>CM039679.1:107289324-107616578 GCA_022537955.1 Schmidtea mediterranea
GTTATAGTGATTAAAAATAATAATTATAATTAGCATCGCGTGTATTTCTTTTCTTCTTATATAACCGAGAATGAGTGTTGAGTTGTTTAAAAGAGTTGAAATATTTAGGCTGACCATAAATTGACGAGTAAAAATCCATTTAATTTCAGCAATGGCTTCTCTACGGATCCTGCAGACGGAGTTAGATCGCGCGAGCAGGCGAATGCCGAATTACTTAGTCAAGTCCTGCAACTAACCCGTTGAGATGCAGCAGATCAAAGCGACGTGCTTAGATCCTAAACGAACCAAAGTCCTATACCAACGACTTACCGCAGCTCAAAAAGGCTGGGCCGAAGAACGCCAGCTCAATCGGAGTTTGCGAACGCAGGTACGGGGGCTAGAAGTCGCTCTGGCGGTATGCAGGGAAGGTGAAGCGGTCACCTACCCGCTCATCTTCGCCCCAACTCAAATGCCACAGACAGTAATCAAGACAGCAGAGCAACCCATCGTCACCAACAATCGCCGACCGGGACGTAAGGAGCGTGCCCGACGTCGAGCAACCCAACTCCAAGATACCAAACCATAGATATGCATCATGTGATTTGATTTAATAGAGTAGTTTAGCTTTAGTTGAGTCGTTTTCTTTTGAAATCGCATACCCGAACGGTCATAAGCAACCCTATTACGTCTCAGTTTTCCGCAGGCAATTAAGCACTAATCGTGAACAATTATTATGAGGGACAGAGCAAAGCGAGCATAGGTCTTCTATCGACAGCTCGTGAACCCCGAGGTTTGTCCGAGCAATTACAGTACTAGCCAATGGTATTCAATTTTTGCGGGCAATCCACCACTTGAACACATTTCCAACGTTGCTTAGCAACGGGTGCCAAGTGGAGTAGTATCATTTTGTATGGCGTTACTAGGGTCGCCAGAAAGATAAGCAAGACTTGAAACCCTGTAACCCACCACACAAATTTGGGGGCTCAGCCGGGATAGAATGATTGTTTTTGCGAAAAACCAAAGGAATATAGACATGCGTAAAGAAAATGTCGGGACGACATTTTGTCGAACCGCGGAGAGATGTAATAGCAATGAAACAAAACCCAGAGAACGATCGACGGAAAACGAACAACCTTACTACAAGATAAGAGGAAATGTCAAGGAAATAGACGACTGGCCCACCAAGTACAAATTTGGGGTCTCAGCAGGATTGAAGCTCTGTTAGTTAGAGAGACCAGGACAATCAAGTTAAGAAACAACAGAGAATTATGCCAGTACACCCTCAGCTGGGATTGAAGCTTTGTTTTCGCGAAAACCAAAAGAAATATGGACATAGATTAAGGTTTAAATTGGAAAATGTGAAACCTAACAGTTGTAAAGATCGATTGTAAAGATTGATGGGAAATTGTAAAGATCGATGGAAAACAAACAACCCGACTACAAATTAAGACGCCAAGACACTCAACATCCATCAATACTTGACGACATGACACCCTTGTAAGACACCAACAACAATGACAGGACGCATAAGTAATTAAAAGGGTAAAATTCGGGATAAAATGAAATGGGGTAAGTAAGGGGAGTAATGATAAACAAGAGAAAGACACCGAACCCAACAAGAGGAAGCCAACGGTAA
The DNA here is from genome assembly GCA_022537955.1 of Schmidtea mediterranea. Taxonomy (NCBI): domain Eukaryota; kingdom Metazoa; phylum Platyhelminthes; order Tricladida; family Dugesiidae; genus Schmidtea; species Schmidtea mediterranea. Next base: position 107,290,940 of record CM039679.1, read on the forward strand.
TAGAATAAAGCACAACAGGTAATGAGTAAATAGTAGTAAATAAAACGACTCAAAACATATTAAAAATTTAGTTAATTAGTATTTAGATAAATTTAAAGGGTAATTTGATAATTTTAGATGGAACCAGCAGAAATTATAGAAAAACTAAAGGGGATTCTAAACATCGAAAATGACAATCTTGAGGAACTAATTAATAAACGAGCTAAAGAGGATATATCAGCAATTCCAAACCTGTACTCCGATGAACATTGCATATTAATAAAATTAATCGATATTGATAAAGACGTAACTACTGAGAGAATATATGAAATTCTATCTATGAGATTAGAGATAACCAAATTTGGGAAAAGCTGGTACAAGTTAATGGAAAAAGTCAAGAATATTGAAGACAAGATTGCAACAACAATGAAAGAGCAAACTAAGGCTTATGTGGAATGTTATGCGTGCAGAACAGAGGAAGCACGAGTAATGGTGATACCTTGCGGACACCTGAGTTATTGTCATGGATGCGCACAAGAGTCGCACTGTATGTTATGCCAGCGAAAGATAAAGGAAAGACTAACGGTTTACTTCCCATGAATTGTTATGATGAAATGAAATAAATGTGTATTATACATTACTTGAATTATTAGATGATAAGACGAATATAAAGAAATATGCAATGTTTATAAATAATAAAATAACCCGACAACGATAAACAATGGTAATAGACCAAAAACGTAAAAGCCGAATTAGGGAAATAATCAAAACACATGCACAGAGACACAAAATATGGGACGGAAAAATTTCGACAACCGAGTTTTCCTAGTATATAATCCTTTTTTTTTTTGTTGTTTTATTGATATTATATTTATTGATATTATATTGAGATAGGACGAGGAAAAATGGTTAAACCTGAGCTATCTAATGATAGTACGCTCACCCAAGGGAAACCCTGATCAACCCTACTGAGAAAGGAACTGGTAGGCCAAGTCGCGTATGTCAGCAAGTAACCGGCGAGAGATTGATCACCTCTTTTGGGGAGCTTGTTGATGCGATTACCACAAATTTTGAAGGGGGAGTGAAGAGACAGACCGAGAGGTGAGAGAAAGAGTGTACACGGAACAGAATTAATAGTTAGAGTAAAGGTACCTAGAGATGACTTCTTTTTCCCTAGCTGGTGGTGAGGCACCAGAGGACAGCTACGGACTGTCGTGCTCAGGTTGTTATCAGCCAAGGGACTGATGACGCTGGGCCGTTCGATACAAAAACCCGGATCACACACCGAGTATCGGACGATTCTTTTTTTTTCGCTGGGAGGCACTCGATACAACAACCCGGATCCCACACCGAGTATCGGGGCCAAACGGTAGGTGAGATGTGAACTAACCGGTAAATGGTTCATACTCAAAATGTCCTACTAAAGCCAGATGAGAGCGCTCGAATTGAGCCGAGAAATCTGATGGATGGAGCGGGCAGAGATTTGATAGTTTATTCCCCGCTCCCACTTTTGAGCATTTCCTTTTCTTTTCACTATTCGGGAAATCAAGTAAACCGCTTTTGGAGCTTGATTGAACGTCTAGGCATTTCCATACTTTTATATTCTTCGAGGTACACAACCCGGATCCCACACCGAGTACCGAGGGAATGTTTTTTTGTTGCCCAGCGAGGAGTTTGGTACAATAACCCGGATCCCACACCGAGTACCAAATATCCGAATGGCGGTGAGTAAAGCGTAACCGGAAGAATGCGCGGCCAAAAGACGCCATGGCTTGAGAGTCAGTGTGAGGCCTCAAACATACCCAAAAGTCACTGATTGAGCTCAAGTCCGATATAAGAGATAATATGAAATAGAGGGCCGGATGATTATAATCAGATACTTGAGGCAATAGAGGGCTGGATGATTATAATCAGATACTTGAGGCAATAGAGGGCCGGATGATCATGATCAGATACTTGAGGCAATAGAGGGCTGGATGATCATGATCAGATACTTGAGGCAATAGAGGGCTGGATGATCATGATCAGATACTTGAGGCAATAGAGGGCCGGATGATTATGATCAGATACTGGAGGCCATAGAGTACCAGATAAGATAGGATATGAGTAAAGATGAAATATGATTATGAATAGATATTAAGGTCACAGATGACCAGTAAAAGAGTTAAAGCCGAAGGCCGAAGAGCCAACGGAAATCATAGAGGCATAGAGCGCCAGCGATTGAGGATTAAGTAAATAAAATTTTTTGGGGGACATAGGAAAAACAATTAATGGAATGAATGAAAGTATGAGTATGATGATTATTGATATTATGATATAGATAATTGATACGACTATATAGATAACTGATAAGACTATATAGATAATTGATACGAGATTAATAGATAATTATTACGAGGTATAGATAATTAAAAATGGACTTAAAATGAGGGGGGTGAGTCAGATAAAGAAGACCACCACGATAAATGCGAACAGGGGATGATAATATAGATAGTATGGTAAACGGAGGAGAAATTAGTATAGAGTATAAAATATTGGAGTGTTATTTATTTTTAGGAATCGATAGTCAAGCAAAGCAATCCAAGTCAAGTACAAAGCAAAGCAAAGGAGAAAATATTCAGAGCAAACGACAAAGCAAGCGATAACAAAGGAATTTGAATAGACGAGCAGAAAAGATTTTGGAATAAACGTCAGAGTAGTTACAAACAGATAAGTAACCAGAAGTTTCAAAGCAACCAAAGCAAGAGAAGAGAAACCAGTCAAGCAGACGAATAACCGTAAACATTGATAGCATCAGCAACCACACGAGAAGCAAAAGCCAAGAAAATAGAGAAAAGAGTTTATTAAAAGTAGAAGAAAAGAAAAAAGTTCGCAACAGTAGAAGTGTTAATACTAAAGTATCAACTGCAACTGGAACCGGCACAGATAGCGGATTGACCGATTTTGAATTTAATAGCAGCGAGGAGAACGAATTACGTAATATCGAAAACCAGTTGACAACGATAGAATCAGTAAACGAAGAAGATCTGGACAACAATCCAAACATGACGACTTCAATAAACTCTTCAATTCCGGATGCAAATACAATGTTGAATAACAATAATGCGATGATAGGAGAGTTCAGAGAAAAGTTTAGAGGAGAACCGTTCGACGGTAGTCTCAACAAATTGGATACGTTTATAAAGGAATTCGAAGTGTATAAAAATATCTGTCACTGGACAGATCAAAAAGTAAAAGAGCGACTACCCTTGTATTTGAAAGGGAGCGCACAAGATGTATTCGTAGAGGAAGCGAGAGACGATACAAAATTGACAACATGGGCAGAGATTAAAGAGTTCTTAATAAAGATATTCGGAATAGAGAAAAAGGGAAATAGGAAGATATTGGACTTCCTACATCGAAAACAAAGACGAGATGAATCAAATGCAGTGTACGCATGCGAATTAAAGAAACTATGTAAAGAAGCCTTCGGAGAACATGATTTGCCCGAAGATAAAATGGTAGACGTCTTCATAAGAGGAATCAAGAGGGAAGACATACGAGCCAACCTTGGATGTTTGGCACCAGAAACGTTAGATAAAGCAGTAGAAATCGCAAATAGATGTGAAGCCCATCTAGGACTGGGATATCAAGTGGCAGTCTTGGCCACAGAACCAACAACACCAACAGTCAACGCCAACAACCAAAACAACAATACCAATCCAGCTATGAATCAATTCATTCCAAGAGCACAGCAGATGTTTCAAGCCACCAACAACGAGAAATCCGGAGGATAGAGGTAATAACCAAGTAAGTTATAATAATAATTTCAGGAACAATCCAATACAAATGAAAAATGCTCCATATGCCAAAGATAGGACATCGGTCAGAGAATTGTTTCCGAAATTACACTTTGTCAAAAATGTGGTAGACGAGGGCATACTGAGAAAATATGTAGACAACCTATTAACAAAGCATGTTACAATGTGGACAACAAGGACATTTCGCAAGGCAATGTAACATAAGAAGAGAACCAAACCAGCCAAGATCAAACAAACTCTATGGGAAATCACAAATTAACGTGATGCAAGAGATAGACATGCTACGAGAACACTACAACGAATGCCCATGGAATTAAAAGAGATGATACAACAGATGCCCACCAATATACAACAACAACGAATCAACGTAATGAGAAGCAATGAGGAGATTCAAGAGCTGCGAACTAGAGAATATCAAGAGCAACAGCAAGCTGAATGGCAAAGACTACAAACAGAGGAAGCCCAAGAAATCCAGCAAAGATGGGAAAATCGAAAACAAACCCGAAAAGAATCAATATGATGAGAATGGAAATTCCAGATGAAATTCACACTGCGGAGCAGTGTGTTGAGAACGAAGGGGGAGGAAATATGATAACTGCTAACGAGGAAAACAGTTTGAATTAAACACGATGGAGAAAATAGAGGCCATCAAAGAATTTACAGAGGAGGAAAACAAAGACGTCGACAGTTAAAAGAAAACGATAATAGAGAAACCGAATGAACCGGAAACTAAAGAGATGAAACGAGCAGAGATGATGATAACGGAAGATCAAAACGAGGGGAACACTAATGTACGAGATAGACGAACTCGAAGAAGAAATTATGACACAAAAGACAGAGAGTACACTTGAGAAAATAAAGCAAGAGGAAGCTTTAGAACAAGAGGAGGATCAGTTAAAAGAAAAAGAAGCGATCCTGAAACAAGAGAAAGCCGAACTAAGAAAGAAGGCATTAATATTAAAAATAGACGGAGCGTTAAAACATTTAGAACAAGAGCAAGCAATAGATCAAAAAATAGAAGTGATGACAAAGAAAGTGCTATCTCAAGAAAGGGAGGAGCAAAAAATTAGAACTACAAAGAGATGAGCAAGAAGCATCAACGTCACAGGAAAAGAAAAGATATCAGAACCAATAATAACAAAAAATCGAATCCAGAGGATACTGCTACAAAAAATAGAAACAAGAATCAGAAAAGAAGAGCCCACGTGGAGTGAAGCTCAAATTGAGAATAGAATAAAAGAGATATGGTTCCAAACAAAAGGGCCAACAAAGATAATGAAAGAGGAGGAACAACCACATATTAATATGATGAGACAAATACCGACGATCAAAAGACGAGTATGAAAAGCGAAGATAGCAGTCTGGGTGGAGAAATATTTCAGTCTGCGAGGAGAATAAACCATACAAAGGATTGAATCAAATAATCCGGAAATTAGAAGAAATGAAACGAACGTTGCCAAGAGGAAGACGAAACCGAGGATATTTAAAAGAAATCAACGAGATTGTAGGAAAGAAAAGAAAGGGGTAGATCGAAACCAAAATGTTCTAAACCTCAGGAATACAACCGCATTACAGCAGAATAATGAAATTAAATTGCGAAGAGATACTCAACAGGATAATGGTACAATTCAGCGGCATCATGGAAAGACTATGATAAGAAATTGAAATTCTGAAAGGCATATGATAGAAAAGATTATTCAGGTATTATTGATGTCCAGAATACCGAGACAGATAATAGCACAGAGGCGGAAAGCCACAAACGCGCAATTTGTATGATTGGTAGGGAAAAAGCTAGGACCCAGCTACAAAAATAAACGCCTTATATTATCAAGGAAAGAAAAAATAAAAGCGAGATATACACCTAGGCGGATGCTCTTAATATGGGCCAAAGGAATAAATGTGGTAACATTAAACAAAAATGAAATTCGAGGAAACGACCGCGGAAATATGCAGAATTCAAATATTGACACAAAGAAATAAAACCTGGATTGGAAATAAGAGAGACAAAAGATAATGAGGCAAAACCAGATTAAAATGACAGAACAAGCAATAGACCAAGCGTAAAAATATAATTAATCGATTATCATAACAAAGGACCCGATCTCAATGAAATATTTTGTAGAAGCTGTACGAGGACACCACTCTATGAAGATTTGAGCCAACGAGAGAACGGATGAGTTGATAGCCAAATATGGGGAGCATCAAGAGATATGAGAGGAGATGACCAATAAGATAAGAATAAAGCTACCAAATGTGGAAATAAAAGAAATATCGGTATAGCCCCGATTGTCAAATGCCGAATTATACCGACGGAATAAATAGAAGAAATTATCACAACCTATAATCGAAAGGAGCTGACGACGGTATGGTGGAAGAGTGCAATAATGTACACAAACGGCAAATTAAGTCGCGAGAACGAACGCCCGATATACGATTAGGGTATATGGGAAGACGGACAAACCATTAATTATATAGCCATGGTGAAACCAGAGAGAAAAAATAACTACCAAGACAAGAAGGTAACAACAGATCCAAAGATTTCAAAGGAAATGAAAAGAGAAAATGGCATTACAAATACTAACATCTACCAGTTATGAGACAAGATCGAAATTAAGCAACAAAATTACAACCTTATAACGACTCGAGATGCCGATTTCAAACCCATGGAAAGGCAGGTATGAGGAAAAGACAAAGGAGTGGAAATGAAAAATGGAGAGAACTGAACCAAAATGGAAGAAATACAACCAGGAGAAGCCGCCAGAAGAGGCAAGCCAACGAAATAACCTTAAGTTATATGAAAGACGAACCATATGAAAATCTTACCAGAGGACATGATAAAACGAAATGAACTGGCAACCAGAAGGAAGGCGAGGAAATAAACGTAGAGCTCGAAACTAGCCCCATTACACATGGAAAATTAAACGCGGGATGGGCTGAAAAAGTAAAATCGGCTGAGATAAGAGAAAAATCATCGGTATTACAAGTCATCATCATATAACAGAAATCGGCAGAGATACCGGATTTGAAATTGAGAGTATACCAACGAGATGGAGGTAGGAAAAGGGATAAATCTATCAAGTGATATTTTCTATTAGCAGAGGTAGATATGACGGCAGTCTTTAGGTGGCATGTTAAATCGAAAAGTCACAGATTTTCAATCGCTAAACCGGAAAGGGAAGAGCGACACAGCGAAAAAACTGGAATGGACCCAGATCTATTGATGAATCAGAAGCCAAAATCCCTGAAAATTGTTGCGCGAGGAGTACCACAGTTTCTGCTGAAAAAATATGTAACCCGCAATTCGTAAAAGGATGACACGAATATCATATTACGATTGAAAGTAGAAACGAAACGAGAAATGAAATTGCGAACCAACCAAGGAAACAAGCGAGACCGCGAATATAGCGTACTCGAAAAACGATTTCCAGAATAAAAAATATTTGCCAACAATATGATGTCCTGTGGAAGAAGGTTAACAGATTAACGGGAAAACGCGCAAAAATGTGAGATTAGCAGACGATATTGAGAACCGGAGCAAAGAATTCAAAGACACGGTAACCAGGTATTTAGGCAAATTGAGATAATCGATTCTTGTAGCGAGTGGAAATCTGCGCAATATCGTAAAGGGGAAATAGAGGAAGTATCGGAGATGATGCGTTGGTACCAGAACAATCCGAGAAATTATCGAAATGGAAACATACAATGGGCCACCACAACGATAGAGAAGATAGTTTAAAAATTATGATGCCAGATTTCGAGCCAATCGAAGAGAAATTATATATCACCGCCAAGGTGATGAAGTGGAAAAAGAGAATACCGTATTGAACGCCATTTCATTACATACCAGGACATCATTTAGACGAATCAATCTCGAAATTTCGGAGTTACCAAATGCAATTGGATTAATAATGTATGACATAGCAAAGAATCGCGGGTAGAGAACTCAATAGAAGGAAATCAAAACGAAAAACGCCAATAGGACGACAAGAGAGTTAAAGTTACACCAGAGTTCCACCTGGCAGCCGATGAAGTAATCGTCATCACAACAAGGAGATGGAAGAGATATTAAAATGATCTTCTAAATTGATATTGGATTGAGGAAGACAACCCGGGAATTACCGGAATCAAGAGATTTGTCATGACAGAAGACGAAAACGATCTGATAAGTAGGAATGAACCAGACGAGTAGTTATGTGGTCAAAGAAGCCAGGTCGATTATAGAGCCAAGATACCGAGGAGGAAATAAAAAGAAAGCAGAGAAGACGCCGCAGCTCGACAGGGACGAATGGGATAACTGGATAAATGAACGAGAGCTACAACATCCAAAGAAACAACAGAATGAACACCCAAACGAAAGAAACAGGTACCGGTAATGGAAAAGAATCCAGAGGCACGACCCAAAAAATTGATAAAGCCAGCTCCAGAAAGGAAAACCTAAAGAAACAAATGCAGCATGGATCAATTAACAACGAAATTGAACAAACTAGTCAAGTGACAAAAGCAGGTTACAGGCGAAAATGAAAAGGCCAAGAACAAGGAGCCACAAATGGATCACAGATTGGAGAACTGATTATGCTGGAATTTAGCAAACCCAGACAGTAAAGAAATTTAAAACTTCAATCACTATCGGAGGCAGAGAGCGAAACAGCTTTGGACAGCAAAATAAAACCAATAATTAAATAAAATCATGGACAACAAAGTACGAACCCACACTAAGAATCCAGAGAGCTTATCTGTTTGATAATAATCACTTAACGAAACGATCTGATGACCCAAACAGATATTGGAGGATGGCCCTATCTGAATGTACAATACGATGTGATATACACGAAAGCGGAACTCCAAGATACAATCCAAACGGATATGAAATCGCAATAACAGGACATTTATACAGAAAGTAATTGAACCATTCATCCTGACCAAGTGGATGCAAGCGCTTTATAAATTGGTAAGTAAAGATGATCAAACCGAAGATTGATGCAGCGAAGTTAAGAAGAGTATTAACGGAATTCGAGACCGACCATCAATGCAAGCGATCCAAAAACAGCCAGAAAAGGAATGAATTGCGATAATCACTAAATACTCCTATGGATGATGTGCGGAAAGGGAGTAGAACCGTTTGTTAGTATATGATTCGTGACAACATAAGATTTGGGTGATAAATTCCACTTAAAAAGAAACCGGAAGAGTGGCAAAGCTGCAAACCCGGTAAATTACAGACTAAACAGCTACGCGATCGTATACGTCATATCAAGAAGTAGATTTCATCCAAAACGGAAATCCCAAAGAATGTTCAAGTAACAGGAAAAATTGTACAGTCATTGCGGGCATCCACTCACACTCAACAATATATAGAAGCGGGAACGGAACAACAGTGGTTTCTTGTAACGCGGAAGCGAATGTGAAGAAGGATTCACTGGACAGGACTATCTCAATAGCTGGAACGAGTTGAATGTGGCAGCCGAAGAAGGAAAGATAAAACACCCGAGTATACGCTGCAGGAGTAACGGCTGGAGAACGGAACATGTCAAGGAGGAGAGTACACCCTATTTGAATCAATAGTCAAAGGAGTAGTAGCTGATTGAAGTTGATCAAGTAAAGTTAGAGAGAATACCAAGGGATATTTTGTCCAGACACGCAAGCAATGAAAAGTACCTCAATGTCTAGCAAAACCAGATAGATCATGCAATTACGGTAATGTCAACGATTCGTATATCACGCCGATACCAGAACTTGTAGACTCACCTTATTGAAAGTTGCAATATTTGAGAAGTGCAAGGACAAGTGCGACAGAGAGACAGGAAACTAACACGCCAAAAAGTGATTAGATGAATGCGGAGACCGGAAGAATCCGGAAACCAACGATAACCACAACTATCGGATCGAGGTCGACGACCAACCAGTGTAATATCAACTGATACCACATCGGATGAGAATTTGTAAAAAGGACGGATGGTGAGCAAATGTGACGAAATGGTAGCCGGTACTAATTATAAGGATATTCTTATCGCGAACAGCATACCAAACGCAAAAAAGCGCAAATAGACCCAAAGAATGTAAAAATTATATCTGTATCAATAAATAAACAAGATGGATTTCTTTATATCATAAAGGATTCGGCATCAACAGAGAAAATTTATACTACGAGTCTTGGTTAAAAAATGACTGTTAATCTTTGAACAGAGAAATATTAAACAAAAAGTTGGCAATTGGCAATCCAAATCCGGATAACTGCAATCCCTTATTACCACTCCAAGAGGCGGATATTTTGGAAGAATTCGTCGGAGAATTTATGTATACGTTATAAAGTGCGAAGACAATTGCGAACTAGCCAGAAAATTCACAATCCCAAGAGATAAATCCATAAAACGAATAGAGATAATGCATAAAGGAAAAATTCAAGATTCGCTTCAACGAGTAAACAAAGGATGTAAACCCCGAAAAAAAAATTTTTGTACCCAAACATGTTCAGTTGCACAGTAGATGTATATGGATCCGTTATTCGAAATTAAGAGATGGAAGTTGTTACAGTTTCCGACTCGAGTAATAGTAGGCACCACCAAAATATTTGGTATTACAGATATGGCCAGTGAAGGCAGAATTCAAACCAGTTGGTATATCACAGAGTGGAATATACAAGCGAAAAGATCTGGAACGAGCCAGAAGAACATTTATTATTTCAGCACAAAGGGGCAGCAATATTACCAACATCTGTAAACTATAACGGGAACGGTAACAACTATGGAGAGAAACCCAACTACGAATTGGTTAGCTATCACCAGATCATTCTCAACACGCTACAGCAAATTATGATGAAAGCCATGTGGGGAAGATTCTTAATCTTCGGCAGATGATTTGGCAGAATTTAGGAAGTAATTTCTCATCACCAAATCGTAAGATTTAGATCATAAACGCAAAAGTTCAGCATGTTTTGAATCTACAAAAGAGAGAGGAAAATCAACTGAGAAAATGGCAATGGATTCTTACCGTTTTTAGCTAAGACACATGGTGTTACAATGGACACTTCAAAAGATATATCACAAGATAAGACTGAGTAGGGAATTCTAACGAAAATGAATGGTTTACGTGAAAGAATCGGCACGAAAATTTCAAAGCAATAATTGAGGGACTAGAAGCCGAGGAAACAGAATTGGAAGCGACAAAAAACGAGTAACTGGAACACGATGGATAAATTTCAGAGATTTGATTTAGTAACAGCGACAACGACGAAAACCAGGAGGAAACACAAATGCTAACTCACAAGACACTCAACAATTGGGAAAATCTGAAAAAAATAAAAAAAACAAGATCATAGGTGGACATATAATCATTCCACCCACCAGTATATTGATGTTAAAGAAGCACATCATCGGTAGAGAAACATGCCAGTAGAAAGACAACGTACCAATACCAAGATCAACAACATTACGAAATATGTATCCATACCATACGAACCAAATTGGGCAGACTATATTGCCAAGAACCCAGCCAAAGCATCAAGAGTTGATCAGATCCAGAAACTCGAACTATAGCTATGTTACAAACACTAGCTGGACCACAAACGGTACCCATAGAGATAAATGGATAGAATCAAGAAATGATTTGATACAGGATGCAAACATTTCAGCTATTAATAAATGGATAAAATACCCGGAAATTGTGGCCATGTATAGAAGAGCTAACAGGATTGTAATAACTTGCAGCAAAGAATCGGTAGCGGTTATCGGGAAAATTTGGTCAATAATCGAATATAAAAATGTGAAAATCAATACGTATTTACTTATAGGAACTGCTGAGCCAGATTGTTATTGGAACAGATTCTCATGCCAGAAATTACTAAAAGACGATAATATAATCTCTAGGGATCAATGGAGCTGAGAGATAAAACCGACGGAATAGTATGTTTGATCAGAGGTCGAGATGCTCAGAGAAAAATAATGTGCCAGGCGCACACAAATGATTTGTTACGTTAAAAGTGAACGAAGAAACTAGAGGTGAAAATTGATTTCGAACCTACATCACAAAACTTCGAAGAAAGAAAGGAAAACTGCCAATTGCAGAGGAGATAGTGTATGTAGAACGATAACAAGTGAATTCCGATTCAAACATTACAAAATTTGGACGAGGAAGATAAAGCTTATCTATGAAAAATGAAAGACTTGGGAAGCTAACACAATGGATGGACCATTGAACTTCCACAGCAAAAAAACTGCCAGGAACTGAGGAAAAATATGGAAAATCGACAGTCAGATACTGAAACAGAAAACTAGAAATAACAACTACAAAAATTACTTATGGAATTTAGATATACTTTGAGCATACGACTTTGACCGGTACAAGGCGTAAACGCAAGCACCACGATTACCATTAACAATGATCACCCGAATAACACTACGGCATATCGATTGGCAGAAGCTCAAAATCAGAAGCAGAAAAAGAAGTGCAAGAAGATATGCGTTAGACGCAGGAGTAATCGAAACCAGTTGTCGCCATGCAATTTCCAGTGGTCATGGTGAAAGAAGAAAGACGGCACACACGTTCTGCATAGTTATAGACGACTCATGCCACAGTAACAAGAACGGGGATACTATTACCCACTTACCAGATATAAATGAAATGTTGCAAAACGTTCACGGAGCAGCTTATTTAACATCGCTAGATCTAAAGTGGTTATTGGCCAGATAAAAGTCAAAGAGGGAGGACAGAGAGAAAGACTGCCTTTTACAATTGGAAAAGATTTATACCCAATTCAAGAAAATGCCCTTTGGGACTAACCAAACGCCACCAGCTTCATTCCAGAGATGTATGAACTTTGTAACTCACGGCATTAAACAATGTATGGTATATATGATGATTTATTCATCTATTCTAGTACCTTCGAGACAACATTTAAAAGACATCCGTACATGTATTCGTTGACTCTGAGACAAGGAAATTGAAATTGAAACCAGCAAAAATGCGATTGGGCAAAGCGAAAAAGTCACCTGTTTAGGACACATTGTGTTCGGGCGAAGGCAAAGAAACCAGATCCAAGAAATACTCGAAAAGTATAAAGAATTGCCCACACAAAGACAGTCACGCAATGCAAGATTCTTAGGTATGTGGATATATTATCGAAATTCAGTCAGAATACGCAACTATTGCGAAACCCATAACAAGAGTAACCAAAAAAGTTACCCCGTTTATATGGTGAAGAGGAACAACAAACAGCCTTTCGAAAACACTCAGAGATAACTGATTCCAGCGACCAATACTCGTGACACCAGATTTAAAGAAACCGTTTTGTTAGCATACAGACGCAAGTGATTGCATCTTGGAGCAGTCGCTAGGACCAATTGGATGACGAGAAAGAGAGGCGAGTTATTGGATATTACAGTCGAACGTTCAAGAACATAAAAAATTATTCCCGTGACTGAAAGAGAAGAATTCATATTAGCGATAATTCAAGCTATTTAAACATTTCAATATTTATTATGGGTCACGAGATATTACATCACTACAGATCATCAACCATTAGTATGGTTATTAGGCCAACACAAAGAAGGCATCGAGGCAGGATAATGAGATGGGCGATGCAGTTGGCAGAATACTCACCGTATATAAAATTCAAATCAGAAAACCAACGCTAACGCAGATTGCATCGTCAAGAATTGTGTTATTCGAGGAACGATGGATCAGGATGTAGAGAGCGCTATGCATGATCATCGCAAAGATCATTGATTTCCACAAAACTGAGAAATGAGCAGAAAGAAGACGGTTAGGAGCTAAAACAATTATCGAATTCATAGAACGAACAATATGAAATCTTCGACCAACAATAGTAAAGTTAAAGGAGGCAATATGGAAAAACACAGACACGATACACTATGGAGAAGGATGGTTATTTACTAAGGATGGTAGAAAACGACTTATGTGTTTTACAGAAAGTAGACGGAAAGAAGTATGATGCAATATTTTCATGATGGGAACTTGGAGGAAACATGTCAGCAAAAAGACGGAAGCAAGGACTGCGTCAAAAAATATTAATTGGCCAAAATATCGGAGAGAGCGTGAAAGGATGGATAAGAAATTGTCTGATATGTTGCAACGAGGAAAAGTTTACAGGGAGTAAATAAAGGCACCATTTAAAGCCAATGCAATTCCCACCAGCAACAATGACGATGTTGCAATGGATGTAGTAGGACCACTACCAGAAACCAACGATGGAAATATATATTATATTAGTAGTGACAGATTATTTGCATAAATTCCCGGAAGCAATTCGCAATACCAGGATCAGAAAAGCCAGAACAATAGCGAGAATGCCTAGTAGAGGAAATATGCTGTAGATACGGAACACCCAAACAGATCCTAACTGATTCAGAGACAACTTTATGACGAATTAATAGAGGATTAACGATTACTGTCAGAATTGCGAACGCTGAGAACCCTACGTACCATCCGCAAAAACGGTCAGAAACCGAACGATTCACGGCCATACTAATAGAAATGAGTTCCAATGTACGTAAGAGACACCAAAAGATTGGATAGAGTATATAAATCTATTGCCTATGGGCTGTATAGAATGGTCATACATCAGGCAACAAAATGGTCATTCAAATTAAATGTACGGCAGAGATTAACATGCCAATTAGACCGTCAAGAATATCAACCACCAATGATCACAGGTGTATGGAAATTGATGATTACGTAACAGGATTCAAGAGGCGAATGCAGGAAATCTGGAAAACGGCAGGTTCATGAATATTAGATTTAATCAAGAAAGTACAAAGAATTGCACGATAAAAAAGAGACGTTACGTGAGGCATAACTTTCAGGTGAGACTGGGTAATAATTTGCGGGACGACCAGAAATTAATTCCAGGAAGTAGCCAAATACAAAGATGTGGTAAGACCTTACGACGATAATGTATGTAACGAGAAGTAATGCGCGAGTAAATTGGTCATAACCCACGTCACTAGACCTATTTTACGTAAACGTGAGCAGATGTCTATAAAGCAGATTACAGAGAACAATAACAGAGAACCATGGAGAATCGGACGGTATGCTAAAACAGATCACAACTCAACAACTGAGTATAAGACTAACGATGAGCCGAAAAAAATAGAACGACATCAAATAATAATTTAGAGAACCTAAACCGGTGATCCAAAAATTACGTTAATGCGACTCAAAGATATGTGGACAAGATGGATTATAGTAGTGACAAGCAATCAGAGAAAATAATTCCAAGAATGGGTGCGAAGGAAAAGGATGGATGAGAAAGTAACAAAGCGGAAAATCGCAATGGATTAGCTTTAAAGGAGCTAGAAGTCCACAGAAATGGACCTTATTTAAAGAGAGATATACCCATTGATCTTCAATGGCAGATGTAGAAGGAAACGTACCGTTTACATATTGCAGTACAACACAGAAACACTCAAAGGATAATGGATATATATCCACTCATGCAGAAGATGCGGGCACCACCTCAATATACCAAACGAAGAGGGGCAAAACACCATTAACTTTCGCCAAGTCGCAGCAGAGCTTCTGACAGCAGTTTCTGAGGAACTACTAAAAACAGGATTCATCGTTCAAAGAAAAAGACAATGGAGAAAATAATGTACTACGATTACGCGCTAAAATCCAGCTGGCAGGCAAGATAAGTGCAGATAAAATTTCATTTAACCAGTAATCGCGACAATTAGAGAGAAGAACGGCAGGGTAAACAATTCAAACAATTAGGAAAGCTATCGATGCCAAACAGGACGAAGCAGCAGCCAATCTGATCGAAATGTGGACCTATGAAAAGACTCATCACTGAAAGTAATTCAATTTAAACTTATATGGCAGGAACCGAAACGTCCTATTAAAAGAACAATATACGCTCCTTACATTCCCAAAAACAATAAAAGCAATGTTGAAATCTGGGAAGGACTGAAATTCACCAATCATCCAAAAGAAAGCAGTACGATCGGAGAGATAGAAAGACAACTATTAATGATTATACATAGATGGCAGCGAAAACAAATAAGATTCAAGCGAGCAAACAAGAGATAAAAGAGATGGACGATATAAAGCGAAGAATAAATAAAGTTACGAGGAATAAGGAAATAATAAATGTCGAGCGACGACATTTCAAAGAAACCCCGGATGGAAATAATAATGGACGAAGGAGGAAGTGACAACACAAAAACCAAGATGATAAGATACCAAAGACCAAAATGCCTAGAGATGAAAACAAATTCAATACATGAAGGAAAAGGATCACCAACGAGGAACATCGAGAAACGACAACACAATAACGAGGGAAACGAACAGAAAAGATTGAGGCACGTACACAAAGGGAAAAATCAAAACCAACCGACCCTGCTACAAAGTATTGATATTGATCACGCCATCAAAGTTAACGGAAGCGTGACGAAAGCATTCACAAAGGAAATAAATCGTTTGAATACGAACAATAAATGAGAAAGGAAGCCACGCAAGGAATATCTTACAACCTGACGATGCAATACAAGTATAAGTTGTCAATTTGATTCCATAAGGAAAAACAAGAAAGATAAAATACGATCCTGAAATTATTCATCATGCCAGACCACAAAGATGTTGTAGAGATGCTACAGAAGATAGAAAACGTTAAAATCAAGTAAAGCCAGGAATAGAAATTGCGAATAATAAACAGGGAATAGAAACGAATTGAACCAAGTATGTATACAAAAACAAAATTATCGATGTGTTGGAAATGAATATGAAGGCATGAAAGAAATGTGAATGATAGCCGTAGAAGGGAAAATGCGGACTAATAATGTGCAACAATGATATTAAATTAATAACGTGCACACTAGCAAAACCTGGGAGGAAAACATTCACAACACCAAAAGAAGAACCTTCATCAACGTCGAGTTACGAGAATAAAGAAATAACGATAAAAGTAGAATCGATCCAAAGAGCGGAAAGGATAAGAGGTCAAAATCATGGCAAAGAACCTCACAAAGTCTTGTTATTCGAAACTAACAAAGAACGGAACGATAAATGGAGATCAAATGTCAATCAACATCGATGATATCAAAAACAAAAATATCGTATCCAACTAAAAGAAACTGAAAGTATATAGTACACGTCTTCAGAAGGAAGAGATGATTACTTGGAAATCCAATAACCAGAAAGTTATAGAGCAAATTACGACAAAACGTCCAAGAAAGGAACGAAAAAGAAAAAACCGTACCAACGACAGATCATAGAGAGTAGGTGTGGTAAGCAGTATATAAAATAGAGTTAAATGCACAATGAGAGAGATCGTAATCTGAGAAACACAGTGTGAAAAAACCTATCACGAAAATCTGCGTATACGAACCTAAGGGAAACGAACCAGTAAATAAAAGAATCCAATGTGAGATAAGCAAACTACAAAGAACCAAAAGTATCGCATACCGATTGAAAAAGGAGGAAACTGGGAAAATATGTAATAAATATCCAAAAATGGGAAACTCATGAACATTGTGGAGAAGATAAACACAGGAAACACCCAAATCAAATGCGACAGATCAACCTATAAAACATCTAAGAGAGAACCAAGAACGAACATGGAAAACAGGAATGATCATGGGATGACAGCACCTTTTTCAATTCATGAAGGCATTCACAACTACAGAAAGCACTCCAAACGGTACAACCAAAAGAAGGAATATGGAGGACAACCAATGCAAGAAAAATACAACATGCAGCCTAATGAAAAGAACTATATGATAAAAATGATCTGGATAAACAACAGATATAATAAGCAGCATGAGTGATGCTGATGAATAATCAACTAGCAAGAACTACCAATGCAGAAAGGAACCAGCGGAAGAGAAGATCTAGTGGCCAGCGTGTGTTAAAAATTCAATTATGACATCGAATTGGACAATTGATGTAGAAAGAACTGAAGGAATATAAATTCATAAGAAATTCAGCACAGCGGACTCTGTCAGAAGAACCGCCCATTATCGAAGCACAGCAAATTGTCAATGAAATGTGATGTATTAACCATAAGGAATGAGAAAATACGGGGATATACGGACATTACGTATAGAGTTCCCCGGAGGACCGATGGTGTTAAACGAAGAAAGAAACGTTTGTAAATAGTGTAAAATATACGTTAGGTATAATAGTAGTAATGGTATGTATATTTATAAATATTGTACAAAAATGTGTTAGAAATAGTAAGCAAACAGAAATGAATGCGCACGAATTAATGATATATTATAACCAACAGATGAATCCGAAATAACCGTAAAATCAACCAAATCAAAGTGAGAAACCACCATTCGCAGCAGAAGGAATACAACAAACCAGGCAGCTGCCAATGTACCTATAGAATTAGTCGAATTAAAATCAGAATATACCAAAAAGATAAGGAATCGAGGGCAACGTGGAGCGACATGCGAATTATGACACTACATAACCACATGCGCAACCTCAGTGGAAATACTCATCTAGTGTTAACAGAAAGTGTGAACAGAGGACGTTACAAACAACCATAGACATAGAGAGCCAACAGAAACATATTTACAATTTACAGAGACATAACATGAGCAACATTTAACAGAATCAAGTTAGATGGCAGCTGACGAAAATTAGAAGATTTACGTTACATCAACAGCACGTAGATCCAGCAAGTTGGTGAAGGATGAGCATCGATGGCCAGAATTCACCCCAGAAAACCGATTCACAGTAGAGTTAAAAATAAAGCGCACGCTGTAAATATGTATTAATAAAGCGATAGAAGTAAGCAACTCCAAGTAATCAGAAAATTTTGATAGATATGCAGCAATATCGAGGAATTAGAGAAAGCGTCGAGAATCCATCCGAGAACTACGAGACGAAGTAATGAAAAATAAGATTAAAATGCTTGTGAGCGACTATCAAGGAAAGACTTTAAAGTGTTGTAAATGTAACAGAATTACTGATTGGAATGCGAGACAACGAAATGTGATGCAGATATGTACAGATTGTTACAATAGAGTAATAGAAACAAAGAACAATAAAATGGCCCTAGGATGCGCACGAAACGTTGAAGAGATGAAGATCCAGGACACAATGATAAGGCCACCAACAAAGAAATCATAATCTATTAGTCAATGCCGTAGTAAAAGAATGTGAATGGAAAGGGACTAATGAAGGAGCGGTAAAGTATTACAATGAATGCGAATATAACGGAGATTATTATGCGAAATTGTCAACCATCCATAACGAAAAAGCACTACGAAGACATCACAAAGTATGCATTCAAAGAGAGAGGGAAAAAAATTGCGAATTTTTTCATCGTGGAGTCAGCGACGAATGGATAAACATAGAAATGGAACCCGGAATCAAAGAGAACAACATTGCGATCTATATGAAGGAATATGCCAAACACTGCGACAAGAAGATAAAGTCAAAATTAAAGGAACATTGCGAACGAATGCAGCGGCAAACCAGTCAATGCCCGTTAGAATATTCAATTGTACAAACGCAACTACCGTTGACGGGAAACTGCCAAAAACACAGTGATAGAAAATAGCATCGAGCATACGAAATCATGATGAGACGATAGGAATGTTGCAGGGGGTAAAAAGCCTACGAACAGAAAACTGATGCACAAAAGGCAATAATTAAGAGAACAATATTAGGAATCCAGAAAGAATTCGATGAGAAGGCCAAGGATTGAGACCACACTCAAGAAAATAATCGAATGGAAAAGAAAATGCAACAGATGACCAACAACATAAAGAACTAGAAACAACAATCCATAACCAGAAACATCCTCACAGCACCATTTATATGGAAAAATAACGAATTTCAGCAGAAAAACTTCCAGAGAGCAAAAAATGGAAGCACAAAGAATTCTAGATAGCCCACCAATATACAGTTGGGGAAAATGGATACAATTGGGCATTAGATTATATCCGAATTGAGATGGGAATGCAACGGCACCCACATCAGTGTCTTCATCAGAGATAGGAAGAGAGTTATGATGAATTATTAACAGTGGCCTTCAAACAAAAATATGATTTAAACAATGAAGGACAAGAGGACATCGTTAACCAATCGAACGGAAATAACCACAGACTGGGAAGAGCAAACAAACCGACTGGAAATACCAGCAATGGTTACACACTTTTCTTATCCACAAACAACGATTGAGAGGAGAGGATTCTTGCGAGAAGATAATCTGGATATTTAAATTAGAAGTGGAGAGAAGCCGACAAGACGTTGTAAGAGGAAAAGAAAGTGTAAATAAATGTAAAATTAAAATATAAAATAAATAAAAATCAAAAATTACAAATAATTCAGAAAAACCAGAAAAAACAAAATTCAAAAAATAAGTGACGATTTTTAGATGACAAGCGGCAATCAGGAAGAGATAAATGATACAGATGAGAGAAGGACAGACTTCGATATGGACGAGACTATTGGAAACAAACAGAGAGGAATAGAAATTAATACACTTCAGCAGCAATTATATACTATAAAGGCTAATGGACGGAAAAGACCGGCCAACGCGAAATCATAAGCGAATATACTCACAATGAGAGTGGAGAGACAGGAAGCTTTGACGAAATAAGAGGAACGATGATATTTAACGATTCAAAATAATAAGGTTTATTACCGAACCGGCAACAGTCAAGAATAGGCCGCCACAAGGATTCTACTTCACGGGAACACCAGAACTACAGAGAAGTAAATGCATCTTTGTAAAAGGAAACTTCGCAAAATGGGAAAAAGCGAGAGAAGCTAAACGAGAACACCCTTGAGAAATTTTTTTCCAACCTGCCCAATTTAGAATAATATTGACGTCAGAAACCAAGCGAAATGAACAGATCAGACAGGATTAGACAATCGGAATTAGAAAGACGAAAAGGAGGTGAGAAAAAGTAACGATAATAAAGATTCGAAGAATTCCCCACAGAACTAATATGGGAAAAAAGGACTATTAAATATAACCATTCGAAGAGAGAATAAAACTTTCAAGGAATCCAAGAGCAGCAGGATCTGCAAGTCAAGGATATTGCCAAACAAGCCAGAGAATAATGTGCGAAGGATGCAAAAATCAAAACCAATACCAGATCAGACGTCACAAAACTAAAGCATAGGAAAGTGTATGTATAAACAAATGTTTGGCACCAGAAAACGTTAGATAAAGCAGTAGCAATCGCAAATAGATTGAAGCCATCTAGGTACTGGGATATCAAGTGGCGCGTCTTGGCCACAGAACCAAACAAACCAGACCACGTCAATGCCAACAATCAAACACATACCAATCCAGCCATGAATCAATTCATCCAAGAGCACAGCAGATGTTCAAGAACACCCGCAACGAGAATCCGGAGGATAGAGGTAATACCAAGTAGTATAATAATAATTTAGGAACAATCCAAATACAAATGAAAAATGCTCCATATGCAAAGAATAGGACATCGGTCAGAGGATTGTTTTCCGAAATTACACTTGTCAAAAATGTGGTAGACGAGGGCATACTGAAGAAACTATGTAGCACCTATTAACAAGCATGTAATTGTGGAAACAAGGCCATTTCGCAAGGCATTGTAACATAAGAAGAGAACCAAACCAGCCAAGATCAAACACTCTATGGAAATCCACAAATTAACGTGATGCACGAGCATAGACATGCTACGAGAAACACTACAAGAATGCCCATGGAATTAAAAGAGATATACAACAGATGACCCACCATATACAACACAACGAATCAAACGTAATGCGAAGCAATGAGGAGATTCAGGAGCTGCGACAGAGAATACAAGAGCAACAACAGCTGAATGGCAAAGACTACAAACAGAGAAGCGCAGGAAATACCCAACAAAGATGGGAGTCGTCGAAAACAACCCGAAAAGAAATTAATATGATGAGATGGAAATTCCAGATGAAATTCACACTGCGGAGAGTGTGTTGAGAAGCGAAGGGGAGGAAATACGATAACCGATAACGAGAAAACCAGTCGTTAAATAACGATGAGAAAATAGAGGCATCAAAGAATTTGCAGAGGAGGAAAACAAAGACGTCGACAGTTTAAAAGAAACGATAATGGAAACCGAATGACCGGAAACTAAGCAGATTAAACGAGGGAATGCATGCTGACGGGGGATCAAACAAGGAACATTAGTGGTAGCGAGATGGATGAACTCGAAAAAGACATTATGATACAAAAGACAGAGAGTAAACTCGAGAAAATAAAGCAGAGGAAGCTTTAGAACGAAGAGGAGGATCAGTTAAAACGAAAAAGAAGCAACGCCTGAAACAAGAGAAAGCGGAACTAGGAAAGAGGCACTAATATTAAAAATAGACGGAGCGTTAAAACATTTAGACAAGAGCAAGCACTAGATCAAAAATTTAGAAGTTGATGGCAAAGGAATCCTATCACAGAAATGGAAGAACCAAAATTAGAACTAAAAAAGAGGAGAAGACAGCATCAACGTCACAAGGAAAAGAAAAGATCGAACCAATAATAACAAAAAATCGAATTCCAGAGGATACTGCTTACAAAAATAGCACAGAATCAAAAAAGAAAGCCGTGGAGTGAAGCTCAATTGGAATAGATAAAAGAGATATGGTTCCACACAAAAGGGCCACAACAAAGATAATGAAAGAGCGACGGAACAACAATATTAATATGATGAGACAAATACCAGACGATCAAACAGATGAGGATGAAAGCGAAATAAGCAGTCTTGGTGGAGAAAATATTTCAGTCATGCGAGGAAAACAAACATATAAGGATGAATCAAAATCCATTAGAAGAATGGAAACGAAACGTGCCAAGAGAAGATGAAACCGAGATATTAAAAGAAATCAAACGAGAGTCGTAGAAGAATATGATCGAAACCAATGTTCCTAAACCTCAGAGATAACAACCGATACAGCAGAATAAGTGAAATTAATTGCGAAAGGATATCCAACCAGGATAATGGTAACTTCACGGCATCATGGAAAGACATGATAAGCAAGTACAAGAGAATCTGAAAGATATGATAGAGAAGAGTATCAGGTAATTTTGATTTTCCAGAAATACCAGAACAGATAATAGCTAACAAGAGGCGAAAGCACAAACGAGAATTGTATGATTGGGTAGGTGAAAAAGCTAGGACCGCGCTACAAAAAATAAACCTTTAATATTATCAGGAAGAAAAATAAAGCGAGAACTATACACCTAAGCGGATGCTCTAATATGGCCAAAAGGAATAAATGTGTAACATTAACAAAAATGAAACCGAGGAAACGAACAGCAGAAATATGGCAGAAAATATCACATATTGTACAACAAGGACATAAAACCTGATTGAAAAAGAGAGACAAAGAATATGAGGCCAAAACCAGATTAAATGACAGAAAAGCAATAGACCAAGCTAGACAATATATTAATCGATTATCACTAACAAGACGATCTCAATGAAATTTTGTAGAAGCTGTACGAGACACCGACATTCTGGAGATTTGACAACGAGAGGAAACAGGATGAGTTGATAGCCAAATATGGAGCGCATCAAGAGATATAGAGGAGAATGAACAATAAAGATAAGAATCAAAGCTACAAATGATGAATAAAAGAAATATCGGTAGACCCGATTGTCAATGCACGAATTAATACCGACGGATAATAGAGAAATTATCAACCTATATCGAAAGTAGTGACGACGGTAATGGTGGAAAGAGTGGAATAATGTACCACAAACGCAAATCAGTCGCGCGGAGAAGCGAACCCTCCGGATTACGAATTAGGTTATGGGAAGAACGGACAAACCATTAATATCATAGCCATGGGATGAACCAGAGAGAAAAATACAAGCAAAAAGGGACAACAGATCCAGAAATTTCAAGAGGAAATGAAAAAGAAAAATGGATCAAATACTAACCCATCTACCATTATGGAGACAAGATGCGAAATTAAGACAAAATTACAACCGATAGACGACTCGAGATGCGATCAACACCATGGAAAGGGTGTATGAGGAAAAGAACAAGGAGTGGAAATGGAAAATGAGAGAGAACTGAACCAAATGGAGAAAATACTACAGGAGAAGCGCCAGAAAGAGGCAGCCAACGAAATAACCTTAGAGTTTATATGAAGACGAACATATGAAAATCTACCAAGAAGGAAATGATAACGAAATGGAATGGCAACCAGAGAAGACGAGGAAAATAAACGATGAGCTCGACCTAGCCCATACACATGGAAAATAAGCGGATTGGCTTGAAAAAGTAAAATCGGCTGAAGAAGAGAATCATCACGGTATTATCAAGTCATTCATCCTATAACATGAATCGGAGGATACCGGATGAAATTGAGAAGTATAAACCCAAAGGAGATGGGGTAAGGAAAAGGGAAATATCTATCAGTGTATTTTCCCTTTATTTAAGCAAGCGGTAGATATGACGGCAAGTTAGAAATGGCCATTTTATCGAAAGGTCAACAATTTCCAATCGCATTAAAACCGGAAAATGGGAAGAGCGACACAGCGAAAAATGGGAGTAGACCCAAGATCTATGATACAGTCAAAGCAAATCCACTGAAAATGTTGCGGGGAGTACAAGTTTTCTGTTGTAAAATATGTAACACCCAATTCGTAAAAGATCAACGATATATATTAGATTGAAGTAGAAACAGAACGAGAAATGAATTGCGAATCCACAAGAACAAGAAGGACCGCGGAATTAGGTACTCGAAAAACGAATTCCAGGAATAAAAATATTTGCCACAGATATAGATGATCCTGTGGAAGAAGGGTTAACAAGATGACCGGAACGCAAAAAATGTAGAGAATTAGCGCGATATTGAGAACGCGGAGCAAAGAATCAAGACGAACGTAACAGATTTAGCCAAATGGATAATCGATTCTTGTAGCAGAGTGGAGAATCTGCGAAATATCGTAAAGGAAATAGAGGAGTATCGGAGATGTATGCGTGGTACCCAGAAACAATTCCGAGAAATTTAATCCGAAAATGGAAACATACCGAATGGGCAGCTCGAAACGATAGAGAAGTATAGTTTAAAAAATTTATGATGCGAGATTTCGAGCCAATCGAAAGAGAATTTTATATCACTGCAAGGTGAGTGAAGTGAAAAGAGATACACCGTATGCACCGCCATTTCATTTACAATACCAAGGACGATCATTAGACGACGATCTCGAAAATCGGAGTTACGCAAATGCTTGGGTAATAATGTATTGACAGTAGCAGATCGCGGATAGAGAACTCAACTAAAAGAGAAATCAAAACGAAACGACCAATAGGAACTGACAAGAGAGTCTAAATAACCAGAAGTTCGCACTGCAGCAGATGAAGTAATCGTCATCAACAACAGGAATTGAAGAGATATTAATGATCCTAAATGATATTGTGGATGAGGAAACACCCCGGAGAAACATACGCGGAATCAACGAGATTTGTTCAATGACAGAAGACGAAAACGATCTGATAATAGATTGAACTCAGACGAGCTAGTAAACTGTGGTCAAAGACGCCAGTCGAATTATAGAGCCAGATACGAAGAAAAATAAAAGAAAGAGAGAAGTCGCCGAAAGCTCGACAGGAGACGAATGGGATAACTGATTAAATGAACGAGGAGCTACAACTCCAAGAAACAACAGATGAACAACCAACGAAAAGAAACAGGTACGGTAATGGAAAAGAATCCAGCAGGACGACCAAAATTGATAAGCCGCTCCAGAAAGAAAACTAAAGAAAAATGCAGATGGATCAATTGACAACGAAATTGGAACAACTCAGCCAGTAAACGAAGCAGTTTTACAGGGAAAAACTGAAAGGTCAAGAACAAGGAGCAAAGTGGATCAATAGATTGATAACTGATATGCGGGATTTAGCAAAATCCAGAAATAAGAGAATTTAAAACCAGTTCAATAATATCGGAGCAGAAAGCGAAACAGCTTTGGCAGCATACAACCAATAATATATAAATTATGGAACAACAAAGGTAACGAACCACAACCAGAGATCAGAGGAATTACTGTTGATAATAAAATCAACTTACCGAAATCGATCTGATGACCCAATAGCTAATTTGGTAGGAATGCTATCTGATGTTATAATCGATAGTGATATACAGAAAACCGAACTCTAAGATACAACCCAAACGGAATATGAATTCGCAATAACAGACCATTAATCAGGAAGGTAATCGAACCATTATCCTGACTCAAGGTGGACTGGCAGCCTTTAATAAATTTTGGTAAGTAAGATGAATCAAACGATGATGATGCCCCAAAGCGGGAAGGGTTTTAAAAGAGTATTTAAAGGAAATTCGAGACGACCATCAATGCAAGCGATCCAAAAACAGCTAAGAAAAGGGATGAATAGCGATAATCACTACAATACTCATCATGGATGAATGTGCGTGAACGGAGTAGAAGCCGTTTTGTAGTATATGATTGGTGACAACCATAAAAGATTGGTGATAATACTCACTAAAAGAAACGGAAAGAGTGCAAGCAGCAAATCCTGGTAGATAGCAAGAGCAACAGCTACAGCAGTATCGTATAATGTTTTATCAAGAGGGTTAGACTTTAATAAAAACGGAAATCAAGGAATGTTCAGTAACAAGAAAAATTGTAATTTCATTGCGGTACATCACTCACACTCGAACATTATAGAAGCTTGGAACGGAAACAACAGTGGTTTCTGTAAGCGCGGAAGCGGCGAATGTGAAGAAGGATTCCGACAGGACGTATCTCAATAGCTGACGAGTAAATGTGGAGCCGAGGAAGGAAAGATAAAACCTACCCGAGTATAACGCTGCGGAAGAATACGGCTGGAGACGGACATGTCAAGGAGGAGAGTACACCCTAATTGAATCAATTAGTCAAAGGAGTAGTAGTGATTGAAGTTATCAGTAAGTTAGAGAAAATACCAAGGATATTTTGATTCGCAGACACAGCAAGCAATGAAGTAAGGTACCCTCAATGTCTAGCAACAATAGATCATGCAATCGGGAATGTTCACGAATCGATATCACGCGATACCAGAATCTTGTAGACTCACCTTATTGAAAGAGTGGGCCATATTTGATGAAGTGCAAGGACAAGTGCACAGAGAAACAGAAACTAAACACCCAAAAAAGCGCATTAGTGAATAAGGGAACGGAAGAATGCGGAAAACAACGATCACGCACAATATCGGATCAGAGGTTACACCAACGGTAGTAATATCAACTGATACACATCGGAATGAGATTTATAAAGGACGGATGTGAGCAATGTGACGAAATGGTAGCATACTTAATTATAAAGGAATATTTCTTATCGCGAACAGC
This sequence comes from Schmidtea mediterranea, assembly GCA_022537955.1. Taxonomy (NCBI): domain Eukaryota; kingdom Metazoa; phylum Platyhelminthes; order Tricladida; family Dugesiidae; genus Schmidtea; species Schmidtea mediterranea. Next base: position 107,318,012 of record CM039679.1, read on the forward strand.
AATACCGAAGCAAAGCGAAATAGACCCCAAAGATGTGAAGGCTATATTGTAACATAAATAACAAGATGGATTTTCTTATATCATAAAGGATTGGCATCAACAGAGAAATATACTACGATTTGGTTAAAAATGACTGTATCTTGAACAGCAGAAATATTAAAACAAAATTGGAATGGCAAATACAAATCCCGGATAATGCAATGCCATTATTACCACTCCAAGAGGGTTTTTGGAAGATCGTCGGAGAAGTTATGTAATAAAACTATAAATGCGAAAAGACAATTGGAACTACCAGAAAATTCACACATCCCAAGAGATAAAGCATAAACGAATTAGAGATAATGCATAAGGAAAAATCAGATTCGTAACCAGTAACAAGGATGATAAACCCGAAATTTGTAACCCAACATGTTCAGTTGCAGTAATGTTATACTGGACGTTATTCGAAATAAGAGATGGAAGTTGGTTCAGTTTCCAACTCGAGTATAGTAGCACCACCAAAAATATTTGGGATTAACAGAATTGGCCACGTGAGCAGAATTCAAACCATTGATATATCACAGACGTGGAATATCCCAAACGAAAAGCTCTGGAACGAGGCCAGAGAACATTTATTATTTTCCAGCATCAAAGGCAAGCAATAATTATCCACATTGTAACTATAAGGGAGGTAACAACTATGCGAGAGAAACCCAACTACGATTGGTTACTATGCACGCCAGATCATTTTTCAACAACGGGCTAACAGCAAATATGAATGAAAAGCCATGTGGGGAAGATTCTTTAATCTTCGGACAGACGATGGCAGGAAATTTTAGGAATAATTCTCATCATTCAATCGTAAGAGTAATCATAACAACAAATGTTAGCAATGTTTCGATATCTACAAAAGAGAGAAGGAAAATCAACTGAAAATGCATTGGATTCTTAACCGTTTTTAAGGCTAAGACAATGGTGTTACATGGACACTCAAAAGATATTCACAACGATAAAAAGACTAGTAGGAATTCTAAACGAAAATGAATGGTACAGATGAGAAGTCGACGAAATTTAAAGCAATAATGAGACTAGAAGCGAGAAAACCAGAATGAAGCGAAAAAAACGAGTACCGGAACGATGGATAAATTTCAGAGATGATAGTAACAGCGACAACGGACGAAAACAAGGGAGGAACACATGCTAACTCAAGAACACTCAAACAATGGGAAAATGAAAACACAGACATAGTGGACATTATAATCATCCACCACGCAGTATAGAGTTTAAAGAAAGCACATCATGGTAGAGGAAACATGCCTAGTAGAAAGACACGTACCAATACAAGATCAACAACATTACGAATATTTATTCCAGTACATAACGAACCAATTGGGCAGACTTAGTGCCAAAACCAGCAAAGATCAAGAAGTGTAGATCAGCGATGCAGAAACTCGAACTATGCTATGTTGCAACATTAGCTGGACCAACACTAAGTACCCATAGAAATAAATGGGTAGAAATAAAAGCAATGATTGATACCAGGAGCAAACATTTCAGCTATAAAATGGATAAAATACCGGAAAATTGTGGCCATGTTAGAGAAGCTACATGGATTGTATAACTTGCAGCCAAGAAATCGTAGCGTTATCGAAAAATCTGGTTTCGATAATAGGAATATAAAAATGTGAAATCAATACGTATTTAAGCAGTTTTCAGGAAACTGAGCGGCAGAATTGTTCATAATTGGAAAGATCTCATGCCCGAATTACAAAGAGATAATATAGACTTAGATCAATGGAGCTGAGAGATAAAAACGCGGACGAATATGTATGTTGAAATCAGGGTGAGATGGCTCAGAGAAAATAATAGTGCAGGACGCACCCAATGATTTGTTACGTAAAAGTGAACGAAGAAACTAGAAGTGAATGATTTTCGAACCTAATCTACAAATTCGAGAAAGAGGAACTGCCATTAGCCAGAGGCAATAGTGTATGTAAACGATAACAGTGAAATTCCGATCACATTACGATTTTGAACAGGGAGGAAGATAAAGTTATCTATGAAAATGGAAAGACTGGGAAAGCTAACACCAATGATGGACATTGACACTTCAAAGCAAAAACTGCCGGAACTGAGGAACTATGGGTCAATCGACAGTTCAGATACTAAACGAAAACGAGAAAGAACAACTACAAAAACTACTTATGGATTTAACGATATATTTGGCAGCATCCGACTTAGATCTCGGTACATAAGCGACGTAACGCAACACAGATACCACTCACTAACAGATGATCCCAATAACACTACGCCATACGATTGGCAGAAGCTCAAATCAGTAGCAGAAAAAGAAGTTTCAAAAAATGTAGACCAGGAGTAAATCGAACAAGTTGCTGCACCATGCAATTCCCAGTGGTTATGGTAAAGAAAAAGACGGACACACAGGTCTGTATAGATTATCGACGACTCAACGCAGTAACAAAACGGGAATAACATAACGCCACTACCGGATATAAATGAAATGTACAAAACGTTGCACAGGAGCGCCTATTTTACATCGCTAGATTTAAAAAGTGGCTATTGGCAGATAAAGGTCAAAGAGGAAGACAGAGAGAAAACCGCTTTACATTGGACAAGATTAATACCAATTCAAGAAAAGCTTTTGACTAACAACCACCAGCTTCATTCCATGAGATGTATGAACTTTTGTACTCACGGCATTAACAATGTATGGTATATATTGGATGACTTATTAATCTATTCTAGTACCTTCGAGCAACTTTAAAAGACATCGTAATGTATTCGGTTGACTGAGACAATGGAAATTGAAATTGTAACCATCAAGTGCGATTGGGCAAAGGAAAAAGTCACCTTGCTTAGGAACATTGTGTAGCGAAAGGCAAAAACGCAGATCAAGAACAATCGAAAGATAAAGATTGCCCAGCCCAAGACAGTCAACAAGTGCAAGATTCTTAGGCTATGTGATATTATCGAAAGTTATCAAGAATTTGCAACCATTGCAGAAACCATACAAGAGTTAACCAAAAAAGATACCGCGTTTATATGGGAAGAGGAACAACAAACAGCCTTCGAACCTCAGAGATAAACTGGATATCAGCACCAATACTCGTACACGATTTTAAGAAAACCGTTTTTGTTAGCACAGACGCAAGTGGATATGCATCTGGAGCAGTCACTAGGACAATGGGATGACGACGAAAGAGAGCGAGTTATTGGATATTACAGTTCGACGTTCAAGAACATGAAAGAATTTTCCGTGACTGAAAGAGAAGCATTGCGATAATTCAAGCTATTAACATTTCAAATATTTATTATGGGTCACGACGTATATACATCACTACAGATCATCAACCATTAGTATGGTTAGGGCCAACACAAAGAGCATCGAGCAGATTAATGAAAGATAGGGAGCAGTGCAGCAAGATACTCACCGTATATAAAATTCAAATCAGGAAAAGCCAACGCTAACCGCGATTGTATGTCAAAGATTTGTATTCGAGGGATTGATGGATCAGATGTAAGACGCATATGCATGATCAACGCAGAAGATATTGATCTTCACAAAACCTGAGAATGAGCAGAAGAAGACGAAGGAGCTAAAAACAATAATCAAATTCATAGAACGAAGCAATATTAAATCTTCGACAACAATAGTATAATTAAAGGAGCATATGGAAAAACACAGACAATCGATACACTATGGAGAAAGGATGGTTATTATTGGATGGTGAGAACGACTTATGTTGTTTTAGCAGAAAGTAGCGGAAGAAGTATTGATGCAATATCATGATGGGAACTTGGAGGACACATGTCAGCAAAAAGACGGAAGCAGACTGCGTCAAATATTATTGCCAAATATCGGTAGAAAGACGTGAAAGGATGGATAAAGGAATTGTCTGATATGTTGCCACGAGGAAAAGTAAGGGAGTAAACTAAAGGCAACATTAAAGCCTAAGCAATTCCACCAGAACCAATGACGATGATTGCAATGGATGTAGTAGGACGACTACAAGAAACCACGATGGAATATCTATATATTAGTAGTGACAGATTATTTGTCAAAATTCCCGGAGCATTCCCCATACAGATCAAAAAGCCAGAACAATAGCGAGATCCTAGTAAAGGAATATGCTTGTACGATACGGAAACCAAACAGATGCCTAACTGATCAGGAAGCCAACTTTTGAGCGAAATATAGAGGAAGTAAGCGAATTACTTCTAGAATTGCGAAGCTGAGAACATCACCCGTACCATCCAGCAAACAAACGGTCAACACGAAAGATTCAACGGCATACTAATAGAAAATGATGTCGTCAATTACGTAAGCAGACCCAAAAAGATTGGGATAGGATATATTAAATCTATGCCTTATGGTTATTAGAATGTCAATTACACTCGCAACAAAAATGAGGCCATCAAATTTAATGTACGGCAGAGAATGTAACATGCCATGACCTAGAATAATCAACCACCAATATCACAGTATATGGAAATTGATGATTACGTAACAGGATTCAAAGAGCGAATGCAGGAAATCTGGAAACGGCAAGTATGAATATTAGATTTAATCAAGAAAGCTCAAAAGAATTGGCCGAATAAAAAGAGAGACGTACGTGAGCATAACTTTCAGGTTGGAGAACTGGGTAATATTGGGCGACGTCCAGAAATTAATTCCAGGAGTAGCCCCGAAAATTACAAAGATGTGGGTAAAGGACCCTTATGAGATAATGTATATTAAACGAGAATAATGCGCGAGTTAAATTTGTCAATAACCCACTCACTAAGACCTATTTTACGTAAACGTGAGCAGATGTAAAGCGAATACGAGAACAAATAACAAGAGAACAGAGAATCGAGGTATGCAAACAGATCACAAACTCAACAACTGAGTATAAACGGACTAACGATGAGCCGAAAAATAGAAGCGACATCAAATAATAATGTAGAGGAACCTAACCGATGAATCCATTACGTTAAATCGACTCAAGATAATGGTAGACAAGATGGATATAATAGTGAAGCCACAAGAGATACATGCAGAATGGGTCGAAGGAAAAGGATGGATGAGAATAGTCAAAGCAAAGCGGGAAAATCGCAATGGATTAGCGCTAAAGGAGCTAGAAGTCCACCAAGAAAGGACCGTATTAAAGAAAGTATACCATCGATCTTCACCTATGGCAGATGTAGAAGGAAACGTACCTTTACATATTGCAGTACAACACAGAAAATTCAAAGGTAATGGATATAATGCCACTCATGCAGAAATGCGGGCACACTCAATATACCAAACGAATGAGGGGCAAAATATATGTATATAAGAAGCGCAGCAGATAGATTCTACAACTGTTCTGAGAGAACTAATTAAAGAAGATCTCATCATTTCAAAGAAAAAGATAATGGAGAAAATAATGTACTACATTATGCGCTGAAATCCAGACAGGCAAGGCAATAAAATTTTATAACCAGTAATGCGAAACATTAGAGAGAGAGAAAGAATGGGTACACAATTCAACAATTATGGGAAGCTATCACGACGCCACAGACGAAGAGAACCTGATGAAAATGGGACTACGAAGGTTCACCACTCAAAGTATTAAAGATATATATATAAGAGATAGAGAAACGTCCTATTAAAAGAAACAATATACGTCACTACCCATTCCCAAAACAATAAAAGCAATGTTGAAATGGGAAGACTGAATTCACAAATATAACCGAAAGAAACAGTACGAATCGGAGATAGAAGGAGCACTATTTAATGATAATACATAGATGGCTATCGAAGCTAAATAGATTTTCCTAAGCGAGCAAACAAGAAATAAAAGAGATGGACGATTAAAAGCGAGAATAATAAAAGTATAGCGAGGAAATCATTGAAACATAAATGTCGAGGACGACATTTCAAAGGAAACCCCCGGATGGAGATAAGAATGGAGAAGGAGGAAGGGATGACAACAAAAAAACCAAGAGGATCAAAATACTAGAGACGAAATAAATCCCGCACAACAGGAGAAAAGGAATCACCCAACGAGGAACATCAGAAACGAACAAAGCAATAACGAGGGAAAACGAAACAGAAAGATGAGGTCCTACAACAAAGGAAATAAAAACCAACCGACCTGCTAAGCAAAGATACTGATCTTGATGCAAGGTCATCAAGTTAAGCGGAAGCTGAGCGAAAACATGCACCCAAGGAAATAAATCGTTCAGAATACGAACAATAAATAGAAAGGAAAGCGCAGCAAGGAATATGCTTCCTGACGATGAAATAAAGTATAAGTTGTCAATTTGGATTCGCATAGGAAAAAACAAGGAAAGATAGAATCGATCTGAAAATTCATCATCATGCAAAACCACCAGAAGATGTATTGTAGAAATGCTACAGAAGATAGAAAGTAAAATCGCAAGTAAAGCCAGGGATAGGCAAATTGCGAATAATAAACAGAGGAATAAAACGATTGACAAGTATGTATACAAACAAATTATCGATTGTTGGAAAATGAATTGAAGCAGGAAAAGAATGTGAATGGGATAGCCTAGAAAGGAAATGCGGAATACACTAATATGTGCCAACAATGATTAATAATAACGTGCACACGTAGGCCAAACCCTGGAGAAAAAATTCACAACATCAGCAAAAGAAGAGCCATATAAACGTCGAGTACGGAAAAAAAGAAATAATAGTAAAAAGTAGAATCAAACCCCAAGAGGTGGAGAGAGATAATAGTCGAAATATGGGCAAAGAACCATTAAAAAGTTTGTTATTTCGAAACAAAAAGAACGGACGATAATGAGAGAAATCAAATGTCAATCAAATGATGATAATCAAAACCAAAAATATCGTATTCCAACTAAAAGAAACGTGAAGGTTATAGTACACGTTTCAGAAAGGAAGAGACGAGTACTGGAAATGCAATAACCCAGAAAGTTACTAGAGCAATTACGACAAACGTCCGGATAAAGGAACATAGAAAACGTACCAACGACAGATCAGAGAAAGTAAAGCAGTAATAATAACATGAGTTATGCAGCAAAGTGAGGAAGAGTATAGTAATTGAGAACAAGGGTGAAAAACCTATCAGCAAAATCTGTGTATACGAACCTAAAAGAAACGAACAGTAAACAAACGAATACAATTGAAACAGCAAAAATTAAAGCATCAAAGTATCGAATCCCACAAAAAGAAAACTGGGAAAAATACGTAATAAATATCCAAAAGGGAACTCAAATGAGCATTGGAGAAGATAACAAGGAACGCACTCAAGTCAAATGCGACAGATCAACCTATAATAAAACACTTGAAGGAAAAAACGAAACATGGAAAAAAGGAATGATTCATGGACGACAGCCACCTTATCAATCCATGAAGCATTAACAACTCCAGAAAGTACTTAAAAATGTACAAACCCAAAGAAGGAATAATTGGAGACAACCAATGCAAGAGAAAATACAACCATGGGCAGCTAATGAGAACTATATGATTAAAATGATCTGGATAACAACAGCATAATAAGCAGTGGCTGTAATGCTGATAATAATTCAACTAAGCCAAGAACTACCAAATGCAGAAAGACCAGCGCGAGAGAAGATTATGGCCAGCGGTGGAAAATTCAATTATGATATCGAATTGGACGTATGATGTTAAGAAAGAACTGCGGATATGAAATATAAGAAATTCTGCACAAGCGGACTCTGGTCAAAGAACCGCCATTATCGAAGCAGCAAACATGGTCCAATGAATCTGATGTATACCAGATATAGTATATGAGAATACGGGGATATACGGACATTAGTAATAGAGTCCCGGAGAACGATGTGTAAAACGAGAAAGAAACGTTGTAATAGTGTAAATATTCCGTAGTATAAATAGTAAGTAATGGTATGTATATTTATAAATATTTGTACAAATGTGTTAGAATAACGTAAGCCAAACAAGGAATCTGCGACGAATTAATGATATATTATAACCACAGATGAATCCGAATAACGTAATCATACCAAATGCAAGTGAGAATACCACCATTCGCAGAAGGAATACAACAACCGAGCAGCTGCCAATGTACCTATAGAAATTGTCGAATTAAATAAGGAATATCCAGATCAAGGGAATCGAGGCAACGTGGAGGCAGACGACAATTGCGAATTAATGACACTATAACCAACAATGCGCAAACTCAGTGGAAAATACTCATCTAGTGTTAACAGAACGTGTGACAGCGGACTCCAACAACCAATAAGACTAGAGAGCCACAGAGAACTATATACACATTACAGCCGATAAATGAGGCAATTACAGATCAAGTTAGATGGCAAGCTGACGCATTTAGAAGATTACGTACAATCAATAGCACGTAGATGCAGCAAGTTGGGTGGATGGATAGCATCGTATGGTAGGCCAAGTCCGCGTATGTCAGCAAGTAACCGGCGAGAGATTGTCACCTCTTATTGGGGAGCTTGTTGATGCGCATTACACAAATTTTAAGGGGGAGGGATGGGGAAGAGACAGACCGAGAGGTGAGAGAAAGAGTGTACACGAACAGAATTATGTTAGGGAGTTATAATTATTCTGAGATGACTTCTTTTTTCCCTAGCTGGTGGTGAGGCACCAGAGGACAGCTACGGACTGTCCGTGCTGCAGGTGTTTATCTATTGCATGATTTGGATATGACGCTGGGCCGTTCGATACAAAAACCCGGATCACACACGGTATCGGCGATTCTTTTTTTTTCGCTGGGAGCACTCAACAAACACCCGGATCCACCCTGAGTACGGGGCAAACGTAGGTGAGATGGAACTTAAGCGCGGTAATGGTTCATAACTCAAAATTTCCTACTAAAGGCCAGATGAGAGCGCTCGAATTGAGCCGAGAAATCTGATGGATGGAGCGGGCAGAGATTTGATAGTTTATTCCCCGCTCCCACTTTTGAGCATTTCCTTTTTCGATCGTATCGGGGAAATCCAAAGTAAACCGCTTTTGGAGCTTGATTGAACGTCTAGGCATTTCCATACTTTATATTCTTCGAGTACCACAACCAGGATCCCACACCCGAGTTACGAGGTGAAGTTTTTTTGTTGCCCAGCAGGAGTTTGTACAATAACCCCGATCCCACCGAGTACCAAATATCAAATGGCGGTGAGTAAAGCGGGTACCGGAAATGCGCGCAAAAGACGCCATGCTTGAGAGTCAGGTGTGAGCGCGTCAAACATACCCAAAGAATCACTGATTGAGCTCAAGTCCGATTATAGAGATAATATGAAATAGAGGCGGATGATTTATCAGATAACTTGAGGCAACTAGAGGGCTGGATGATTATAATCAGATACTTGAGGCATTAGAGGCCGGATGATCATGATCAAGGTGAGTGGGGCATAGAGGTGGATGATCATTGATCAGATACTTGATCTCTGATAGAGAGGCTGAGATGATCATGAATCAGATACTTGAGCAATAGAGCCGGTCATGATATGATTCAGAACTGGAGGCCATTAGAGTACCAGATAAGAATAGGATATGAGTAAGTGAAAATATGATTATGAGTTAGGGATATTAAGGTTCACAGATGACCAGGTAAAGAGTTAAAGCGAAGCCGAGAGCCAACGGAAAGGTCAGTGAGAGGGCGATAGGAGGCGCAGCGATTGAGGATTAAGTAATAAAAATTTTGGGGACATAGAAAAACAATAATGATATGAATTAAAGATGGAGTATGATGATATTTATATTATGATATAGATATTGATACGACTATATAGAACTGATAGACTATATAATAATTATACCAGATTAATAGAATATTACGAGTATAATAGATTAAAATGACTTTAAAATGAGGGTGAGTCAGATAAAGAAGACCAACCACGAATAAAATGCGAACGGGATGATAATATAGATTAGTATGGATAACGAAGGAAATTTAGTAAGAGTATAAAATATTGCGGGGGGATGTTATTTATTTTTAGGAATCGATAGTCAAGCAAGCAATCCAGTCAAGTACAAAGCAAAGCAAAAGGAGAAAAATTCAGAGCAAACGACAAGGAGAGCCGGGATAACAGAAGAATGTGGAATAGACCGAGCAGAAAAGATTTTGGAAATAAACGTCAGATAGTTACAAACAGATAGTAGTAACCAGAAGTTTCAACAGCAACACAAAGCAAGGAAGAGAAACCAGTCAAGCAGACGAATACCGTAACATATAGCATCAAGCAACCACACGAGAAGCAAAAAGCCAAGAAAATAGAGAGAGAAAAAGAAAGTTTATTAAAAGTAGAAGAAAAAAAAAAGTTCGGCAACAGTAAAGTTTAATACTAAAGTATTCAACTGCAACTGACCGGCACAGATAGCGGATGACCGATTTTGGAATTCAACAGTAGCGAAGAAAACGAAATAAACGATTACAAGAAAAAGCCGGTGCCAATAAATAGAATCGGAAAACGAAAAGAGAGGATTAAGAAAACTTAAACCAACATTGCAAAATTCCACACAAATTCAACCATGACTTTCAATTCCAGATGCCAATACCAATGTTGAATAACAATAATGTGATGATTAGGGAGAATTCAGAGAAAGTTTGAGGAGAACCGTTTTGCGTATGTCTCAACAAATTGGATCGTTTATAAGAATTCGACAGTGATATAAAATATCTTGCAACTGACAGATTCAAAAAGTAAAAAGAGCGACTACCCTTGTATTTTGAAAGGGAGCGCACAAGTGTATTGTAGAGGAAGCGAAGACGATACAAAATTGACAATAGGGCAAGATAGAGAGAGTTCTTAATAAAAGATATTCGGATAAGAGAAAAGGAAATAGAAGATATGGACTTCCTACAGTGCGAAAACAAAGACGAGTGAATTCAAAATGCGTGTCGCATGCGAATAAAGAAACTATGTAAAGAAGCCTTCGGAGAACGATGAATTTGCCCCGAAATTTAAAATGAGTAGAGTCTTCATAAGAGGAATCCAAGGAAGACATACGAGGCCAACCTTGGATGTTTGGCACCAAACACGTTAGAATAAAGCAGTAGAAATCGCAATTAGATGTGAAGCCATCTAGGACTGGGATATCAATGCGTCTTGGCCACAGAAGCGCGAGAGCGAGCGACCAACAGTCAACGCCCAACAACCAAAAACAACAATACCAATCAGCTATGATCAATTCATTCCAAGAGCACAGCGATGTTTCAAGCCACAACAACGAGAAATCCGGGAGGATAGAGGTTAATAAACCAGATAGTATACTAATAATTAATTTCAGGAACAATCCCAAATACAAATGAAAAAATCCTCCATATTGCCAAAGAAAGGACATCGGTGAGAGATTGTTTTCCGAAATTACACTTGTTCAAAAATGTGTAGACGAGGGCATACTGAGAAAATATGTACAGACAACCTATTAACAAGCATGTTTACAATTGTGTACAACAAGGACATTTCGCAATGGCAAGTGTAACATAAGAAGAGAACCAAAAACAGACCAATCAAACAACTCTATGGGAAATCCACAAATTAACGTGAGCAAGAGATAACATCTACGAGAAACCACTACAACGAATGCCCATGGAATTAAAAGATGATACAACAGATGCCCACCATATACAACAACAACGAATCAACCTAAATGAGAAGCAATGAGGAATTCAAGAGCTGCGAACTAGAGAATATTCAAGGAGCAACATGGCAAGCTGAATGGCAAGACTACAAACAGAGGAAGCCCAAGAAATCCAGCCAAGATGGGAAATCGAAAAACAACCCAAAGATATCATATGATGAGAATGGAAATTCCAGATGAAATCACACTGGACAAGTGTGTTGAGAACGAAGTGGGAGGGAATTAGATAACTGCTAACGAGAAAACAGTGAATTAAACACGATGGAGAAAATAAGGCCATCAAGAATTTACAGAGGAGAAAAACAAAGACGTTCGACAGTTAAAAGAAACGATTAATAGAGAAACCGGAATTGAACCGGAATACTAAGAGATGTGAAACGAGCAGAGATGATGATAACGGAAGATCAAAAACGAGGGAACACTAATGTACGAGATAGACGAACTCGAAGAAGAAATTTATGACACAAAAGACAGAGAGTACATGAGAAAATAAAAGCAAGAGGAGCTTGTGTAGAACAAGAGGAGGATCAGTTAAAAGAAAAAGAAGCGATCCTGAAACTAAGGAGGAAAGCGAACCTAAGGAAAGAGGCATTAATATTAAAAATAGACGGAGCGTTAAAACATTTAGAACAAAGAGCAAGCAATAGATCAAAAAATGAAGTGTGACAAGAACAGTGCTATCTCAAGAAAGGGAGGAGCAAAAATTATAGAACTTACAAAGAATGAGCAAGAGCATCAACGTACAAAGGAAAGAAAAAGATATCAGAACCAATAAGGAACAAAAAATCGAATCCAGAGGATACTGCTACAAAAATAGAAACAAGAATCAGAAAGAAGAGCCCACGTGGAGTTGAGCTCAAATGAGGATAGAAATAAAGAGATATGGTCCACAAAGGCCAACAAAGATAATGAAAGAGGAGGAACAACCACATATTACATATGATGAGACAATACCAACGATCAAACAGACGAGATGAAGCGAGATAAGGCAGTCTGGGTGAGAAATATTTCAGTCATGCGAGGAAAATAAACCATACAAAGATGAATCAAATCCGAATTAGAAAGAAATGGAAAACACGTGCCAAAGAGAAGACGAAACCGAGGATATTAAAAAAAATCAACGAGATTGTAGAAGAGAGGTAGATCGAAACCAAATTGTTCCTTAAACATCAGAATACAACCGCATACAGAGAATAATGAAATTAATTGCGAATAAGGATATCAACAGGATAATGGTACATTCACTGGCATCATGGAAAATATTGATAAGAAAGTAACCAAGAGAATTTGAAAGAATATGATAGGAAGAGTATCAATGGTAATTATTGATTTTCCAGAAATACCGAGACAGATAATAGCTACAAGAGGCGAAAGCACAAACGAATTGTATGATTGGGTAGTGAAAAAGCTAGGACCCAGCTACAAAAATAAACCTTTATATTATCAAGGAAAGAAGAAAAATAAGCGAATATACACCTAGCGGATGCTCTAATAGGCCAAAAGGAAATAAATGTGGTAACAGTAAACAAAATGAATGCGAGGAACGACAGCGGAAAATATGCAGAAATTCAAATATTGTACAACAACAGAATATACAAACCTGGTTGGAAAAGAGAGACAAAAGATAATGAGGCAAAACCAGATTAAAATGACAGAACAAGCAATAGACCAAGCTAGAAAAATATATTAATCGATTATCACTAACAAGACCGATCTCAATGAAAATATTTGTAGAAGCTGTACGAGACACAGACATTATGAGATTTGACAACGAGAGAACGGATGAGTTGATAGCCAAATATGGAGAGCATCAAAGCTAGGGAGAGGAAGAATGAACCAATTAAAGAGATAAGAAAAAGCTACCAAATGATGAAATAAAAGAAATATCGGTAGACCCCGATTGTCAAATGCACGAATTATACCGACGGATAAATAGAGAAATTATCCAACCTATAATCGAAAGTAGTGACGACGGTATGTATGGTGAAGTGGCATATGTACCACAAACGGCAAATAAGTCCGCGAGAACGAACCCCGATATACGAATTAGGTATATTGGGAAGACGGACAAACCATAATTCATTAGCCGATGGATGAACCAGAGAGAAAAAATACAACAAAGGGAACAACAGATCAAGAATTCAAGAGGAATGAAAAGAAAATGGATCAAATACTTAACCATCTACCAGTTTATGGAGACAAGATGCGAAATTAAGCACAAAAATACAACCGAAGACGACTCCAAATGCCGATCAACACCATGGAAAGGGATGTATGAGAAAAGACAAGGATGGAAAATGGAAATGGAGAGAACTGAACCAAAATGGAGAAATACATCCAAGGAGAAGCGCCAGAAGAGGCAGCCAACGAAATAACCTTAGAGTTATATGAAGACGAACCATATGAAAATTCTACCAGAGGAAATGAAAACGAAATGGAATGGAACAGAGAAGACGAGGAAATAAACGATAGGCTCGACTAGCCCATTACACATGGGAAATAAGCGGATGGCTGAAAAGTTAAAATCGGCTGAAATAAGAGAAATCATCGTATTAACAAGTCATCTCAATTTATACAGAATCGGAGGATACCGGATGAAATTGGAGTTTATACCCAAACGGAGAATGGTGGTAGAAAAGGGAAATTATCTATCAGCTGTATTTCTTTAGCAAGAGTAGATATGACGGCAAGTTAGATGGCCCATTTATTCGAAAATGTCACGATTTCAATCGCTAAACCCGGAAATGGGGGTAAAGTAGCGACACAGCGGAAAAAACTGGGAATGGACCCAAGATCTATTTGATAAGCAAAAGCCAAAATTCCACTAAATGTTGCGGGGGAGTACCAGTTTTCTGCTGAAAAATATGTACACCGCAATTCTCGTAAGATGACACAGATATATTATGACGATTGAAGTAAAACAGAACGAGAAATGAAATTGCGAATCCAACAAGAAAAGCGGAGACCGCGAATTAGCGTACTCCGAAAAAAACGAATTCCAGGAATAAAAATATTTGCCCACAGATATAGATGATCCTGGGAAGAAGGGTTAAAGATTAACGGAAAGCAAAAATTAGAGAATTAGCAGCATATTTGAGAACCGGAGCAAAGATCAAGCGAACGTAACAGATTTAGCAAATTGGATAATCGATTCTTGTAGCAAGTGGAGAATCTGCGCAATATCGTTGAAAGGGATAGAGGAGTATCGGAGAATGCTTGCGTGGTACCCAGAACAATTCCGAGAAATTATCCGAAAATGGAAACATACGAGATGGGCAGCCACAACGATAGAGAAGTATAGTTTAAAAATTATTGATGCCAGTATTCGAGCCAAGTCGAAGATAATTTTATATCACCGCCAACGTGAGTGAAGTGAAAAAAGAGAATACCTATGAAACCGCCATTTTTCATTTACATACCAAGGGCGATCATTAGGGACACAACTCGAAATCCGGAGTTACGCAAATGCATGGATTAATAAATGGTTTATTGACAGTAGCAAAGATCGCGGTAGAGAACTCAATAAAGAGAATCAAAACGAAAAACGCCAAGTAGACGAACAAAGAGAGTTCTAAATACACCAGAAGTTTCACCTGCAGCCAGATGAAGTATCGTCATCACAAACAGCGAGATGAAGAGATATTTAAATTGATCTAAATGTTATTGTGGAATGAGGGAAACAACCCGGAGGAATACCGGAATCAAGAGATTTGTTCATGACAGAAGGACGAAAACGATCTGATAATAGATGAACCGACGAGCTAGTATGTGGTCAAAGACAGCCATCGATTATGTAGAGCCATTACCGAAGAGGAAAAGAAAAAAGAAGAGAGGAGAAAGACGCCGAGCTCGACAGGAGACGAATGGATAAACTGATAATGGGAACGAGAGCTACAACATCCAAAGAAACAACAGATGAACACCCAACGAAAGAAACAGGCGGTAATGGAAAAGAAATCCAGAGACGACCAAAAAATGATAGCCAGCTCCAGAAGGAAAACTAAAGAACAAAATGCAATGGGATTCAATTAACAAACGAAATTGAACAAACTAGTCAAGGACAAAGCAGTTACAGGGAAAACTTGAAGCCCAAGAACAAGAGCAAAATGGATCAACAGATGATAACTGATTATGCTGGGATTTAGCAAACCCAAAGTAAAAAGAATTTAAAACTTCAATAATCGGAAGCAGAGCGGAAACAGCTTTGGACAGCAATAAAAACCCAATTAATAAATTTAAAATCAGGACAACAAAGTACGAACCACAACTAAGATTCCAGAGGAGCTACTGTTAATAAATCCTTAAACGAAACGATCTTGATGACCCAAACAGATATTTGGTAGATGGCCTACTTGTATGTAACCAAATACGATAGGTGATATACAGAAAGCGAACTCAGATACAATCCAAACATATGAATTCCGCATAACAAACATATCAGGAAAGTAATTGAACATTCAATCCTGACTCAAGTGAGGGCAAGCCTTTATAAATTTGGTAGTAAGTATGATCAAACCGAAGATGATGCAAGCGACAGTTAAAAGAGTTATTAACGGAATTCGAGACGCCATCAATGCAAGCGATCCAAAAACAGCCAAAAAGGAATGAACGATAATCACTACAATACTCATATGGATGATGTGCTGAAAGGGTAGAACCGTTTTAGGTGATTGTGACCACATAAAGATTGTGATAAATACTCACTAAAGAAACGAAGGTGCACATAAGCTGCAAACCCCGGTAGATTACAGACAAAAGCTACAGCAGTATCGGTATAACGTATATCAAGAAGTAGGATTTCATCAAACGAATCAAGAATGTTCAGTAACAAGGAAAATTGTACATTTCATGCGGACATCACTCACACTCAAACAATTATTAGAAGCTGGAAACGGAAACAACAGTTGTTTCTGTAACGCGGAGCGAATGTGAAGAGGATTACGACAGGACGCACTCAATAGCTGGAACGAGTGAATGTGCAGCCGAAGAAGGAAGATAAAACTACCCAGTATACGCTGCGGAAAAGCAATACGGCTGGAGACGGAACATTGTCAAGGGGAGTAACCCTATTGAATCAATTAGTCAAAGGGTAGTAGTGATTGAAAGTTATCAAGTAAAGTTAGAGAAGAGTACCAAGAGTAGTTTGATCCAGACCACCGAAGCCAATAAAAAAGTACCCTCAATGTCTACAACAAAGATCATGCAATACGGAATGTCAACGATCTGTATATCACGCGATACCAGATACTGTAGACTTCACCTTATTGAAAGTGCATATTTGTATGAAGTGCAAAGGAACAAGTGCACATAGAGACAGAACTAACACGCAAAAAGTGCATAGATGATTGCGGCGAGAACCGGAAGAATCGGAAAACCAACGATAAACCACAAACTATCGGGATCATGATCACACCAAACAGTAGTAATTCAACTGAACCACAATTCGGAATTGGATTTATAAAAAGGTACGGGATGGTGAGCAAAGGTGACGAATATGGTAGCCCAGTATTAATTTAAAGGAATATTCTTATCGCGAACAGCATACAAACCGCAAAAGCGGTAATAGACCCCAAAGCATGTAAAATATTGTAAAAAATACAAGTGTGAATTTCTTTATATGTCATAAGATTGGATCAACAGAGAAAAATTATACTACATTGGTAAAAATGGACTGTATCATTGAACAGAGAAATATTAAAAAACAAATTGCCAATGGCAATCACAAATCGGATAGATGCATCCCATTATTACCACTCCAAGAGGATATTTTTGGAAGAATCTCGGAGATTATTGTTAATACGTATAAATGCGAAAGAACAATTGCGAAATACCAGAAATTAACAATCCCAAGGATAAATGCATAACGAATTAGAGATAATGCATAAAGAAAAAATCAGATTTCGCTCAACAGTAACCAAGGATGATAAAACCCCGAAAATTTGTTACCCCACATGTTCAGTTCGAGTAATGTATATGGCGTTATTCGAAATAAAGAGATGAAGTTGGTTACAGTTTCGAACTCGAGTAATAGTAGTTATTAGTAGCACCACCAAAAATATTTTGGAATTACATGAATTGGCCAGTGAAGCAGAATTCAAACCAGTTGATATATCACAGGTGGAATATACCAAACGAAAGATTCTGGACGAGCCAGAGAACATTTAGTATTTCCAGCACAAGGCAAGCAATATTATCCAACATTGTAACTTAACGGAGGAACAAAACTATGGAGAGAAACCCAACTACGAATTTTACTATCACCAGTCATTTTCAACACGCTACAGGCAAATATGATGAAAAGCCATGTGGGAAGATTCTTAATCTTTCGGGACAGATATGGCAGGAATTTTAAATAATGGCTCATCATCAAATCGTTAAAGAGTAATCATACGCAAATGTTAGCATGTTTTGATATCTACAAAAAGAGAGAGGAAAATCAACTGGAAGAATGGCATGATTCTTACCGTTTTTAGCTAAGACAATGGTGCTTACATGGACACTCACAAGTATTCACAAGATTAAAAAGGCTAGTAGGAATTCTAACGAAAATGAATGGTACAGAGAAGAAGTCGGACGAAAGTTAAAGCAATATGAGACTAGAAGCGAGAAACCAGATGAAGCGACAAAAAACGAGATAACTGGAAAAACGATGGGATAAATTCAAGATGATTAGTAACAGCTGACAACGACGAAAACCAGAGGAACACAAATGCTAACTCAGAACAACTCAAAACAATGGGAAAATCGAAAAACAAGACATAGTGGACATTATAATTCATCCACCACCAGTTATGAAATGTTTAAAGAAGCAAAACATCATCGGTAGAGAGAAACCATGCCAGTAGAAAGACACTCGTACAATACCAAGATCAACAACATTACGAAATATTTATCCAGTACCATACGAACCAATATTGGGCAGACTTAGTGCCAAGAACCAGCCAAGATCAGAAGTGTGGATCAGGATCAGGAACTCGAAATATAGCTATGTTACAAACACTAGCTGGACCAACATTAACGGTAACCTAGAGATAAATGGAGTAGAATCACAATGATTTGATACAGGAGCAAACATTATCAGCTATAAATGGATAAATACCCGGAAAATTGTGTGCCATGTATAGAAGAAGCTAACATGGATGTAATAACTTGCAGCAAAGAATCGGTAGCGGTTATCGGGAAAATCGGTCAATAATTCGAATATAAAATGTTGAAATCAATTACGATTTAGCAGTTATCAGGAACTGAGCGGCAGGAATTGTATATTGGAACAGATCTCATGCCAGAATTACTAAAAGAGATAATAATAGATCTAGGATCAATGGAGCTGAGAGATAAAACCGGACGAATATGTATGTTTTGAAATCAGAGGTGAGATGTCAGAGAAAATAATAGTGCCAGGGACGGCACAACAAATGATTTGTTACGTAAAGTGAAAGAGAAACTAGAGTGAAATGATTTTCGAACCTAACACAAATTCGAGAAAAGAAGAACTGCCTATTAGCCAGAGAGATTATGTATGTAAACGATAACAGTGAAATTCGATCAACATGTACAATTTGACGAGAGATAAAGTTATCTATGAAAATGAAAGACTGGGAAAGTAAACAGCCAATGATGACATTGAACTTCCAACAGCACAAAAAACTGCATGAACTGAGGAAAAACTATGGACAATCGACAGGGCAGATACTAAACGAAAACGAGAAAAAACATACTACAAAAAACTACTATGAATTAAAGATAATTTGCAGCATCCGACTTAGATCTCGTACAAGCGACGTAACGCAACACACCGATCCATTAACAGATGATACCCCAATAACACTGACGGCCATATCGATGGCAGAAGCTCAAAAATCAAGAAGCAGAAAAAGAAGTGCAGAAGATGCTAGAGCCAGGATAATCGAACCAAGTGCCGCCATGGCAATTTCAGGGTCTTGAGTAAGAAGAAAGGACGAACACAACGGGTTCTGCATAGATTAATAGACGAACTCAATGGCCCGGTAACAAAACGGGTACATTACCCACTAACCAGATATAAATGAAATGTTTCTTGCAAAAACGTTGCACGGAGCAGCTTTTTACATCGCTAGATCTAAAAAGGTTAATTGGCAGATAAAAGTCAAAGAGGAGACAGAGAGAAAACCTGCCTTTACAATTGGAAAAGATTATATACCCAATTCAGAAATGCGCTTTGGACTAACCAACGCACCGCTTCATTCAGAGATGTATGAACTTTGTAACTCACGGCATTTAAACCAATGTATGGTA
Organism: Schmidtea mediterranea; assembly: GCA_022537955.1. Classification (NCBI taxonomy): domain Eukaryota; kingdom Metazoa; phylum Platyhelminthes; order Tricladida; family Dugesiidae; genus Schmidtea; species Schmidtea mediterranea. Next base: position 107,337,888 of record CM039679.1, read on the forward strand.
TATATTGATGATTTATTAATCTATTCTAGTACCTGTCAGCAACAAATTTAAAGACATCCGTTAATTGTATTCGTTCGACTGAGACAATGGAAATTGAACATTTGAACCATCAAATGATTGGGCAAAGGAAAAAGTCACCTTCTTAGGACCACATTGGTCGGCGGAAAGGCAAAGAACCAGATCCAAGAACATCGAAAATAAAGAATTGCCCAGCACCAAAGGACAGTCACGGCAAGTGCAATAGAATTCTTAGGCTTATGTGGAATTATCGAAAGTTTCATTCAAGAATCGCAAACTATTGCGAAACCCATACAAGAGCTTAACCAAAAAAGATTACCCGTTTATGATGAAGAGGAACAAACAAAAGCCTTCGAAAACACTCAGAGATAAACTGATATCAGCACCAATACTCGTACACCCAGATTTTAAGAAACCGTTTTTAGTTAGCAACAGACGCAAGTGGAGTATGCATTCTGGAGCCAGTCCAGTAGGACAATGGGATGACGAGAAAAGGAGCGTATTGGATATTACAGTCGAACGTTCAAGAAACATGAAAAATTTTCCGTGATGGAAAGAAGAACATAGCGATAATCAAGCTATTAAACATTTCAAATATTTATTATGGGGTCACGAGTATACATCATACAGATCATCAACCATTAGTATGGTTAGGCCAACACAAAAGCATCCGAGCAGATTAATGAGATGGGCGATGCAGTTGCAAGTAAACCTCACCGTATATAAAATTCAAATCAGGAAAAGCCAACGCTAACGCAGATTGCATGTCAAGATTTGTATTCGAGTGGAACTGATGATCAGATGTAAGACGCATATGCATGATCATCGCAGAAGATTGATTTCACAAACTGAGAAATGAGCAGAAAGAAGACAGGACTAAAAAACAATAATCTAATTTGCATAGAACGAACAATATGAAAATCTTCCGACTAACAATAGTAATTAAAGAGCATACTGGAAAACACAGGACATCCATACATATGGAGAAAGGATGGTTATACTAATGGATGGTGAGAAACGACTAGTGGGTTTACCAGAGTAGACGGAAAGAATTATTGAGCAATATTCATGATTGGGAACTTGGAGGAACATGTCAGCAAAAAAGACGGAAGCAGACTGCCGTCAAAAATATTATTGGCCAAAATATCGAGAAGACGTGAAAGGGGTAAAGGAATTGTTGAATATGTGCAACGAGGAAAAGTTACAGGTAGTAAACTAAAGGCACCATTAAAGCCAATGCAATTCCACCAGAACCATGACGATGATTTGCACTGGATGTAGTAGGACCACTACCAGAAACCAACGATGGAAATATCTTATATATTAGTAGTGACGATTATTGTCAAAATTCCGGGAGCATTCGCAATACCAGATCAAAAGCCAGAACAATAGCGAGAGATCCTAGTAGAGGAAATTGCTGTAGATACGGAACACTCAAACAGATCCTAACTGATCAAGGAAAAACTTTTATGAGCGAAATAACTAGAGAAAGTAACGAAATACTTTCCAGGAATTGCAAGCTGAAGAACATCACCGTTTACCATCCGCAAACGAAACGGTCAAACCGAACGATTCAACGGCCATTACTAATAGGAAATGATGTCCAATTACGTAAGTCAGACACCAAAAAGATTGGATATATACATAAATCCATGCCTTATGCTTATAGAAATGTCAACTACACTCTAGGCAACAAAAATAGTCCATTCAAATTTAATGTACGCAGGAAGGAATGTACATGCCAATAGACCTAGAATTATCAACCACCAATATCACGAGGATATGGGAAATTTGATGATTTACGTAACAGGATTCAAAGAGCGATGAGAATCTGGAAACGGCAGGTATGAATATTAGATTTTAATCAGAAAGCTACAAAAGAATTTGCCGATAAAAAAAGAGAACGTACGTGAGCTTAACTTTCAGGTTGGAGACTGGGTAATAATTGCGACGCCAGAAATTATTCCAGGAGTAGCCCGAAAATTACAAAGATGTGGTAAAGGACCTTACGAGATAATGTATGTAAACGAGAATAATGCGCGAGTTAAATTGGTCAATAACCCACTCACTAGACCTATTTACGTAAACGTGAGCAGATGTAAAGCGATACCGAGAACAATAACAAGAGAACCAGAGAATCGAGGTATGCAAACCAGATCACAAACTCAACAACTGAGTATAAACGGACTAACGATGAGCCGAAAAATAGAAGCGACATCAAATAATAATGTAGAGGAACCTAAACCGGATGAATCCAAAATTACGTTAAATGCGACTCAAGATAATGTGGACAAGATGGATATAATAGTGAAAGCCATCAGAGAAATAATGCCAGAATGGGTCGAAGGAAAAGGATGGATGAGAATAGTAAACAAAGCGGGAAAAATCGCAATGGATTACGCTAAAGGAGCTAGAAGTCCACCAGAAATGGACCGTATTAAAGAGAGTATACCCATGATCTTCACTATGGCAGATGTAGAAGGAAACGTACCTTTACATATTGCAGTACAACACAGAAACACTCAAAGGATAATGGATATAATCCAACTCATGCAGAAATGCGGGCACACCTCAAATATACCAAACGAAGAGGGGCAAACACCATTAATGTTCGCAGTCGCAGCAGATGCTTCTACAACAGTTCTGAGAGAACTATTAAAAACAGGATCATCGTTCAAAGAAAAAGACAATGGAGAAAATAATGTACTACATTACGCGCTGAAATCCAGGCAGGCAAGTGCAATAAAATTTATAACCAGTAATGCGACAATTAGAGAGAGAGAAACGATGGGTAAAACAATTCAAACATTATGGGAAGCTATCGACGCCAAACAAGACGAAGCAGCAGCCAACCTGACGAAATGGACCTACGAAAGTTCATCACTTAAAGTATTCAACGTAAACTATATGGCAAGGAACAGAAACGTCCTATTAAAAGAAACAATATACGCTCACTACCCATTCCCAAAAACAATAAAAGCAATGTTGAAATGGGAAGGACTGAAATTCACCAATCATCCAAAAGAAGCAGTACGAATCGGAGATAGAAAGGAACAACTATTAATGATAATACATAGATGGCATCGAAAACAAATAAGATTTCAAGCGAGCAAACAAGAGATAAAAGAGATGGACGATATAAAAGCGAGAATAATAAAAGTATACGAGGAAATAATTGAAACAATAAATGTCGAGGACGACATTTCAAAGGAAACCCCGGATGGAGATAAGAATGGAGAAGGAGGAAGGGATGACAACAACAAAAACCAAGAGGATCAAAATACTAGAGACGAAAATAAATCCGCACAACAGGAGAAAAAGGAATCACCCAACGAGGAACATCGAGAAACGAACAACAGCAATAACGAGGGAAAACGAAACAGAAAGATGAGGTCACTACAACAAAGGAAAAATCAAAACCAACCGACCCTGCTACAAAAGATAATGATATTGATCACGTCCATCAAGTTAACGGAAGCTGACGAAAACATCACCAAGGAAATAAAATCGTTCAGAATACGAACAATAAATGAGAAAGGAAGCGCAAGCAAAGGAATATGCTTACAACTGACGATGAATACAAGTATAAGTTGTCAATTTGATTCCATAGGAAAACAAGGAAAGATAGAAATACGATCTGAAAATTTATCATCATGCCAGACCACCAAAGATGTATGTAGAGATGCTACAGAAGATAGAAACGTAAAAATCCAAGTAAAGCCAGGAATAGGCAAATTGCGAATAATAAACAGAGGAATAGAAACGATTGAACAAGTATGTATACAAAACAAAATTATCGATTGTTGGAAAATGAATATGAAAGCAGGAAAGAAATGTGAATGGGATAGCCTAGAAGGAAATGCGGAATACATAATATGTGCCAACAATGATATAATAATAACGTGCACACTAGCCAAAACCCTGGGAGAAAAATTCACAACACCAAAAGAAGAACCTTATCAACGTCGAGTACGAGAAAATAAAGAAATAACGATAAAAGTAGAATCAGATCCAAAGAGCGGAGAAGAGATAATAGTCGAAAATATGGGCAAAGAACCCATCACAAAAGTCTGTATATTCGAAACTAAAAAGAACGGAACGATAAATGAGAGAATCAAATGTCAATCAAATGATGATATCAAAAACCAAAAATATCGTATTCCAACTAAAAGAAAACGTGGAAAGTATATAGTACACGTTCAGAAAGGAAGAGATGATTACTGGAAATCAATAACCAGAAAGTTACTAGAAGCAATTACGACAAAAACGTCCAGAAAAAGGAACGAAAGAAAAACCGTACCAACGACAGATCAGAGAGAGTAAAGCAGTAATAATAAACATAGAGTTAAATGCAACAAATGAAGAAGAGATAGTAATTGAGAACACAGGTGAAAAACCTATCACAAAAATCTGTGTATACGAACCTAAGAGAAACGAACCAGTAAATAAAAGAATCCAATGTGAGATAAGCAAAACTACAAAGAACCAAAAGTATCGCATACCGATGAAAAGGAAACTGGGAAAATATGTAATAAATATCCAAAAAGGAACTCATGAACATTGGAGAACGATAACAAGGAAACCACCCAAATCAAATGCGACAGATCAACCTATAAAACAATCTAAGAGAGAACCAAGAAACGAAACATGGAAAACAGGAATGATCATGGATGACAGCCACCTTTCAATTCATGAAGCATTACAACTACAGAAAGCACTCCAAAACGTACAACCAAAAGAAGGAATAATGGAGACAACCAATGCAAGAGAAAATACAACCATGCAGCCTAATGAAAAGAACTATATGATTAAAATGATCTGGATAACAACAGCAATAATAAGCAGCGTAGTAATGCTGATAATAATTCAACTAGCAAGAACTACCAAATGCAGAAAGAAACCAGCGAAGAGAAGATTATGGCCAGCGGTGGAAAAATTCAATTATGATATCGAATTAGGACAATATGATGTAGAAAGAACTGAGGAATATGAAATCATAAGAAATTCTAGCACAAGCGGACTCTGGTCAAAAGAACCGCCCATTATCGAAGCACAACAATGGTCCAATGAATCTGATGTATACCAGATAATGAATGAGAAATACGGGGATATACGGACATTACGTATAGAGTCCCCGGAGACGATGGTGTAAAACGAGAAAGAAACGTTGTAAATAGTGTAAAATATTACGTAGTATAATAGTAGTAATGGTATGTATATTTATAAATATTGTACAAAATGTGTTAGAAATAGTAAGCAAACAGAAATGAATGCGACGAATTAATGATATATTATAACCAACAGATGAATCCGAATAACGTAAATCAACCAAATCAAGTGAGAATACCACCATTCGCAGAAGGAATACAACAACCAGCAGCTGCCAATGTACCTATAGAAATTGTCGAATTAAATCAAGGAATATACCAAGATCAAGGAATCGAGGCAACGTGGAGACGACAATGCGAATTAATGACACTAATAACCAACAATGCGCAAACTCAGTGGACAAATACTCATCTAGTGTTAACAGAAAGTGTGAACAGAGGACTACAACAAGCCATAAGACTAGAGGAGCAACAGAGAACTATATTACAATTACAGAGAATAAATGAGCAATTAACAGATCAAGTTAGATGGCAAGCTGACGAAATTAGAAGATTACGTAACAATCAACAGCACGTAGATCCAGCAAGTTGGGTGGAATGGATAGCATCGATGCCAGAATTCACCCCAGAACCGGATTCAACAGTAGAGTAAAAATAAAGCGCACCGTGTAAATATGTATAAATAAAGCGATAGAAGTAAAGCAACGTCAAGTAATCAGAAAATTTTTGTAGATATGCAGACAATCATCGAGAGAATTAGAGAAAGCGAGAATCCATCCGAAACTACGAGACGAATAATGAAGAATAAGATTAAAATGGTGAACGATATCAAGGAAAGACTAAAGTGTTGTAAATGTAAAGAATTACTGATTGGAGCGAGACAAACGAAATGTGGATGCAGAATATGTACAGATTGTACAATAGAAGTAATAGAAACAAAAACAATAAAATGCCCTGGATGCGACGAAACGTTTGAAGGAGATGAAGATCCGACAACAATGGATAAAGCCACCAACAAAGAAATCAATAATCTATTAGTTCAATGCCGAGTAAAAGAATGTGAATGGAAAGGACTAATGAAGGAAGCGGAAAGTCACACAAATGAATGCGAATATAACGAGATATTATGCGAAAATTGTCAAACCATCATAACGAAAAAGACTACGAGAGACCATCACAAAGTATGCATCAAGAGAGAGGAAAAATGCGAATTCTGTGGAGTCATCGACGAATGGATAAAAATAGAAATGGAACACCGGAATCCAAAAGAGGAACAAATATGCGATCTATATGAAGGAATATGCGCAAACAACTGCGACAAGAAAGATAAAGTCAAATTAAAGGAACATTGGAACGAATGCAGCGGCAAACCAGTCAAATGCCCGTTAGAATTATTCAATTGTCAAACGCAACTACCCTTGACGGAAATGCAAAAACACATGATAGAAAATAGCATCGAGCATACCGAAATCATGATGAGAACGATAGGAATGTTGGCATGGGAGGTAAAAAGCCTACGAACAGAAAATGATGCACAAAAGGCAATAATAAGAGAAATATTAGAATCCAGAAAGAATTTCGAGAGAAGCCAAGGAGACACACTCAAGAAAATAATCGAAATGGAAAAGAAAATGCAACAGATGACCAACAACATAAAGGAACTAGAAACCAACAATCCCATAACCAGAAAACATCCTACAGCACCATTTATATGGAAAATAACCGAATTCGCAGAAAAACTCCAGAGAGCAAAAGATGGAACACAAAGAATTCTAGATAGCCCACCAATATACAGTTGGGAAAATGGATACAAATTGGGCATTAGATTATATCCGAATGGAGATGGGAATGCAACGGGCACCCACATCAGTGTCTTCATCAGAGTAGGAAGAGGAGATTATGATGAATTATTAACATGGCCTTTCAAACAAAATATGATATTAACAATGAAAGGACAAGAGGACTATCGTAACCCAATCAGAACAGGAAATGAACCACAGATGGGAAGGCCAACAACCGACTGGAATACAGCAATAGGTACACCACGTTTTTATCCACAACAACGATTGAGAGGAGAAGGATTCTTGCGAGAAGATAATCTGTATATAAAATTAGAAGTGGAGAAGCCGGACAAGACGTTGTAAAGAGGAAAAGAAAGTGTAAATAAATGTAAATAAATAATAAAAATCAAATAAAAATCAAAAATTACAAATAATCAGAAAAACAGAAAAACAAAAATTCAAAAATAATGACGATATTTAGATGACAAGCGGAATCAGTGAAGAGATAATGATACAGATGAGAGAAGGACCAGATTCGATATGGACGAGACTATGGAAAAAACCAGAAGAGGAAGAGAAAGTTAATACACTTGCAGCAGCAATTATATACTATAAAGACTATGACGGAATAAGACGGCCAACGCGAATCATAAAAGCGATATACTCACAAATGAGAGTGAGAGACGAGGAGCTGAGAAAAGAGGAACAGAGATATTTAACGTTCAAAAATAATAAGGTATTTACCGAACGGCAAAGTCAAGAAATGGCCGCACAAGGATTCTACTTCACGGGAACACCAGAACTACCAGACGAAGTAACATGCATCTATTGTAAAGGAAAACTCGCAAAATGGGAAAAAGGAGAGACAGCTAAACGAGAACACCTGAGGAAATTTCCAACCTGCCCATTTAGAATTAATATTGACGTCAGAAACCAAGCGATGAACAGATCAGAAGGACTTCGACAATCGGAATTAGACAAAGACGAAAAGGGAGGTGAGAAAAAGATAACGATAATAAAGAATTTCGAAGATCCAACAGAACTAATATGGGAAAAAGAGACTATAAATAGAACATTCGAAGAGAGAATTAAAACTTTCAAAGGAAATCCAAGAGCAGCAGAATTTGCAAGTCAAGGATATTGCCAAACAGCCAGAGGAATAATGTGCGAAGGATGCAAAAATCAACAACCAATACCAGATCAGAACGTCACAAAACTAAAGCATAAAGGAAAGTGTATGTATAAACAAGAAAAAGAGTCAAAGAATATCGAAATAATAATTACCAACCAACAAATAGAAGATATATTGGATCGACCAAAAACGAGAACCATAATGTTATTATCAGGAGTGGATACTCAAAAGATGAAGAAAATAATCAAAGAAAGATTGGCTAACAATTTAGAATGGTACGACTCGACACAAGCAATAATCCGAGCAATCAAGCGATATCAAGAGAAACCTAAAGAGAATCGAGACAAATCGATGATAAAAGAAGCTATTTTGGAGCAGTATCAGTGTGTGACATGTTGGCAGAAACATGTAGAAATAATTTATACTCCTTGTGGACATATGGTCACATGTGAAGCGTGCGGGATAAAAGTCAATATATGCCCAGTATGTAGAAAGCCGATCAACGGGCGGATCAGAGGATTCCGTTTCGCTGATCAGTAATTAAAAAGGGAAACCATGTGTAAAAAGTGTAAATAGAGTTAAACGAAAAACCAAAAAATTAGAAAAACTCAAAACCACAAAAATACGAGATGATGTAAATTATGATAAAATTTAGAGATGATTGAAAAGAGAGAATAATCGATTATTAATATTTAGAAAACAATTATGAATCCAAAAGAGACAAAAGAAATTGTGAAAGAAGCTGAAGAGTCAAAACCAGCAGTCAAAGACCAACCAGAATCAATAAAAGTAATAAATGAGGAAGTAGAATTATGGAAACAAAGAACGTTACAATTAAAAGAAATGCTGCTAACAGCAGAAGAGGAATTAGCGCAAGAGACTCTAAAAACGAAAATGATGAGAGAAAAGTGGGAAAAACAACTAGAACAAAAAAATAATTTACCCGGAAGGAAAAGAGAAAACGTACCAAGAGCGAGAAGAGGAAATGATGAAGGAATTTATGCAGAACCAAACTAGAATCAGAAATCAAAGGAAAGAGATACAAACTCTAGAGCAAGAGAAGCAAGACCAACAAATTGAAATCGAAAAACTGAGAGAAGTGATAAAAGATAAAGAAGCAGAGATACGAGAAGAAGGAGAAGAAACGATAAAAATTATACAGCAAATGCAGGAGGAAATTGGGCAAATTAGTACCCAATACCGAATAGAGAAAACAAAGAGAACCCCATTTGGAACAAGCCAAAGAATGGGCAAAACGACAAGCACTCCATTGGAAAGCCAGATGGACAGAAGATAGAGAACAGTCAAGAAGCAATTGGGAATCGAGAATCAGACATTACATTCAGCAAATAGCCGAAGAAGAAGATAGAACAAGAGCGTACAAAGCTAAATGGGAAGATGCGAAAAAGGAAGTCAACAAGCTGAGAAATCAAGGGCCAAAACCATCAAAGAAAATTAGAGAGCCCAGAGACGATAGACAAGAAAGAATGCTGACTCAGATAACCGATCAAGCAAGAAAATGGCGAATAGAATGCAGATTATGGGAGGACGCCAACGCAAAACAATCTAGCTATATAGTGAAATTAGAGCAGGAAGTTGAGTACCAACAAACCAGAATAAAAGAGATGCAGATCGAGCAGGACGAAGCTCACCGAAAAGAACAAAAACAACAATGGAAAACGGAGATCAAAGAAAAAGCAATAAAAAGAGAGGCGAAAAAATGGAAAGAGCACTTTCAAGAAGCCAAGAAAGAGATAAGATTGTTACCCAAAAGGATACTAAATGCGGAAGATTGGGAGCTTTGGGAACAAGTTGAAGTGCAGAAAGAAACAATCGAGGAACTAAACGAGCAGGTCCAAAACTTAGAATTTCGGGAAAAAATCAGACAAGGCACAATAAGAAGGCTCAGGAGACACGAAAAGGAATACGAACAACAATTCAATGATATGTACAAGAGGTCAGCAGAAACGAGAAATCAACTTACAGACGAAAAAAGACAAAACCAGCAATTAAACGAAAGGATAACAGAACTCCAACAGGAGGTGAACGGACACCGAGGAGTTGCAGTATCTAAAGAAATCCAGTTGAGACATCAACATGAAGTTAACGAGCAGTTGAAAGAGCAAGTTGAAACAGAGATCAAAACGATGAAGCAAGGATATGAGGAAAATGAACAGAACTTGAGAAAAGAGATCGAAAAGTTAAAAGCCTTAGAAAACACGCAGCGTTTGGAAATGCAAGTAGAGGAGTTAACAGAAAATACGGAATATCTCGCCTATCTCTTAGACGAAGAGATTCAAATATCAAACGCTTTACGAGCAGAAATAAATACCTTGCAAAGTCGACCACCAATCCTGCTCATGCCACTATACCCAACTGAAATTATAAACCAAGTACCCGCCGAACCCGACGAAGGATTCGGGGAGACGGACGAAACGATAGTGTAAATTTAAAGAGAAAATTGTAAAAAGTGTAAAAATAATAAAAATAAAGAAAAATAATAAAAACAGAAAAATCATAACCAATGTATATTTAGCATGAATTTGAACGAAGTAGAAATCCGAATGAATCTAGAAGACGGAGAACACGTACCAAGCCTAATTCAAGTAGTAGAACCAATCGAGCAAGACCCACTGAGATATTACAGTAAAAGATGGAGAGCCGAAAGAAAGGAATGGCAAGAGTTAGTGGAGGAGCAAGAATCAGAAATCGCCCGGATAAACCATCAGTTAATACAATCCAAACAACTAACCAATATGATAAAACGAAGACTAACATCTAGTATGGGAGAGAACAGAGATCAAAAGAGAGAAAATGAACAATTGAGACGAGAATTAGCAGAAATAAAGACTCGAGTAATCCTGGAAGATTATTGGAAAACCGAAGCAGAACGAATGAGAGATAGTAGAAAGAGCGAACAGAGATATGTAATACAACTAGAAGACAGTTGTAAAGAAGCCAGAGAGATAAAAGAGAGCCATCAACAAGCTCAAGATGAGATTAAAACGCTAACAGAACAGCTCCAGGAAGCGAGACGAAAGCTGGAAAAGCAAACAGCTAAACGAATAAATAGTCAACGTCAACTTAAAAGAAAGCAAGCGAAGGAAATAAAGCTTCAGATGAAAATAAATAACCAACAAAGAATAATCAAAGAAAACCAAGAGCGACTAAAAGAACTCCCAAAAACTAACCGAGCGATTAATAAAAGCCCAAGTCCTGATAATGAGATTCTCAGAAAACAAAATTAAAGAGGAGTGCGAGATACACTCAACCCCAGAAAAAGAGAAAGAATAAAAAGGGCTAAACTCCACTGTAAATAAACGAAATAATCTTGTAAATAAATATAAAATTGATTATGTATTCGAAAATAGAAGCTATGAACCCAAATCTGTGGATAATAATGACGATAATAATGAGAAAATGCAATACTGAGAACCCGTTGGAAAAATGCGAGAAATCCCAACCCTTCAGAAGAGAGGACAGCACCTGTGCCGATTACAAAGAAATTTGTAGTAACCCCAATAATGAGGAATGTCAACAAATAAACCTTCAATGTATGCAATGCCCCACAAAAGAAAACAAGGACGAATTAAAACAGAATATCGAGAAAACCCAAATAATGGTACAAACTCTACTGAAAAATAATGAAGAGATAGTCATTATAAAAAATGAGAACCGAGAGATAAAGAAAACCCTAGAGAATATCATCAAACAAATTCAAAGAAAAGCCAAAGCAAATCCCAATAATAAAATAATTCAAGAAATTCAAAAGATCGTCCTATCAATCAAAAAGCAGCAAGGAAAACAAATCAACCAGAAAAATGAACCCCATGCAATGACAAGTCTATCAATCGAACTTATACTACCGATTTGTATAACATCTAACATAATACTCCTAATATGTTGTCTCATCCTCGGCCTAACCAACAACAAGCAAAGGCAAAATACCCAAATCCAAAAAGTCGGAAGAATGTTCACCCAAATTCGAAAAACTACCAAACCCAACGAAATGACAAGACTCTCGCAGATTTCCATCAATCACCCTTCAAGATCAACCCAGCTCGAAAGCGAAACCCAAGCCGTCAGCGATTCATTCGAAAACAAATACAACTGAGTTACAGTAAATGATATTGATTTGAACTGATTTTTCTAACTCGAACCGATTTACATTGATTTGATCTATAGTGATTCGAACTGATAAAACTTGCATTGATATAAAAACTGAACTATCCAATTTTGATTATGTATTGTAGCCGGACCTTAAGTCCATCTTTGCCTTGATGAATTAACCTTACCGTAGAAACTTTTTATGAATGTGGATGTTAAAAATGTATGTATCATTTTGAAATCAATTGAAATTGCGGGTCGCAATTTTACGGACCCCCCGAGTGTTTTATGTTGGGCCAGAACGTAAACGGCCTTGATAAATGTTTAAATGGATCAGAAAAACACACGCAGATACAACACGCAATTTAAAATAAACCTGAAAAACACCAAGTAAACCCGATAAAATCTGAGAAATAAAAGAATTAAATATAAAATTAAGAAACATAAAAATAAAATAAAATAATAACAAAATGCATCAAGATCCGCACGATACCTACACAAATACAACAAGAAAACACGACAAATTCGACGAAATTGAAAAAATTAATAAAAGTTCATTAAAATGAAATTTAAATCGAAAATTTTGAATTAGTAATAATTCAATAAAAATTCGAAATAAGAAGTCATAAAAAATAAATCAAAAAATATCAAAATTAAATAATAGAATTTGCTAGAAAAGAACAAGGTCGAATTTTGTTTTACTGCATCAAATTTTACACGTCACACAATTAGGTATAAATACTGATCCATTTTCACATTTAAACACACCATTTTTCTTGAGAACAAAGAATCGTTTTGAAAAGCGTTAAATCTTTAAAACCAATTTGGAAAATCTTCAACTACTTTTCAATTATTGTGAACTACATCGAATCTATTTCAAATTTTTTAGGTGAGAATCATTTACATTGGAACCCTCTTTCCACATCACGACCTTGCATCTCAATGGAGCTCTGCTCGGCGTCGATGTGGGAGGAGAGGTATTTATGCTGTTATGCTATTTTATGCCTATTTTATGTTTGATGATTTTGGAATGGTTAATGGGTAACTTATTTGTTTCATGATTAATAAAATTATTAATATGTATTTATATGTTTTTATAAATTATAAAATTTAACTATCGAAATTTTTCCGGCCCACAGCCGACACATCACGCAAGTTAGTAAAATCAACATAGTGCAGATGCATGTAAGTGCGTGGAAGATCGCCAATGATATGCACCCGTGAAGACTCAGCGTGCGCAACGCAGCGGTCGGATCGTAAATATCTATCCCTATAGCTGAAGCGAGAAATAAGGAAGAAGTCTCTGGCTGCTTCCTCGTTTCTCAATTCTATAAAATCGACCTAAATTTATTTAACAAACGGCTTAAAATCACCACACCGAGTAGTCCAGTGGGCACTCAATAACTATAATATAAACATACTATGCCTTAAGATCAATTAAAGGAAAAGGGTACGGGGACAACGTAAATTGAAATTGCTGATATAACCACTTCCGTGTCAATGCCATGAAATTTAATAAAATTATGATTAATATGAAGCAAAATAAAGTTATGATTAATAGGAAATGAAAGAAATTAAATAAAGTTATGATTGGTATGAAATAAAATGAAATCATGAAAAATGAATTTAATAAAATTACGATTGATAGGAAGAGAAATGAATTTAGTAAAGTTATGATTAATTAGAGATTAAATGAATTCGATAAAATTACCCTTAGTAGGAAATAAAGTGAATTTGAATAGAATGAATTTACTAAAATTAGGATTAGTAACAAACAAAATCTCAATGGTACAGTGATTTGATAGAATATACGAGATATAAAAGAAAATCTTAATTGAGACAAAAAATACTGGTAAAGTTAATAAAGAATAAAATCTTGTTTGTAAGGAAAAAATTTAATAAAACTTTCGATTAATGAAAATAAAATCTTGTTGATAAAGTAGGTGAAGTTTATGTTTGAGACGAAAATAAAATTTTATTTGTTAACTCTGCTACAATTGACAATCATAGGGAATAAAATCGTACCTACTAGGATATAGGATTAACCACAATCCGGGATCATATCAGTGAGGTAAGCAAAGATTGTAATCCATAATAAATTCAAATCCATTAGTACAGTGTAATAAATGAAAACAATCAATTCGAGAATTGTAGGATTAACAATAAAATTTGGAACATTTTTAGATATCATTCGGCAAGTAGGATTATGTATAGTTGTGCAAAGATTAGAAATTAACCAACAGATCAGAATCATGTTTTAGCCAAATTAATTGCGAAATTAGACAGGGATTTTCCATAAAATCCAAATTAATCCGACCTAGCACGACTTGTGAATTGAACCGTCAGGAGATCAAAATCTGAAAATAGCAAAAATCCAGGTTCACCACGAAAAGTCGCCTCGATGAGATGTATTATTAACAACACCAACGCTCCCCAAAGTTCAATGATATTGGAAAAGGTCCATTCGAGGAATGTTAATAAAATCCAAGACAGAGGTAGCCCAATATTATGACGAGAACGAATAACAAATATGTCCATAATCAAACTAATTTTGAAATATGATAATTAAAAATTCCGAGACGATCGGATCAATCGAATTTGTCGAACTAATTAACAAGCACAACAATAAATAATTTGATCTTCATCGACGAGACTAATTTAAATACCAATCTACTTTGATTTTTCTTTTTTTTGAAAAATTAAGTCGATTTTGTCAATTTGGTTAATTACGGATTAAATCGAATTAAATCTAAAAATTGTAAATTCTTAAAACTTTAAATTAGAAATAAATTGTAATAGTGTATAAATTTCAAGCTTTAAAATTAATGTTTTTAAATACCTTACTTGACGGCCATCACAAAAATGAGGTACCTCATGAATTTCACAGAACGTTTGACCCACCTTCACCCTAAACTATTTTATAGGTGCACGTACATATTTCAGACGGATCAAGCCTAGAAAAACCCCAATAATAGTCACTAGATAGACCAAATTTCGGGCCTAAACTCTCTTAACTAATATAGCCAAGACCCTATTCCCCACACTGTTAACTTTCATGATTTAAATTTCAATCATTACAGAGCATGTCCAACAATCAGATTACCACTCAGAAGAAACGCTCGGAAGTGAGATTACGAACCACCGACGCAATAGAAAGACCCCGGTCACAGTGGCCATATTCTATCCCTCGGAAAGCACGGGATCCGAGTAGTGACCCTCTCGAACCAATGAGGCAAGAATACCCAGCCGCTGAAATTTTTGCAAATGCGCAGGACCTCCTCACCCATTGGGAGCGGGTGCAGGAGCAGGTGGACTTACAAGTAGTCAAGGCAAGGATGTACCTTGCAAATGTGCTGGATGACATCCTTGCTGGGCGGATCGCCGTCGCCCATCCACCTCGTCCGGTTCGAGATACTAGGCGTCCTTATACGGTAGAAGCTCTCAAAAGGAGTCTCAAACGATTCTGCCCGGATGAATGAACTGACAAAACGTTATAGTGATTAAAAATAATAATTATAATTAGCATCGCGTGTATTTCTTTTCTTCTTATATAACCGAGAATGAGTGTTGAGTTGTTTAAAAGAGTTGAAATATTTAGGCTGACCATAAATTGACGAGTAAAAATCCATTTAATTTCAGCAATGGCTTCTCTACGGATCCTGCAGACGGAGTTAGATCGCGCGAGGCAGGCGAATGCCGAATTACTTAGTCAAGTCCTGCAACTAACCCGTGAGATGCAGCAGATCAAAGCGACGTGCTTAGATCCTAAACGAACCAAAGTCCTATACCAACGACTTACCGCAGCTCAAAAAGGCTGGGCCGAAGAACGCCAGCTCAATCGGAGTTTGCGAACGCAGGTACGGGGGCTAGAAGTCGCTCTGGCGGTATGCAGGGAAGGTGAAGCGGTCACCTACCCGCTCATCTTCGCCCCAACTCAAATGCCACAGACAGTAATCAAGACAGCAGAGCAACCCATCGTCACCAACAATCGCCGACCGGGACGTAAGGAGCGTGCCCGACGTCGAGCAACCCAACTCCAAGATACCAAACCATAGATATGCATCATGTGATTTGATTTAATAGAGTAGTTTAGCTTTAGTTGAGTCGTTTTCTTTTGAAATCGCATACCCGAACGGTCATAAGCAACCCTATTACGTCTCAGTTTTCCGCAGGCAATTAAGCACTAATCGTGAACAATTATTATGAGGGACAGAGCAAAGCGAGCATAGGTCTTCTATCGACAGCTCGTGAACCCGAGGTTTGTCCGAGCAATTACAGTACTAGCCAATGGTATTCAATTTTTGCGGGCAATCCACCACTTGAACACATTTCCAACGTTGCTTAGCAACGGGTGCCAAGTGGAGTAGTATCATTTTGTATGGCGTTACTAGGGTCGCCAGAAAGATAAGCAAGACTTGAAACCCTGTAACCCACCATTACTTAGAAGGTATTCAGATCTTGGCTATGAATATTTATGCCATGGGTGTAATACCACATACATTGGAATGACTGCCCGTCATTTCCGCTCTCAAGGTTTCGATCACAGTCGACTGATGGAATTGATTGATATTAGTAAGTGCAATTTTATGATGCAGGATGAAACTAAGTGTAAAATAGTTTTGTTAAAAATTTTTTAAAATATTTGTTAAAAATTTTATTAAATTTTGTTAAAGTCTCTGTTTTGTAAGATTTAGAAAATTAAAGTTTTTTAAATTTTGTAAAATTTTTGATTTTAAAAAAAAGCAAAATTTTTAATTTTTGATAAAATGTTTTGAGAATTTAAAAGCAGAAATTTGTTTAAGTAATAATGATTTGTTCTAAATAGTTTAAAGTTCAAGACGACGTACCTGACGATGACTGTTAATCAGTCGAAATATATTGAAGCTAATATATATTTTGGATTATTGTTATCTTTCATTTAGTTTTTTTGCCAATTTGGTGTGATTCTATTTTATTAAAAAAAGTATTATAAATATGTAATTTGAATAATAAATCGTAAGATCAGCTCAATTGCCTTAACAATAATATTTGCCAAGCGTTTCAGATGTAATTATTCCATTTTACATATTTTTTTGTAATAAGTATTGAAATTGAAAATGAGTTGGAAGTGAGTCCGTCTGTTTTAGAGAGGGAGCTTTCTAAACTGAATGAAATTATTCGTATATTTCCCAATTACGTATTATTGTTTTGATTCATTATCAAATTCAATGCGCCACATTTATACAAATATCCAATCAGATGTTTGGGAGCATAATTTATGCGGTTACCAAGACCGAATATCGAATTCCGATCTAGTTACCTGAGCAAACAAATTTTAAATAAATAAGTAAACATTTATGCAAATACATAAACAAAAACCTAGCAATGGTGAGGGTTTTTGTTATGATTTGATTGCTCTAGGTTATGTAATTGTTATTTGATATTTATTATATTTTCAGTGCAGAAAATTCCTCTTGTCGCCCCTTGTCTTTACTTTCCTAATTACCTTGGCATGTGCCCAGTTCTCATTTAACTCTCCAATTTACAGCGACATATGTAAGTCCTAATTTGAGACTGATAAATTATCCATTAATAGGTTTTGGATTTTCCCAAGCCCAATGTATGAATTGCTGCCATACCAATGACTGCAAATTGATCACGGAGATAATGAATCAGAAAAATCAGAAGATTTATTTATACAAATGCAGGATTGGATAAAACATTTGACTTTGTATTATATATTAATAATATTAATAATAATAATAATAATAAATAATATTAATTTGAATTAGAATAACAACACTAAAAAACACCAAAGATAAAGTGATCGCTATTAATATTGCCAGGTATATTGCCAATATTGAGAGGTGACCAAATACACATGTCATAAGATACGCTGGGTATTCGTTCCCTTACATGAAGCTAGTTGGTGTCTCCCCAGGTGGTGTCAAAAAGTACCTGGAAATCATTGCACAAATAAAGCCTGACTTGATGATGGATAGTTAACTAATCGCAAACTACACAAATGTCATTAAAAACGTAAGATCACGTCAAGTATCATTGGAACTACATACAAAAAACAAATATTTGCACAGGCCTCCGACAAGCAAGATTACAGCTAGACAACACAACGACCAGCTTGCAAATAAATAATTATTTGAAGGATTTAAACGAACCATTCAACACAAAATCACTATCATCAATGTTATCTCTTTTTTCATTTGCGTTTTAAATAAAAAACTAATTAATACTTTTATTAATCTACTTTAGAAATTTTTCACTTCAAATTTTATTAATGTATTTAGCAAAATTAAAATAATTTAATTAATATACGCCATAAAATTTACAGTTTTATTAATTGATTTACTTTAATTTATCGTTAAAATTTTAATTTAAAAGAAATAATATTACCGTAACTTTCTTTTAAAACAACTGACATATTCATCAACATATTCGTCAAAGTTTGTATCTGTGTTCATCTTTGTCATTTATTTTATTTCATTAATATTTTTATCAGTCAGTATTTCATACATTATTATCAGTATCTTCATCTATTACCATCTTCATCAAGGTTTTTTCATACATCTTTATGAATATTGTCTTCGTCATCCATTTTGTTAATAATTTTGTTTTCGTTAGATTTAGTGGGTTAGTGGTTCATGTCCTTGTAACCCATTCATACGACCTTCGCTTCGCTCAAATGGTTAGCCGTTGCTGGGTAACATTGGTAATGCAACCACTTGTTATGAAACCGGCTAAAATGATCTCTATTTCCAGAACTGCTAAGGCCCGGCCTCATATTTGGTTCAACGAGCTGCCGATAGAAGGCCTGTACTCGGTTTACATTTCCGGTCCCTTCTCTATTACCTTGTTTTATTTACTGAATTTACTATTCAAAATTAACTGAGATATATTTATTATCACACAAAACAAATTAACTTTTTATCCATTGTTTATTACTAATCCGACATTTAATCATAGTTATTCAACATTTATTATGAAGTTTGTATGAAAACACTGAACGCCGTAATTGAATATGTCAATCTGCGGTTGCCTTAGGTTGTTGCTGACGTAGCCGGGCGCGTTCTGCTTTTCCCGGTCGAAATTGAGGACGTTTTGTTTCTACCGATGCGGTTGGCCGGTTCGGTTTCCGATACGCCACTTGTGCTGGGACGAATACCAACGGGTAGGTGACCACGTTGCCTTCTTGACAAGCAGAGAGAGCGACTTCCAGGCTCCGTATTTGAGTGCGCTGGGCCTGTTTCATTTGTTTTTCTTCAACTCACCCTCGCTGAGCGGCCGTCAACCTTTGATATATCCGTTTACCTCGGGAGGGTTAGATCCACATGGATTTTACTTTCTGTAACTCCCGGTTTATCTGTAACAGTTGGGTATGCAGTTCGTCATTTTCGCTTCTTAATTTTGTCAATTCATTTACAATGGAATGGATAATTTCCAGTTCTAAAACTTAAAATAGCAGTAAGAATAGTTAAATTATATTCGTTAAGATAAATGAAATATTATTATAATCAGTATTTCATTGGAAGTATCGCTGGCGGTATGTAATTTCCTTCCCCTTATTTTCAGATGTTCGTTCACTTATTCTCCGAAATTATTCATCTTCTATAAAGTTAGTAAAGTTCCAACTCATCCTTACGCTTTGCCATTTCACCTTTGCTATCACACAATTTGGAGAGTAGAGTACTCAGAGAAATTTTACAATCATAATAAAATCAATTACGACTAAACATTTATTTATTATTAAACAGAACAAATTCTCAGTTTCCACATAAGTTAATTTCTTTTATAACCCTGGCTCTGACCACGACGCTGGTAGTCTGGTTGACGCCTGGCTTAAGCATGATCATCTTCGTAATGCCTCACGCCGATCCTCTCGAGAGCCGGTGTGTGCAGGAGACGCCTTGGCATGGCAACGTTTTTCAGCGCGTCCATCTCCATCAGGATTGTGTCATCTAATTCATATGACACGTCATAGCTGGGGGCGTAATCATCGGTGCTAGGAATTCGACCGGCTGCTATATCGGCATTCTCTCTGGCCAATTGGTTTCGAGCCATGGTGGTCTGCCATTGATTTTTCCTGCCCTTGGCTTCCAAGCTTGCTGGTACGAATTCTGCTTTTTGACGGGCCTCTGGTACCGGGTTCCGACCAGGCTCCCGTTTTATTGCCACGCTGAGCAACTCAATTTCATCATCGCTTCTTCTGAGGTTTATTGGCCAATCCAATCATCTGGCTGTAGATATTGTGTACCCTGTACCGTGGTTCTTGAGTCGTTCTGCCATGATCCGTTCTCTTGCGAGTATCGTCTGCAAAATTTAAATAAGCATAAAGTGTTGATTAAGTGGATTGTTGTTAATGGGCGCTCTAATCTAACTTATCAGTTTAGAATATTTCTGTCAAAGGTAACTCTCGTAACTCTCACGTGCTACTTGGCTACGGCTTCTGTCCGTCAAAGGTTTCATAGAGGGCCTCGTTTCAATCGTCTTCTGATTTTCTGTGGAAGTTGGCTTCTGCATGAATAGTTGTTTCAAATTTTTGGTATCGATATTTATAGTGATGACTGGCCTAATAATTCATTGAGGGTTATTGGATTTGGTGATTAAGAATTTTAATGATTCGTATAAATATATAAATCATCAATTCAATTTTTAGCCGTTCCGATTATTTGGAAATTTAATTGGTAAACTTGGATGATTATTCATTTGGCATAGGCAGGCATTTAATTATAATCGCGATTAAACATCGCGTGTTTGTCTATATCCAGTATTATACCCAACAAATATACCAGTACCAATATTTCAAAGATCTTTCGGTAGATGGAACATCGAGTCCCTGGTGGTACATTGATCGGATACCGGAACTAATTCGAACTCTACCACCATCTTCGTAAGTCATTATTATTTATTCCGTAGGGTTATTTGACTGTTCTCTCTAGGTTGCAGATTGTGCCTGGATGGTTTCGGTTGTATCTCCACAAATGATATACAGGTGGAAGGATTTCTGCTGGACTCATAATATTAACTCAATCTCGTCTATCTTTCATCTCATGACTGTATGATTCCGTGTCTAAATTGGTGGAAAGAAATTTATGTATTATGGAAATTCATAAACCTTGCTGGTGTTGCGGTTGGGTGGAGCCAGTTGTTATAAAATGTGAATTTGTAATTTTGTTGATGCGAAAGAAAATTCAGTATTGTGACTTTGGAATTTCCTGACTCATCAGCGTTAGAATATAGTTACTGGCTCATAACTCGTGATCTTTGTTTATTTCACAATAGTGCGTTTTACAGTTCTACGGTGGTCGGATTATTTAGTTGACCTTCCTTACCCGAAAATATTTATTCGTTGGAATCTTATACTTAGGTTAGTTTTTTTTATCAAACAATGTTCTTATCGATAAATTTCCTTTGAAAAAATTCGGTATATTATTTTAAAGGTTTTTCTATTACTGGAAATTATGTATTATATTTGTTGGGGTTATAATAAAACATGAATAAAAAAACTAATAAAATTATAAAAATCAATTAAAGTTAATTAAAATTTTGAAAAAAGTAAAAGTCAATATTTTTCGGGTGGGAAGTGGTGTTGGGCCAGAACAGAATTTTGTTTAAATGAATCGGTAATAGCACGCAAACATAACACTCAGACTTAAAATCAGACCCATAAAACATCAAATAACCACTTTAAAATACGAGAAAGAAATAATTAAAATATAAAATCGAAAACATAAAAATAAATTAAAATAATAACAAAATGCAACAAGGTCCGCAAGAAATAAACACAGAAATAACAAGAAATCACAGGAATTTGACCAAAAATCGACAATTTATTTAAAAGAATAAGAGTTAATGAAAAATAGAAGTAAAATTAAATAATTTTAATTGGAAATAATTCAATTAAAAATGAAAGAAATAAATTGTCAAATTAAATCACGAAAATAATAAAATTAGAATTAGATTAAACAAATAACTTCAAGGTCGAATTTTATTTTACTGTATTAAAATTTACAAGCAAGGTTAGGGTCACAGAACAGGTATATATACCGATTCATTTTTACAGATTTTTAACCATATTTTCGACTTAACTTGAAAAACTTATTTTAAACGAACACTTGTTACTCATTTTAACGACAACAACTCTCGCCAATTGTTTATTCGAATCAGTTTGAACTTTTTCATACATTGTACGAGTATCTTCACGGTAAGCCCTGTTTGACGCTTGTATGAGAAATGTTATGCTTGTGATGATAAAGTGCTAATTATATTCCAAGCTTGTTATGATGTTATGCCAGAATATATATTTGAAGAAAATTACATTCTGTCGAAATTTTTCCGGCCCACAGCCGATACACCACCGCAAGAAAGCAAAATATACACACAAATTCAAGCTGTGTAAGTGCGGTTCATCCGCCAATAGCTTGTGCTCGTGAAGGTTCCCGTGCGTAACGTAGGAACCCAAACGTCAATACTATCCGTTATATGGAGAAGTTGGAAGGTGAAGGGATAGTCTTTTGTCTGCTCCTTCATCTCCTCTTTCCTATAAAGTAGATCTAAAATTATCTTTCCACATCGGCTAAAATCATGAACACCGAGTAGTCTAGTTAGCACTCATAAAATCATAATATTAACATATCTACCCTAAGGTCAAATTAGGAAGGGAGTGGGGCAAAGAATTCGGAAGTCGTTGATATGTCATCAATTAAATAAAATAAAATAAAATATGTTCAACGTTAAAAATAAAGTTCCTTAATGAAAGCCAAGACAGATAAATTTAAGGGAAAGAGAGTTACCTTGAGAAGATAAAACTTAAAATCAATTTTAAAATCTGGTTAAAGCTAATCTTTCTATCAAGGTAAAATAATGAAATAGACCCAGTAATTAACGTTGCAAATCAAAATTTTGACGACGAGATTCATGACGAAACCGAATTAAACGAAGTTGACTCAAGATTAGATATCAATTTTAGACATCGTAATCATAATGCGGAAATTATATTGGCTAAAATAACTTTAACGATAGCCCTTATGGAAGTTAAATAAAAATACAAAATAATCCCGACAAAAACTCTAAACTCCACCCAGAAATACCCCAACGTTAACCATCAGGTTGACGGAATTCGATTAAAATAACTGAGCATAAGTAATCTCAACATTTTTGTCGTTAAATTAAGAGTGATAATAATAATAGACCGCGATGGCTATAAATCATAAAAGTAAATAACGAACTAAAGTATAAATATTAACAACAATAACCCAATACCAGCGATAACTCACAAATAACTAAATTAAGAAAGGAAATGGATCAAGTACATAATTATGCGATCAATTGAACAAACCAATTCCAAAAGTTTAAATAAATGATAAAAGGTAGGATCAAATTTACCCTAAGGATCGTAACGATGAATCACTGAACAAACAGTAACAAGGATCATAAGATGATAGTGGATGGCCATAGTGTAGTGATGATGTAGAGTCTGTAACCCTTCAAGTGGGTAACAATGAATGATCGGGTATGAGAAGGAATGTTCAATTTGAATCATAGCTAACATCTGATTATTTTGCATTGAGAACTTTGAATCTAGCAAGTATTGGCTCAAGGATCTTCCGTTAAATATGTCCAGCTCGGGTTCAGCTAATTGAATTCATTAATAACAATCTGAGAAGCCGAATAAGGAATCGGGATACCAATGAACCATACGATAGATTGAACTGATATCATAACTGGATAATTGACATGACGATTCAATGAGAAAAATTATTTTCCAAGATTAATTCGGCTAGATACCAGTAGATGAACAACCTTGTTTCGAACGGAATATATCCACGTTGCATTAATCAATATAATTTTCTGTTTTACAGCACAGACAAACACTGATCGTCACAGAAAATAAAAGCACCATGTGGAATATACACACTCCCCGAATGCAGAAATACACCTGATTCAATTCATTAAAAACTCCTATAGTAAAATGAAAAAATCAATAACATTATAATATAGGAACATGCATACTTACCCGTGTCTGCATGTAATTTTTCAATTGAATAAAAACTTATAATATAGGAAGGAAGGAATTAGAAGAAAATTTTTTTTAACATAAAAACATAATACATAGTAAATAATGCATGCAAACTTTCAAAATGTAGAAATGTTCAATTCATTAAAAACTCTATATAAAACTATTTTTAGTAACTTTTTAGACAAGTTATTTTTAAATTAAAGCCGAAAATTTTTGAAAAAAATAACAAAAACTCTACTTTGAGTTGTAGAGAAAATTAAGAAATAATTTCGTAAGATTTTTCAAGAAAATCAATCAATTTAATATTTTTACAACTTTTCAGATATTTCAAAAATATCCATCGAAACTCTATGTTTTTGAGTTTTTACCTCATTTGCAATTTAGCAGGAGCAGTGGAACCAGAACCTTCAAATGAGGAGTTTAAAAAATACGGAAAACATAAGTTTTCCGATAACTTAAGTTAAAAAAAATTTTTTTTATAAAGTAGAAAAAATCAAAATCATTAATACCATTGAAAATGGGGAAGATTTTTATAAATTTGGGAAATTAAAAGAAATTTCCAAAGCCTCATAAAATCAATAATTATCAAATATTTGGATTTGTCAAAAGGTAAAAAAGATGGCAGCCAAAACAAATTTCCAAGAAACAGAAGAATAGTTTATTCGAATATAGAAACTTTTTAATAATAAATTTTAGTTTTCAATTAATCGGACTTACATTTATTAGAAAATAATTCCATTAATTTGCATAAATTGGCATAAATTCCTAAAAAACCTAAAAAAACTAATTAAAACTAAATTTATAATAAATAATGATGAAAAGTATTATTTAAGAGCTTGAATAATGATCTCATAAATGAACGAGATCACAATCCAAGTCCTAAAATATACTTTAGTAAAAAAATTACCTGCCAGCCATTTTAAAAATGGCTAATTCATAAACAACCATAATTGTAATTGGTTGTTCATTAAAACTTTTATTATAGAAGTTTTGAATTGAATCAGGTGTAAATGAGAAGCGAAGAAAGGAAAAATCAAATAAATCAATTGCACACGAGGAGAGACGAACTAATTGCCACGTCACCAGCACCGAAATTAATGCACGCCAACAGTCACTGGCATATAAATAATAAGGTGACTGAGTAAACGTGATCATTCACACAGCATAGTATTCTTTCTCCAATCATGCACTCACGAACCGAGAAGTTGTCAACGATTCCAATGAGTAGTCGGATTCACCATGACCAACAACGAGGGAACTATCAAATGGAAGGATCCGCGGAGAGTCCAAGGTCCCCACAAGGAGGTAAAATTCTCATATTGTAAATTTGTCTTTAATCCTATTATCTAAATTTACGAAAACCATAAGACGATCGATCATAACACATGTTCAGAGGTCCCGAGAATAGGTCTAAGATGAGCCGGCAAGGGCCACAACTGATTTAAAAGATTTTAAAATATTATATAAAAACTTCAACAATAAGTTGGAAAGAATTTTATGAGAGGGGTTGGTGATTGAATCACAATCCCCTAAAATAAACGTTCAATCAGCAACAAATTTATTGAGATTGTTTAATTAAATCGTTAAATCATAACTATTATATTATTATTGTTTCCGTATTTAACATTTAACAAAGATTATGATCGCAGACTGAAGATGAGGATAATTTCCTTGAAACATATTTCTTTTTATTAATTAATGGGCCAAAATTTTTTCGATATTTAAATATAAAAATTTATTAAACATAAAAATAGATTAAAATAATTGAAAAACAGCTTGCATGTGACTAGAGGTTCTTCCTTTTTGAACCCATTGTAATAAGATATAATTCCGAATTAATATATAACATTTATTTATGATATCTAGTTGTTCGGTTTCTTTAAATTCAAGAACTACTTCTATTGATTCAACTTCTTCAGCAACTTGTTCAGCGACAGTTTTGGTGACTTTGTTGGAGATTTTTGAATTTGATTTTCGAATATAAAAAAATGTATTTTAAAGTGTATAAATAAACTAACATATCTTTTTTAATTAATATAATATGTAATTTTTAAATATCTTGTAAATAATAATAAATTTTGTTTGATAATTATGATATTGTTACTGGCACACACTCATTCTTAAAATTGAGTTCCTATATTCTTATCTTTTTATTTTCCGATTACTAAACAAATTTTATCTGAGATCAATAAGTCGGTCACAGAATAATTTGAAGTATTTAGAAGCTCATCAGCAATCATATTTGAATATAGTTGTGAGTGTACGTCTACATTTTTACACTCCATAAAAAAGGGCCATGATATTAATTTGGCAGTTGAATTTCTCTCTATAACTCTACAATTCTTTGTATTGAAACTAATACATGTGAGGTTTGGTTAATTTAGTATGGTTTTTCTAATATACATTGATCTATTCAAACAGGCCATTTCTTTGCTAAGTACAACTTCAATTGGATCATCGGCAACCTTGATATTACTTTGAAACATAGAATTACTGCAGTAAGTCTTTTGCTGTTGTTGCATAATATCAAATTTTATCTTTATATTTTCAATGATTTTTCCGTATAAACTATTGTTCTAGCTGAAAATGATCTGTAATTTTAATCACTCTGCATTGTAATAGATATAACCTTTGAAAGTAGCTATCTACTTTAACTATACAACACTATTGACTTTTGAAATTATTAAATTACAGCTCCACCACTTAGTCAAAACTCTCCCACTAACTACATAATTCGTCTTTTGTTTATGTGTTAATATGAACTTCTTGACTTTACTATCAGGTGTATAATAAAATTAAGGAATAACAATGTCTACCTCTAGAACATAACCACGATTTTCATCAAACTTTTCTCTACTCGAATATATCTTTAAACAATTATATTCATTTCAGTTTGATCTTCTAACCATCTGAACTCTCCGACAGGAAGTTTATAAGATAAATGCCATCCATATAACATCTTGATATGTCATTTGAGTCGAAACTCTGCCTCAACATGATGTTTGTTGATAAATGTCGTTCGACCACGAATTCCTGCTTCAAATAATCAGTAGAGTTCAGGATCTTGAATAAATTCTTCTGATTCAGATAAATGTTTGAGAGCTGAAGCTCAACTCAATCCTTGTATAGAAATAAAAAAGAGAGCTTCCTATCTCATATTCAACAAATGCCTTGTCTCAAAAAGTTTCATAAATATCAGTCAATAGAAAAAACATCTAACTTAAGGTATACTAACAAGTAATCTAAAAGTGTCCAACAATTGTTTCTGTTTCCATATTTGATTGGCATGTATGTGATCTATTTGATTAACTCCCGGCAAAATTGATGGTAATTCATTTATTTATTGTAATATCTCTATTGATGTAACAATATCATAAAGAAAAATGTCATTACCAGATAAGTGATATGATTCGAAAACATTTTATGTAAGTGAAAGATTTGTTAAGTTTTTGATAAATTTGCCAAGCTATTATTTAAGAATTTCAAGTAATAAATGAATCTAATTCTTCTTTATTTAGTTTTTACTGTAAGCGGGAAAACCCTTCAAATAGCTATATATTTTTTAAAAGCAGACTATTTTCGATAACCATGAAGACCCGTATAACACCACTGTGATTGGATTCTGACCCCTTTCACTCTATTTCTATAATTGAGCAAACGATTGAGATTAGTTACCTCCAAATATTGATAATTTTATTCTAAACTTTAGTTAATATCCTAATAATTTAAATAAAAATAACCCTTTTCAATAAATTCGGTTGAAGTACTTCTATATACCAAATCAACAAACGGATATAATTAAACATTTATTTCATTGAATTTTTATTATATTTAAGGACGTTGATTGCAATATTTGGATAAATCCCCTTAAATTGACAAATATTGACCAATTTTATTAGAGACCAATCACATTTCCATTTTAAGTCTAAACATAAAAATCAATTATATCATTATATAAATATATATCACCTTTTAAATTATATTTCGTAGTTCTTTCTTTATCCCGAAGTATATCATCAAATCGTAATACTGCTAATATGCTATTTAAAAAGCAGAATTTATGATTTGAACATTAATTAAAGCCTATATATTGTGATGTTTTAATGTAACTTAAACCTATTAAACTAAAATAATTTAGTTTATATATTAAAATGTAAAAAGTCACCAGATACATGTGTTATGATTGATATTTTAGTTACAATCATTGTAACCTCCAATATTCGATTTATTCTCCATCCAAAGAAATATCAAAAAAGAAACAGCATAGTAGTACCATAAGCTCAACTTAAAGTCCAATTTTTCAATATTTACATTCAATTCTTTGATAAGATTATCTGATACATAACTTTCTGGAGAACAATTCAGAGAAACATCACTCTTCAGTTCACTGCGATTACCCTGTAAGTCAAACTTACGATGGAAATGAGAGAATGTGAGCCCATAAGGTACAACATCACTATGCTTATGTAATATTATGTAACATTATTTATTAACTAAGTCGTAGACTTATCAATATAATTCACTGCTATATTCTTATTATTAATATACTTTTTATCTTCTATAAACAGAAGAGTTTCTTTGATCTCTATGATTTACATTACTCTCATTTTATATTTGAAAAATATATATAATACATCAAAATTTCGATTGTTATAACACAAGAAATTATGAAACAATCATTCAACAGAATAATAAAAGTTAAAATAGTTCACTCAAGCTAGAGTTTGAACCGCAACTATTCGATATGTATTAGTTGTAGTGGACCAACTCTGTTACATCAGTTGTAAATATTATCTTTTTATTTTTTAATAAGTGATTATAATAAAAATAATTCACCACAATGGTATTTGAATACTGAATTTAATAATAATAATAATAATAATAATAAAAATAATAATAATAATAATAATAATAATAATAATAATAATAATAATAATAATAATAATAATAATAATAATAATAAAAGATGAATAAAGTAAATAACGAAAATAAAATAAAATAACTAACTAAAAATAAATGAAATGAACTATTCGATGTATTAGTTGTAGTGGACCAACTCTGTTACATCAGTTGTAAATATTATCTTTTTATTTTTTAATAAGTGATTATAATAAAAATAATTCACCACAATGGTATTTGAATACTGAATTTAATAATAATAATAATAATAATAATAAAAATAATAATAATAATAATAATAATAATAATATAAGATGAATAAAGTAAATAACGAAAATAAAATAAAATAACTAACTAAAAATAAATGAATATATAATTAAATTATAATTAAAGTAATTAAATAAAAACAAATAACTCATTTTAGTGTTTATGACCTTGAAATTTATTGAGGTCAGAGTGCGCTTGAGACCTCACTTCTTGTTACTACTTAGATCAAATATATTTGAAAGTATTTAGTAAAGTAATTTCGTAAAAAGCATTGATTTTTCGCCTTTTAAAATTTTTCAACATGTAGATAAAATGTTATTTCAAAGTATTTATATGTTATTTGATTTTTATTCGGATTTAATATCTGGATATATGATCAGGATATATGATCAGTGACTAAGTAAACCTTACATTCGTGTTACTTGTCATCGTGAGGAAATTTCGACGAAATTTTTGAAATTTTTTTTGTTTTATTTTTATACAACACTTCAAATTAATTTTAATATTTATTTTGATAATTATTTTCACTACTCTCATTTCTTATGATTTGTTTAATTCGAGTACAAGCCCCTCACTCGATGATGAAGCATTATTTACAAAAGAGCTGTTTTGTTTTAATAATTGTAAAGTGTCTCACCATCATGAGTCCGATTTTATTTTATGAATTTCTGTAAACGTTTCATTTGTATTATAACTTGTTAAGTGCAGACAATGAGTTCAAATAATGCCATAAATCAAGGCCAATTTGTTGGCCATTACCATATATGGAATACATTTTCCTAATCCAAATTAACTACATTTACCGTAATAATAATTATAAAAATAATAATAATTATTATTATTATTATTATTATTATTATTATTACGTTCCTTTTTTGGGATATTTGAGTAGAAAGTGGGGAACTTGAGAAATGGATGTATACAAAAACATTAATGGATCAGTCTTAATAATAAGTTGTATAAAAATAAGATTTTTTGTATACATTTAAATATATACATGTTTTACTTTTTCTAGAATTGTCAGGTGTGTGTATTGTGATAATTAAGAAGTGGACTGCCGCACTTCATGCAATTTAGATGCTCGTGTACGTGGAACGTTTTAAAAGACTTTAAAAGACTTTGTGTCGTTCTACGGTTCTAGGGTCTAATTCCCCTCGTACACCACACAATTTACGGATCACCATCATACACCCATGGGTTAATCAATGTTGATAATGTGTATGACAGCTGAATGCTATTCGAACAGGTGAGCATTGTTACTAATACTACTCTTCAAATAACCTTCTATTTTCCGGTTTAAAACGGCCGCTAGAAGGTCTTACGCATTATTCAATTGTCGAACAATCCAAAAATGTATCTGATTTCTTAAGTTTAAGTAACAAAGCTTGACTGTGAAGATATGGAATGTCAATAAAATAAACTAAAACTATAAGTTTAGTGTCAGTTATCTTATACTCGTATTTTGTCAATTTCCCTTTTTACGCTACCATCTACCATTCAAATTTTCACTACCTCCATTGGATTTTTATCTTTCCATTGGAAAAAAATTTGGGTCCTAATATATTACTAAGTAATTAATTCGACTATCATGAGTAAATTACATAGTTATAGGGATTGTGAATATATTAAACTAAAATTAGATTTTTAATATTTATTTAATATGAAACGAAAAATTAATTAATTAGTTCTACCATCGTGAGTAAATCGCTTTCTACACAGTAATTACATTAATTTCAAATTGGATATTTATTAATAACAATATAAGAGTGTTAACATATATTTTTATTTTTCTATTTATAAGCATATAAAAATTTCAGTCACAAGGCAAAGAAGATATAAAATAGAACACAAGTTTTTCAGAGAGACGTCGGCGAAAAGGCGAGTCCGCTCATTGTCAGTATCAATTCGGAGATGACGTTCCAATCTGTTGGTTTAAAGGAGGTCTGATTTAGTCTACCTCGTCGATGTCCACGGGCAAACATCGGCGTTTTGGACATCGCGATATTGGATGTGGATTCAATTGACGAGAAGAATCTGCCCTATGCCCTCGAGGTTTAGTCGGTTCTACAACCGAGATTATTAGTGGTAACGATCGTCCACTGGATTGCCCTTCTTCATCCAGAATCGCACGAGAGGTAGTGGCGATGTGGAGGTTAATTGGCGACTCGTGGCCATTTGCAGTGATCGTTGTCTGAGCCGAAGCGTGATGAGAAAATTCCGGTTGGATAGGAGCGTAGATTATTTCCAGGTCGTCATCGTACCTGGAAGCGGTATCTTCCATGGATATTAAGTTTGGGATTTCTCTCAGCTCCGGGTGTCCGTCGTTCCTCAAGTTTTTCTGGAGCAGGGCGTTTTTAGCTCTACGCCTCTACCGCCGGCGGCGATTTCGATTGGGCTTATGCCGTCTATTTGCATGTGAGATTACAAATGTAGCCACACTGCTGTCGTTGTTGATTGATGTATTTTCTGCATTTATCGGCAGGTGATGTGCCGGGATTATATTAATCTCCTGGGTAAAGTTCCTGCTCGGTAGGCAAACTTGTAACTCCTTCTCTGTGAAAATCTGTCGAAGACCAACACTTTGTTCGGATATTGTAATTCATTGGCTCCTTGTTTCAATGATAAGATCATCACGAGCACGAGAGAGCCGCGTGATTTTCTTATATAGTTTTTTGGTGGCCTCAGGTGAGCACCAAGTGCCTTTGAGCTTCTCATATTTTTCTCGGAGAATGAAATTCTCCCGTTCAAGTTTTTCTATTCGTTGTGTCATAGCCACAGCAGACGGAGCTGGTACAATTCTGGTGATGCGCGGCAAGTTCATTTAGATTGATTATATGAAATAAAGTTCACGAAAAATTTAGAATAGGTTGTGGTGAAGGAATCAGAAATCCGAAATGCTATTGAGATACCTGGAATTGGCGGATGCGTATTCCAGAATTTTGTGTAGAACTCGCGATTTGATCAGATTTAGTTTAGGTCAATTATATTCCAATTTACCATTGATATCAGATAATGAAGATAATGGGTGAAGAAAACTTCGATTTCTTGCAGAATAGAAAAGGAGAAAAAGCTTAAAAAATTTCCATTAAGTTTAAAATTTAAAACTTAATACTAATTAAATTTAATCACCTTAAAATAAATGTTAATTTAATAAAATCGATTGCTATTGTGTTATGGTATATTATTTGAGTCGCTTAAAACAGTAGACCACGATCAATTGACCGGCCTACTTGAAAAAAAGTCTTTTGTGAATATTGATTTACGTGCAATTTTCGATATGAGCTATTTATGGTTATAATTCAAGAATAAAGTTAAAAAACGGTTCTGGGAAGTCGTTGTAGATGCGGCTTAAGTAGCTTCAATGTGTCCTATCATTTACTGCTTCCTTTGCTTACGAGTAGAGCGATCTATTTTATACTTGTTTTCACGGATTAGAATGATTTTAAAAGAAATTTTTTTTATTCGTTAGAATTCGTATAACTTGGTTGTTGCCTTATACTGGGACATTTGGGTCTAGATTTTTTGAGGATTTGGTCAACTGATGCTTTCCTGCTTCTCAAATAACCATAATAAGACGTTTAACTTTAACAATCCTTAACATTTTCACCCTACCACTCGCTACCCGGTCGAATTGAGATCAGAGAGGATTTAGCATAAATACATGCTAATGATCGTTTAGTGATCATTCCTAATTCCCTTAGTTCATGGGGCCCTTCCGAATTTTAAA
The DNA here is from genome assembly GCA_022537955.1 of Schmidtea mediterranea. Classification (NCBI taxonomy): domain Eukaryota; kingdom Metazoa; phylum Platyhelminthes; order Tricladida; family Dugesiidae; genus Schmidtea; species Schmidtea mediterranea. Next base: position 107,370,940 of record CM039679.1, read on the forward strand.
TCTGCTCGTCCTGACCGACGTTTCCATCAGCCGTTACGAGTTGTAAAATCGTGCCCTGCGGGTAAAGTTCTACGTCTTACGACTAGGCCTCGGCGCGGACAACCAAGGTGTCGAGAGTGCACGGCCAGCAGCCCCAACTAATGAAAGTCAACTCGTTAGCCGGACCACCAGCCTATTCTCTCGAAATCTATTCCAATACGTATTATGTATATATTTTACAGGGATCTCTCCATAAACAAGAAAATATATATTATGAGCATCAAAAACATAATTAAATGAAAAAGTTTACAAAGATTTATTAAAGCATATAAATTACAAAAAAGAAATAAAATACAACTCCTTACTTCGAAAGAAAAATTTTTAGAATCAATGTAAATTTTTGCAAAGTTGAGTTTTAGAATTTTTTGAGTTAAAAATAATGAATTTGGCCACTGTTTATATAGTTGTTTCATTCATATGTGCGAATAATAGGCTATTTTTCGCCATTTTAAGGGCTTTTTATTATTTTTATTAATTTTAAAATATTTTTATAATTTTGTATGTGTTGGCGAATAGGGTTGGTTTTATTTTTTTTTCTAGGGTTTTGTGTATCTACCACCTAAACGCCATCAAGATTATTATTCTATCCCTCCTATGTACCCATGGTGAGTGCCATGTTGATACTGTACATAGAGGTGGAAAATTCATGAGCAAGTGAGCTCCATTTCTAGAACTACTCCTCATGATATTTTCACTTTCGGGTTCTTGACTGCCGATGGAAGGTCTTACGTCTTTCTCTTTCTATATCCTGGTTCTTTTTCGTCTATTCCTACAATTCCCATACCTATGTGTCATCTTTACCCATTATTTATAAAGGTATCCTTCGAAAGTTTGGACAGCGTTCCTTGGTAAATTGCCTATTTTATTTGTTTAATCACGGTATCGACTACATTTGTTTTAGTTTACCTTTATCTTTCCCTATATTAAAAATTTGATTAGCAGTTCCTTAACTCCCGGTGCATTTCCCATGATTTTAAGAAGTTACAACCCTCTGCGGTCACTTCATTATACATTTCTCTCTTCTGTCAGATTATATCATTCAACTTTTGGAAAAATACTTTCAACTTTACATTCCTACACTATCTTATCCTTTTCTACTTGATTTTCCAATTAATTTTCCGACAATGTTTTAGATTTTCAATACAAAACTTTATTCCCCCTTAACTAAAGTCGCACTTCCCATGAGTTTAAATTTACCTGTTCACCTCGACCGACGTTTCCTTCAGCCGTTGTGAGTCGTTTAACGATGCCCTGCGGGGAGGGTCCTGTGCCATTTTGCCAGGCCCCGTCGCGGACAGACCGAGATTTCAGATAGTCTCGACCCGCGATCTCGACTAGGGAACTTAATCCACCAGCCGGATCGCCGATTTGCCTATCCGATAGCTATTGCAATACATATGTATAAATAAGATTTTAGGGGGACTTGTCAGTGGCACCAAAAGATTCCACGACCATCCAGAATAAGATCAAAATAACAGAACTTTAACTTCAAAATATATATATTTATACAAGAAAACAATACTTACAATCCACAGTCATACAACCAAATTGGAAAAATTGGCATAAATTGGCATATAAATTTTGTCTAACAATGACTCACAGTTCGTCTAAGAATGTCTAAAAATTTCTAAAAATTTTCTGCCTGACTAAAATTTTCTAAGTCTAGTAGTCTAAAATTCTGTTATTCTGTCTGAAATTATGAAAATGACTGTCGTATATATAGTGTTTTTGTGCCTATGTGCGACAATAGGCGATTTTTTGCCATTTTTGGGGCTTTTTAATTATTTTATTAATTTCAAATTATTTTTATAATTTTTATATATTTTTCTTTATTTTTTGTTATATGAATATTTTATTGTTGGATTTTATTTTTATTATTATTTTCTTAGAATATTATTTTTTTTAACCCCAATATTTTGTTTTCTGGTCGCCTCTTCTGCCTGTGTTTTTTCTAAACCTTATTTTGCAAGGTTTTGGCAGTTTATTTCTTTTCTCGTATGTTTCTGTCTGCAGCTGTAGGCTTTTTCAAGGATTTTAATTAATTATTTGTTTTTATTTAATTTTGTTATATTTTTAATTTGTTTTAATTAATATGTTTTGTTTTAATTTTGGCTCTGAGTCCAACATATGCATTTTTCTTTATTTTTTGATATATTATTTTTATGTTATCGAATCTATTTTTTATTGTAATTTTTATGCAATATTCTTTTTTGCCCTTAAAATTTTGTTTCTTGGTCGCCGCTTCTGCCTATGTTTTTTCTATTTGTATTTTGCAAGGTTTTGGCAGTTTTATTTATTTCATATATGTTTCTTTTTGTATCTGTATGCTTTAATCAATTTTATTAATATATGTTTTAATTAATTTTGTTGTATTTTAATTTGTTTATTTGATGCTTTTATTTTATTTTAAGTTTCTGCTTGCTGTGATTGTGTATGTGCAGGGGCCATTTTCCTTATTTTTAGTTTTTTTTGTTTTAACTCACATAACAATTTATATTTGTTTTAATTTTGGCTTTAAGCCCAACATAGAGAAGAAATTTTGTACAGTTGACGATTCTGCTTGGTCCTGAAATGATGTACCCACCTAATTCTAAAGTGAAGAACCTAATGTTTACGCGTTGTCCTAAGAAGAACCATGTTTTTCATTTAAAGCTTATAAACATTTACTTGATTCTTGGGCCAAACACACAATTGCTAGCAAAATTATTAAGCAAACTGTATAGAAATTTTTAAAGCTTTACGGCAATAGGCTAAACAAGGCGTGGCACTCTACACCACCTTAAAAAGTTATCAAATAAATTAATAAATCTCTTCTATCTGAGCCACACGGATTTTCTTTCTTTTTATTAAGTTCATATCTCCGATGTACGAGTATGAATCTAATAATCTTTTGATCCCTTTTATGAAGTTGTGCCAGGGTTTTAGAAATGCAAGTATTGTACTCACCTTAAGGTATAGTTAGGGACGGGTACAAAGTTGTACCCACCATCTTGTCCTTTTTTATGTGGGTTTTGTAGACAATGTGAGGTTACTGGCTTATGGCCTTAACTCGCTTACATACAACCTTTCTAGCCCGCCAATGGTTACCCGTTGCTAGGCAACGTTGGAACTGCAACCACTTGTTATGAGACCACCAAATGTGAGCTCTAACTCTAGAACTGGTAAGGCCCGGCCTCATGGTGGGTTCAACGTGCTATCGATAGAAGGTCTGTGCGCGATTTACAATCTTGGTCCCTTCGGTACGAGCTTAAACCTTATACCAATTCTGTTTCGGGTTATTATTTCATTACTTGTTACAGAAAATCATTAATTCAACGATACAGTTTTAATAAATTCGTAAGATAACCCTAAGATATTATATCCAGACTACAACACAGAAATCGGAAGTCTTTCTCGTGTGGATCTGCCAAGCTTCTCGTGCAGGATTTCGACCTGTTTCGCGCTTAATCGCGACATAAGGCAATTCGATTTCATCGTTGTGATTTTGAGAGAGACGATGTTCGTTTGATCCTCTTACTGGGGACATCGAGTATCCGGAGTCCCACATCGCTTGGCGACACCGTGCAGCTGTCCTGGCCGGGAATTGGATCGTGATTCTAGAATCGTCGTTCTATGATCCGTCAGCAAGTGTTGTGCTCCTGGCTAAATAACATTATAGATAAATCCGTTGTTCATGATAGTATGAGGATCGGGAGAGTAGTTAAATGATTCCTTCCGACTTGTTACCCTCTTGGGTATTATAATCTACTCATAGTCTATGAAGTCCAAGAGTTCGGCAATATATTTATCATCATTTCTTCGATAATGTAACATAATTAAACGATTCAATTCAAAACTAACAGAATATTACATCTGAATCTATCAAAAAATGTGATTGATTGCTATAATTAAAGTATTTTTGAGTTTATTAACTTCATGTTTTTGTAAACATTCTGTTTCTGATTTATTTATACCTTAAGTTGAATAAATGTTGAATAATAATTTTTTGGTTTCCACACTAGTGAATTACCATTTTCCTATCCCTTTCTTGCTTAAGTTTCATGCACGTTCATTGTGAATACTCCTTAGTAAGGTTCTTACTCTCTGCTACGTTCATCTTAATATCTCGATGCCTTTCGGAATTTTTTAATCCTTTGCTACTTCATTAATGTCATAATAGTGTGTCAAATTCTGGGGATCTTTCCTGGTGTAAGGAGGCCGTCACAGGTAGGATTTTATGTCGTTTAGAATTGTTGAGGTCTCAACTTTGCACTGGTGTTTCTTATATAAATAAAAAGACAAACTCGTGGTATAAATAATTTATTAAGCAATAAAAATTTACCAAATATAACACATTTCTTTTCAAATTAATATCAACCTTTTTGATAAAAATTATGCGTGCTATGTATGTGTTAAAATGTATGTAGGTGCGTGTTGTGTAAATGAATGCAAAAAGATTTATGTTGAACTTTATCTGTTCGATTTTGAAGTCTCACAAAGATTTCCTTTTTAAGACTGTTTCTTTTTGGTTAGATTTTAGTGGGCATATTTACTAAAAATTTTCCAGTATTTATACTGAAAATTTATGTTTATTTAATATATTTATTTTATTTTGAGCGAAATTTATTTATTTATTTTCCTAGATTTTTTCGAAAATAATTCGTATTTTATATTTAATAGGTTTTTTGTTTATTATAGGTTTAAAAATTCGTTTATTTATTTAGGGTTTTTCAAAAATAATTCATATATGTTTTTATTTATTTAACAATTCGTTCATTTATTTAATTGATTTATTTTCATTTAGAGCAATTGACATTCACTTGTTGCACTTTAATAAGATTTAATTTAATAATAAAATATCAAAAATAATAAAGATATAAATTAAATATCAAAACCAAATTGTTCAACATTAAAAGATAATTTTTTAGAAATAATTGTTCACAAAAATAAATATCAACGCTAAATAATAATAATTGTTCGTAATTTTGTTCAAAGTAAAAGAATAATGGGTTGATTGCTCGTATAGATCATGAGGGATTTGATTGTTCGAATGATAACAATTGTTGGGCCAGCACACAAATAGCCTTGATAATTGTTTAAATGCATCAGTAATACAGCATAAAAACCCAGCACCAAGATAACTTAAAATGTAACATACAACACCAACTAAACATTTTAAAATCTGAGAGAATATAAATAAATATTAAATCAAAAAACATAAAAGTAAAATAAAATAAATACAAAATGCATCAAGAACCGCACGAAATCTACATAAAAAATAACATAATAACAAGAAAATTTGACCGTAAAATGACCATTTATATAAAAGTAAAAATTAATGAATGAAAATAAAGTATTTTTGGCTGAATAAATTTAATTAAAAATGTTAAAAATAAATTGCCAATTTAAATTAAGAAATTAATAAAAATTTAATTTAGATAACACAAATAATTTCAAGGTCGAATTTTGTTTAGTCGCAATAAAATTAACACGCAAGGTTAAGGCCAAATTGTAGGTATATATACTGACGTGTTTTCACAAATTAACAACTAAAAACTACACAACTACTTGGCAGTATTATTTCTAACTTGATTAGAATATCAATTTGTCCGTCTCACTTGGAGACTGGTTGTATTAGTGTGCGCTATAGCACTTGTTGATTGGAATTTTAATGGATTATGCTACGAATTTTTAATGAATTATGCTACAAATTTTTAATGGATTATGTTACGAATTTTTAATGGATTATGCTACGAATTTTTAATGGATTATGCTACGAATTTTCAATATATGATGAATTATATTACGAATTTTTGATGATGGATTATACTACAAATTTACACTATAGGATGAATTATGGATTATTAATTTCTATTATATGTTTACAAATTTCCGACAATTATTTCATGCATTCGAGACTTTTACCCAATGGATCTGGTAATTTTCATTCACTCCTTTTTCGGCCTACAGCCAAAAACATAGCGCAAGATAGAAAAATAAAACATACTATCGTAAATCGTGTAAGTGCGTGTACAATCGCCAATGATTTCGTGCCCGTGAAGGCTCCGGCGGGAGAACGCAGGAGATGGAACGTCAATATTATCCGTATATAGGGGAAATTGGAGGGTAAAGGAGTAGTCCTTTGGCTGCTCCTTCATCATCCGTTTCCTGTAAAATTGACATAAATTTTTCAACAACAATCGGCTCAAAATCACTAACACTGAGTAGTCCAGTGGGCACTCATTAAATATAATATGAACATACATAGAACTTAAGGACAAAGAGAGGGAAAGGGTAGCGGGTAAAATAGCGAAATCGTTGCAACAGTTAAAATGAATAGCCATCGGAAAAAGATTAATCCGAACGACTAAAATCATGGAAAATGGTATATATGAATTAAATAAATGATGTTGAATTGAAACGGAAAATATTGGCAGAACGCTGCGCAAATTTTCGGAAATAGTTAAAACATTCATCATAAAAACTGTAAAATAAGGGCGGAACGCTGCTCAAATTTTCCGAATCAATTAAAATACTTATCGAAAATAGTAAAATAAAAGTGAAATGCGGCTCAACTGTTGGTATGAAATTATTATGAAACTGTAAAATAAGGGCAGAATGCTGCTCAAATTTTCCGAATTAATTCAAATACTTAACAAAAATAGTAAAGTAAAAATGAAATTGTAAAATAAGGGCGGATCGCTGCTCAAATTTTCCGAATTGATGAAAATACTTATAGAAAATAGTAAAGTAAAATGAAATGTTGTTCAAATGTTAGTGTAATATCCTTATAAAACCGAAAAATAAGGGCGGTACGCTGCAAAAATTTTTCGACTCAAGGAAAATACTTTGTCGAAAATTTTTATATAAGAAAAATATTTCTTAAAGCTGAGGAATAAGGACGAATCCCTACACAAAAATTTGTTAATAATATTGATGATAATAATAATAATAATCATGGTATTTGTAGTAATGATGATAATAATTATGATAATAATATTAGTAGTAAAAAATCATAGTAGTAATAACAATAAATATAATGGTAGTTATAGTAATAAAGATAATAATAAAGGTAATAGCAGTAACAACTAATAAAGGTAATACATATAATAGTAACAATGATAATGCTAATGACAATAATAGGAAGCATAGTAGTTATAATAGGGATAAGAGTAAGAGAGATAATGTGAGAATATTTAACCTAACAAAGGGTGTACAGGTCAAAGAATAATCATCAACACGGACAACGATAAGAAGGACTATCGGAATGGACATAGCAATGAAGAATATGAGAGTATAGGTTAACATTTAACAGAGATAGGAGAATAATGGGACCTAAAAATCGAAATCGAGCACAGTCCTTCTATCGGCAGCTCGTTGGACCCACGGATCGTTCGGTCAATTATAGCATTAGCAATAGCGCTCACTTTTTGCTGACGATCTACCCACTCGAACACAGTTCCAACGTTGCTTAGCAACGGGTGATGAGTGGTAAGCGAAATATATTTGTATGGGGTTGTCTGGGTAACAACCATATAGTTTCCAAATATCAAAATACCCACTAACCCACCACAATATTGATTTGATGGTTTGTTGGGATTCTAGGATTTGATTTGCTTCATATTATATCCACTCTTCAGCATGTACATTGACTCTGTATTTTTTAGGCCCTGCTTTAAAATATTTATTCAGAATGAACGTGGTGATGGGTCTACCCTCATCATCTAACAGAATTAATGTCGATCACTACAGCCTAACTAATAAAAAAATCACGTTCAGCCAATTTTTAATTTCAGGTAGGTGACTTCACACGGGAATCATAAATTCTATCTATGGTCCTGATAATATAGGGTTTTTCCTCGTGATGTGTCGTCGTTGATTGTGTATTAAGATTCCAGATTTTTTGTCTTTTTTCCGGCCTTTGAGCAGATTTCCCTCATCAATGGTAAAATTAAAACCTGTTATGAATAAATTTATATAATTAACTGAGTGATCACCCTCCTCCGATGTTATCCTTCGCTTGGCTCCTTGTCGCTCGTCGGAGTTGGTCCGTCCCATGCGTCCATTATTCGCTTTTGGGGTCATGAGAAACCCTTCGTTCTTCGTTTCTTTCGATTGTGTATTTATTATAACTAGAAATGATCTTTCTCTCATTTACTACCTATCTATAGCATTCCAATCCAATGACGTATGTGGCTTGACATTTTGTGATGCCGAATCGATAAAAGTTTCTCACCCGCTGATCGTTGTAATTGGCATTTCATTTGTCAAAAATACTTTATTGAATTAATTTGGTCGCCTTCGCATGCGATTTGTGATGGTAGTGTGCGGTCAATGAGTCACTGTTGGTGTGTCCTGACATATAGTATTTTTTACTTATTTATAATTTTTCTTTTCAAATTTATTGATGCTTGTCTATTTTTCTCGTTGTGTTTTCAGCTATGGACGACGGAAGTACCCAAAATCATTGATAATGGATGTCTCAATGGCCATTTCCAGTTTAATTTAAGTAACTTATTAGCTTTATGATTATTCTATTATGTTTATCGAACTTCTCTTAGCTAATTGGTTGGTGACGAGGCTCTCCAATCCTCTATTTGGTTTCGGTTAGGCTAGTGGTAAACCACAAAACTCCTCCCTACTTCGATCTGTATTTCAGGACGTCCACATAGGGTCATTATTGATCGTTTTATTAATCGTCCTATTGTTTATAATTATAACTGTACATTGATTGTGATTTTTGTGTCTATTTATTGCGTTTATGTTGTGAATTGGTGGGTCATCATGGCAGTGAATTATTTGTTCTTTTCCTAAAATGTATGATCTTAAATGTCTCGTGTGGTGACCGAATTGAACCTACTATGACCTGAGTTTATGGTCAATTTATGTATGCAAGTTAAGAAGGTATGTTGCTACTGTGTCATAGTTTGCAAATTCGATTAAATGATCCCTTACTGGTCCTAGCTACTGGATCGTTCGTATTCTCATTTTGATTACTTATTACAAGGACTACATATTTTCAATTATTGATTTAAATTTATAATTTCTCTTATTCGCCAAGTGGTATTGATACCTCTTCATTAATCCTGGGTTGCCTTTTACTTTTACTGACTATTAGTTCAGGGTTTTTCTAACTTTATTAATATTCCTATCTATCCTTATTGATCATTCGTAAAGGTCAGTGGTTTATTTCTATTCATCCTTTCTCGCGAGTATTATACATTTTGAGGTTCTCTGGTATTCACGACTTGTTCAACCCACTTCATACCAGCACTTCAATCTTTTAATTATACAAATTTAGGTGGTGCTCCGTATACTATTAACTGAATGATTTTAACTGATATGAAGTCAGGGCTTTAATCTATTTTTTTATTCTATTTATCAAATTTTTAATTAATTTTGACAATTAACTTCGTCGTTGAAAAGCTTTCGCTCAGTTTTGTCCCCACTCACCTCCTTTATTTGATCATAGGGTTAGACATATTGATGTTAAGATTTTATGAGTGTCCACTGGACTACTCGGTGTCATAGATTTTGAACCGATTTGTAAGTAATAATTTAGGTCGATTTTTCGGGAGATTGATGACTGAGGGTCAGCCAAAAGACTGATTTTCTATCTTCCATCTGCCACTATAGTTTACGATAATTGACGTTTGTATTTTGTCGTTACGCCCGACAAATCTTCACGGGCACGAGATATTGGATGATATACCAGCACTTTGGCTGTGGGTCGGAAAAATTTTCGACATATTGAAAACTCAGTCTATTTGAACTCATAGAATTTGAGTTTCTGTTACATTATCTCATTTTCACATAAAACTTCCAAAAATATCATTCGTCCTCACTTCGAAAGAGTTGTCCGATAGCGTTCGGTTAGTTGAAATTCGTAGTTTTGGTTGACTAAAGCTTTTGCTACACAATACTAGTTTTCCTGATAAAAACAGTTGAGCTTTTTACGAGATAAAGTGATTAAATTCTGTGAAAATTAACCTGTATATATACCTATTTTGTGACCCTAACCTTGCGTGTTCTTTTTGATGCATTTAAACAAAATTTGACCTTGATTTTAATTGTAATTTCTAATTCCTATTTTGTCAATTCTCTATATTAAATGAACAATTTATTTTATTTAATTTTTTAATATGATATTTCTTATTGAAAGTATTCCATTTTATTCGATATTTGCTAACTTTTATGAATTGTTCATTTTTCGGTCAAATCTTTATGTTATCTTGTTATTTTTATGTTAATTTCGTGCTGATCTTGGTGCATATCTGTTATTATTTTAATTTACTTTTATGTTTTTGATTTTTATATTTAATTACATTTTCCTCATATATTAGGGTTGTTTATTTGATGTTTATGGATCTGATTTTAAATCTGCATTGATATGTTTGCGTGCTATTTCCAATTCGTGTAAACAAAATCCAGTCCTGGCCCAACAACATCAATCAAGACCATAGTAAATAAACCCAGTAACCCACCAGTTGCCATAAATTAGTCATAATGTTTGATATTTTTATGTGTAAAATTATTATCTTGAAAATATATTAAATATTTCTCTATTTGAGGTAAAAATTTTTAAATTAATATTATTTTTAAATCACACAATAATTTAAATCGATTATATTAAATTTATTTCAATTTGTTTAATTAATTTAATAAGCATATATATGTAAATAATATCTATTTATATTAGCTAGAAGCCATTTTGAATTTATGGATGTTGCTGTATAATTGGTGTACATATTTCTGCTTTATTATATACAGGTAAACTAAATAAATAAACTTTAATGTAATTAAAATTTTACAAAAATTTTTATAAATGAGATATTGTTTCTTAATCTATTAACTTAATAGAATTTATAATAATTTTTTCGAATTGAAATTTTTAGAAATGACTCAGCCATTAGAAGAAAATAGATTATATTCATCTTGGAGTAGAACACCTGGTAAACCAAGCAGCTCATCTAATTTTAGTACCAAAATTTCTAACATATCATCTTCTACTGATAGCGGTGTAGGACGAACTCCTAATTGGAACTCTGAATCAGATAAATTTGTTTTGTACGATTCAAATCTTTGGTCAAATACTAATGCTATATCGTCTGAAATTGATAATCCTAAAAAACCTTTATGGGAAGATAATAAATTGGGAAACAATTTTACTTTTGGTTTTTCATCACAATGGCCATCAAATAATGAAGTAGTTCCTTGGGGATTATCTAGGAATAACTCATCAGATTTCATTGTGAATAATGATTCATCAAGTAAACTGGATAATTGTTGGAATAATTCTCAGTCCATCGATTTATCAAATGATAGATATAACACTCGAAGTATTTCAATTTGGGCAGCTAGTCAAGCTGTATCATCAAGTAATTCCATTTCAACCTCTGCAAATATCATAGATAATAATCCTATTGTAAATGGTCAATTTCAAATTGTTGATCCGATAAATAAATCATCTTCCAAATTTATCAGTAAAAGTATTCAATTACAATCTGAATCATCGGATAATAAATCCGAATTTCCTCTATTCAGTGCTTTCAATAGTTCAACTGTTAATGATATTAGTTCTTTAGATGATAGTGACTTAAATAATCCAGATTCAAGAGAAAGTATTGATAAAAACAGTGAACATCAAACTTGGGCTCAAGCTGCTGGTAAAGGCCTTCAGACACCCGTAAAAAATGATGACTGTCTTAAACCTGAAATAGATGAACAATTTTTGAACCTTATTAACCGAATCGATGGCTGGGGCAGTCACACGGTTGACCAAAGTACTCCATGGGTAATTGACAGTGAGATTGGGATAGAGTGCAATGAAAAACTAGGGAATTTGTCATCAGCTAACCAACGAAACAGATCAACTGTCGAATCGAATGTATGGACAAATGAACCTCCCAATGGTGTCGGAGTTTGGGAAAGCCATTATGAAAACATCGGAGAACGCACATCAAGATGGGGAGCAACGCCAGCAATTGTTGCATCGAAATCAAAGGTATCGAACAACTGGGAACTCACTGACAATGCAATCAACAGTCAATGGACCGATCGAGATGACAATTCGGTATGGAGCACAGCCACAAATTCAGCTACTGTCACTGGAGCCTCCTCAACACAAAAACAACAACCCTGGGGTATGCTTGGACCCATTAGCAAACCAGAACAAGTTGCCACAACGCCGATTGGGTCCGGAACGAATCGGAGTTGTACAAATGCTAACATGGTCGCCTCGCAACGCAATACAAATGCTCCAGCTACCATAATCACGGGGCCGTCGGTAGTTGATATGAACGATCCGGTCAACAGGCATTCGTTCTATCAGAATCAGGTGGGCTCATGTTTTTTTGTTATTTTAGTGGTGAATTGCCGCAATAACATGCGATTGGTGTTCATTGTTGTTATGGGTTTGAGGGTTACTTATCGATTGGGGTGACTTTGGATTAGGGTATCATAGTATCGATACGAAAAGCTGCTGAACATTTATTGCCAACATTATCGACTGAATAAATTAAATTTTCATTAATTGATTATCTGCCTTTCTATTGGTTGTCGTCAGCTGATTAATGATTTCATTTCTTGCCTGATGTTGTCAATGTGGCAAGTTACGCGTGTGTGTATTGTTATCTGTATGTGTGTGCAGTTTGTAACTGCTGACTTGTCACGGCTGTGTGCGCAACTGATTATTTCTAACGAGAGCTCTTTGTTGGGTTTCATGCCATTCGCGGTTAATGCAATTTTTATTTCTCTATCGATATTATTGATTGATCCATTATTATGACCTCACAAATAGCCCCGCAAATGAGGTACCATGTTTTCATACTATTAACCACTACAAAAAGAGTTACAGTGGAAAATTTAACCGATGTCAATTGGATGTACGATGATTCATTGCTGGAGTGTTTGATAATGATGAATTAATAAATATAAATTCAACTGAGCCGCATGATATATTGTTTGTGTTGGAATTAGATCATTTTCCTCGGATATCCGCATATGCAACATTTTCCGGGATCTGCAATCCCTAGTTGTGACCATTTCCAATCGCGAAGGTGCCATCATTACACGATTTTTTCAGTGCTAAATGGATCCAATCAATAGGGGGCAACGGAATCATTTCCTCGTGTGTGTAGGACACTACTGAACTCAACGTTCTATCTCACGCGCTGCATATCTTTAACTGCCATTGATCTACAGATGAACTGCATAATTTATCTTTTCGCATACCCATAAATTTGTCTTCTAACTTTAATTACTATCGAATTTTATATTTAGAACATCAATATGATGTCCAATAGGATGGGCCAGAACTCCAAATCAAAAATCATGAATGTAGGGTTCCGCAAAGAAGAATCCCAGAACTCCATGTTCAATAATTCCATGGATATGAACCGCTCGTTTATGGACATGAAAAACAATTCGTCTCAAATGGGTCACTCGAATATGATGAATTCTCGGGGTGATTGGAACATGTCTCACGATAATTTCCGCGTGAATAGCTCAGTTACCGAATCCGAAAATAGTGGAGTGATGCTGGGACCGGGATATCTGCAACAACAACAGCCTCCGCCATCAATGCCACCGATGCAGCAACAGTCTCAATCAATGATGCCCGCCAACAGTGGCCAATCAATGCACAAATCTCACATGCTCCACATGCAGCAAATGTCCATGGGCAACCGGTTGCCTCCCTCAGACAACAATCACATCCTGCTGGAAAAGCAAATCATTGCCGAAATCACCCAGCTGCAAACCAAACAGCAGGATCTGTTACAGCGCATCCACGGCCTGCGCTCAATCGCCGGATCTCAAGCCTTTATTCAGGAGATGACTCGCACCCTCAATGAGGTGCGTCAGCAATTGAATACCCAACAAACCACTCTCAAAGTTATCCGATCTCAGATGTCTATGGTAAATAATAGCCAAATGCCAAACGGGATGATGAATAGCAACTCAAATAACGCCATTCTCTCCATGGTTACTCGCACCAACCAGCCTTCTGCATCGGCTGGCCAATCACAGGCTCAGTCGGGCCTCGTTTCAGATCTTTCAGTTCAAATGAACGAATTAAAGCTCCAAAGTAATTGTTTATATTTACATATTATCGATATTCTAATGCTCCGCTTTTTGCATTGGAATAATAACTAGAAATGGCAAGGTTTCTCTCCCGATATTTATTGATGCTGTTTACTAACGTTTCCGTTCAATCTTGGCTAATCATTATCGATTTGCACTTTTTATTGATTTTCATATTTAGTCGGTTCAGTTGAATTAATTGTTTCACAATAATCGATATTGGTACATTTGGGTTGTCCCGATTCCATTTCTGTTTTATTTATAAATCCAAATATGGGTTCATTGTTCCACTGATTTTCAATAATCAATTGAATACTTGTACAATAATTCCTGATTGGGGCTGCCTGTATATGGCGTGATAATTGTTTTGTTCATTCTTGGTGAAAGCGTCGGCAGATATTAGAGTGTCACCAGTAGGCATCTAGAGGGGGCTAAAGGGTCGCTAAGAGGACTTGTATCCAAATTTATTAGGAATGATTTGATTGGATCAATTTAGAAAGTCGTATGGAGCTCTGGTCTCAAGGAAATTTGCCTTCACCCAACACCATATCACCTTACATGGGAACCACCGATAAGCCGTCCTCTGGGTTCTACAATCCGAGCATTCCTAATGGGGGTCCGATGCCCCCTCAACAGTTCAACAATTACAACCGCAATTCTCAATTCAATTGCGTGCCCGGACCCAATCGAGCACCCAATCAGATCTGGCAGTCGCGAATGATGCCTAACAATCCCAATTCCACGGTAACATCTGTCAATGCAAATGCTGTAGGTACCGATTCTCATTCTATGTTGAACGGGCCAAATATGGGATGTATCAATGACGACATGGAGCCCTCAAATATCATGTCCGGCAGTATCGGTACTGGCGGTGGGGGCAACAATTCCAATCAGAAAATGCAAATCATCACATCAAACTGTGCCGGCGATGTGCAGCAACCATCGCAACAGCTACCAGCACCGCAGCAACAGCTGTCTGGCAATCACAATGGCAACAATTCATCGACTGCTAATAGCGCAATTACTACTGCTCTTTCATTGTCTCAAACGCTGCCTTCCTCAATCGGTGGCAGAGTCTCTTCAGCATTTAGTTCTTCTCGTGGTATTTCTTTGTTTTCCCTAATCATTTGTTGTTAATATTGCCGGTGGTTCCATTTAGATATCTCTAATATATCGGCCAATATATCTGAATTTGTTCCTGGTCAGCCTTGGCCTGGTATCAGCTACTCACAGCGTGATGATCCCAATGTCACTCTTGGAGCTGGGCCGAGGAGCTTATTATCAATCACAAATGATCACCTGGAGAAGCTGACCAACTCCAGTGTTAATTCAATCAGCGGTCCAAATGATGGTTTATTATTGATTTTCATTTTATATTTATTATTATTAATTTGGATTTATCAGTAAGAATGGCAAATAAATAATTATTTAAAATATTGATACAGACACGGTTGAGAAAATGATTAATTTCGAAAGCTAGCATTTATACCCATCTCCTTGACAACGCAATGGGTCACGAGAGTCCGGTGGTGAGAACCGTGCCCAGGTCTGATGGCAGCGCCGTAATCAGTCGGGCAGTGATTATCCATTAATAAAGTACGATAAACCGTATCCATAGTAACACTGAATGAGATAGATCACATATTCTGCTCCCCAATTGACAAATTCAAATATCACGACTTATCGCAACATCTGCTCACATTCAGTGGCGCTTATTGTAATTGTCCCATGTTGACATTTTTTGTCCGTTTGCTCTCATTTGTAGTTGTCGCATGCAATTGCAGTGTCGGTCGGTTGTGATGGTGACGTCGATGCAGACAATCTCTTGCAATTGGCAGTAATCTCATTTCAGTTTTCCTTATGCTTGCTGTAAGCTCAGTAAGAATTTCACCCGTTACTATACCAACAAAACCTATATATATAATTGACCCGGGGTAAAGATAGGTTGTATCGATTACGATCAATAATTGTTGATAATATATAATAATCCTCGTAAAAATCGGTCATTTTAATTGTTAATCTAATTTACAGTCGGTATGAGCAACAGTTGCAGTGGCAACGGTGGAGGCGGTTGCGGCCCTGGTAATTCCTCACGCCTGCAGATGCCGCCAAGCAGCAACATGAACGGTATGCGCAATTCTGCTGCAGCTGCCACCATGATGACATATGTATTGATCCGTGATCTACCAAGCCATATCAATGTAGAAATGTTGAAACACGTCCTGACACCGAACAGCTTCCCTGGCCTTGTCCATATGCACCCGAATCTTGCATCTAGATGGGTTCTATTGCATTTCACCTCGAACGAGGAAGCATTAAAAGCGTATAAAAATCTCTACAACAAAGTCGGCGTTGTGGAGCTGTTGGCAGATCAGGAAGTTAACCAGGTAATTCGTGGCCACCGAAACAATGGGATAATTGATCATCACCCAATGTTTTAGCGCCACCAGTGTAACAATGCTGTAACTGTGCCGCTAGTCCTGTGATCCTTGTTGTTCTGGAGTGGTGGTGATGATGATCATAATCATGATCAATCGACTCTCATCAATCACAGCAACAATCTCATTACTACTTACACTAGAGCCATATTTATATATAAAGATATTGTAAAAATGACTTTGATTTTTGTTTATTATTATTGCTACGAATATAATTATCATCATTCAGTGGGTCTATGGAATGTTCCATCTGTGTCGCAGTGGTTATTATTGTCTGTGTGATTGCTGCACTCGTCTTATTTTTATTACTTAATAGTATTATTATCATTATTTATATTTATTATTATCATCCGGATGACTTGTGAAATGTTTCATTTATATTGTATAGGAATGTCCGATGAGTTTATTATTGTGTTTGTGTTTGATGCTCTCATTATTTTTTATTATTATTACTATCATTCTGTGTTATCGGAGAGCTTTATTATATATATAATATTTTTCTTATCATCTATCGCAAATGAGCCAATCAATTTATTGCTTGTTGTGCACACACACAAACACATTCCTGTAATGACGGGTTTGATTAGTCGGTTTGATTTCGGTGGTGTATCATATCGATAAAACCTATTTGATTGGGTTTAGACGGATTTTGTTAGGAACTGCGCGATAATACATGACGGTGGACATGGTGTATATTTATACATAATTTATTAATAATCTGTGCGCTTGTTATTCAATGACATTTATAGTAACATGTTACCGTGGACCTTCTATCGCGTGACCTTTGTAACCAAATATATATATAAAATAATGAAAATTAATAAATTTGAATGACAATGGATTTATTTTATGAATGTCCCATATTTTTCTATTTTTGTGATTTATTTGTATTTTTGAATCCATTCTCCCGGATGTGCGCCAATTATTAGCTATAAATATTGTTTGTAACGGCTCTGTGAATTGGCTATGTTTTGTCGGACGGATTATTAATTCTAATAATAAAAATAAATGATATTACCGATGTTAATTAGGATCATTTTGTGATTGTTTTTGCATAACTATTTATAATTATTGATTTCACCAGAATTATTTTATTTAATTCGTTCTTTTCGTATAAATTGAGTACAATTTTTGATTATTTTTATTGTTTTTGTGTAAATTTCGATTTATGTTATAAATTTGTTTGATAAAATAGACGGATAAAGCATACTTTCATTTAAGGTTGGCAATATTTGAACACAATTCAGTATATTGCTGACAGGTCTACTCTAACTTTCTGTGGTTGTTACAAAATCCGCTTTTAGTTATATAATGAACATTTTCATAATTCATGTAAGTCAAGAAAATAGATATTAACACATGATAAATTGAGCGTGAATTTCTTTGGGTTTAATATGTAATTGTCAAGAAAACACAATGTATTTATAGTCCCCTTGAATGTTATGGTGAAATTTATATTATAGTTCGTGAGTTGTCAATTTTGGTGGTACTGAACAATTATAATTATCATGGAAAATTTCAAGAGAGCTCTATTGAAACATTAGTGCTTGTAAAATCAATATTGAAAAGAAAACATCTCTTTATATGTACATTGTAGATTTCATGTTATTAGTTCCTTGCCCTATACTATCCATTGGCAATGCTATGTGATTGTAATCGACTGAACGACTGAACTGAGCCCATTTATTCAATATACAATAAAAAGCTAACATTGTCAAGTTTTTTTATAATGCCTTCACTTTATGCTTATCCTAAAATAAGAAATTCTTTTCATCGTTATATTTATTCAAATGGCATTCACATAATAACTTTGTCATTAAGTACCTGTACATGGGTTGCATGACTTCTGGAACTCGTGTTTTTTTCAATAGTTTTTAAGTTAAAATTAACGATATTAAAACGCTGTTTCTTACCACATTTCTAGTATCGAATAAACTATTTATCATTAATCAATGCTGACAAGGACATAGTATAATTTTTGTAGGGTTTTCATACTTCTAAAGAACTTAGCACAGTGAATAATATTAAAATGCTACACGTAAATTTAAAAACAAATGATCCAGAAATCTTTTATAATATTTAAAATACAACAGAAATACTATGTTGAATATAAATGTAAGGTAAATATAACAAATTATTTTATTAAGATTAGCTAATTTTCATAATTGACAAAGGTTTGCATCAAGTGCAAGAACATCACTTCAGAGAATAAAAGTCTGTGCAAGTCCAGTTATAACAATGGACAACTATTGCATCAACACTGAACAGGAATTTAAATGTTGCATTATAAATATGCTGGTGTCAAAAGCGTGAAAGTATTTAATTAGCATCGTCAGATTTATGGCTTATATATCATTTGAGATGTCAAGAAAGGGGTTATATTTATGGTTTCCTTTCCAATTGAGAATACCATGGATGTCATTATTGCAATGAAGTCAATATCAGCAGGACCTTATACTAGCCATTCCTCATAGTTTCAAATATTCGTGACCTTTGCATGCAATACATTTGTCCTATCTTTTTTGTTTATGTAATATTGGTTTAGTCATGACATCCGCACCGCACGCATGATGAACGACATTTTATAGCCTGCCATTAAATTATAAAGCTGTATAAACCCTTAATCTTTAAACCACAAGCGAGTGCATTTTAAAAAGCACTGGACTAAAATGGAAATGGTTATTGTATGTACGTCAACTTGCATGATATATACTTTGCAAAAATGAGAAGAGACAGTCTTTCCTGAAAGTGTCAATCATATTCACATAATCCTACCCAGAAAACTCCAATATGCATCCTTTATTTCTAAGTGATAATTAAATATTTATAAAATTCACTTCTAACTAATATTTAAAATATGATTACTAATTTAAAAAAATGGTCAAATATATCAATGATTTCATTTTTCAGAAGGACTATTTAAACGTTTTCCTAATTATTTATCGAATTATTATACTATGTCACGTCATTTTGAGGAAACATTTCAAATATTGTTCCACCAAACTGAAAACACCACTAACAACCAATAAGGATTTATATCAAAACATCACGTATTTGAAGCTAACAACTAATAATCCTCGAAGTTACCTGAAATCAGAATATTAAAAAAAAAATAAATAATTAGTCAAAAGTGAAAGGTAACATCGGCTATTTTAACCCTATGATCATCGACTGTGCAATCATTTCTGATAATTTAATGGTCAAACACAGTCGAAGGTCTCAGGGAGATTATAACTGATCAATGAATGAGTATAAAAATTAACTTACTAATGAAATTTCGAACAATTAAGACTAATTGAGATTTGAATGACGTTTAAAAGACAAAGCTCCAACATTTGTCCTTAATTTAAGACAATCGTAGCTAGAATAATAACCAATCTTAACAGAGATGTAGAGTATTAAATCAATGCGCGTATGTTGTGCACACGTAAACCATACATGTTTATTGGATTGCATTCAATGTTGATTCAATGTACAATCAGACAGACAGAGAATGTCTGATCGTCCTCATTGGTCGGTTCTCGTAAAATGAGTTTGTGTATGATATGCTGTGTGTCAAATATTTGACCTGATAAGGTGAATAATCGATTGTCTGAAATATTTCAAAATTCTATTTATATGATAAATACAAGGTTTTATCGTCGGAAATTTATTAATTGTTTTATCTATACAAATTAAAAAGAAACCCAACAAACATAAATATCAACAACTTTATAAAAAAAGTAAAAAAAGTTTATTTTCATCGAATTTTTAAAAAAAAAAATTTATTTTGTTTTAGTGTATCAATTTTAATGTTTAATGACCACGACCTACTTTTAGCCAATCATATTAATTTTAGGCAAATATAATACTCCTTACAAAGTTTGATAATTCAGTATAAATACATTTGAGTTCAAAATGGTGTGCTTAGATATAAGTTTATTGATTAAACATTTTTTTATTCAAATTCTATATATTGATTTATTAAAAATATGGCAAGCAGGTTTGTTATATTGACATGTGCTTCAAGAAAATATTTTCTTTGTAATTATTCAGACTTGACAAATTATTTGAATTACTTGAAAGTAATCATCAAAATATTCGAAATGCTGCTGCTATTCAAATTGGACAGTTATCTGCCAATAACCAAGTTAACATTTCGGCATTATTAGCTAAGGTATGTTTTTCAAATGAGGGTTAAATAAATTTATAAAAATGAATTTCATGTAGTTACTTCCTTATGCAAAACACAAAATTTGGGTAGTGAGAATTGCAGCTTCTGATGCTGTTAGACATATAGGAAATAATGCAAAATTGTGGGTTCCAGGTACGTCTGAATCAAACGTTACTAATGTTTCTAATTTAATAAATTTGGAAAATCTGAATTTACATGACATTTTAAAAATTGGAACTCGATTATACAGTAGAGACTTTAAAGATTTAGACGAAGCCAATACTAATCAGAATAGTAAATTTGAATTTTTTTATCATCAATTATTTACAATATATATTTAAAGTTAATAGGGATGAACTTGCTCGGCATTTAGGGTTTTTGATTCCAGACGAATGCGAAATAAAAAATTTAATAACTGTCAAAGATTGTGAATTGGTTGAATCGAAATCTGAAAATAAAGTAACGTTATAAATTCTAGAATCACTGAGAACAGAATTTAGATGAGCGTCGAGTTAGCTGTTATGAAATCTATGGAAAATTCTCCTAAAAAACCGGTTAAGAGGCCTCACGAAGAGTATAAATATAATTCAAATTTTATAGGAATTCATTAAATTAAATTTTTCAGAGTCCAAGATGTCAATGAGCCAGGAACAAAGATGAAATGTGTTGAAAAAATCGGAAATGAAACTGAAAGGGAAAGAAATACTGAATGGCCATGGGTGGATTTTTGCGAGGAGTTGTTGAAAAACTTGTGGGATGCTAAGTGGGAGATTCGACATGGCGCGGCGACGTGTCTACGTGAATTGATCCGATCACAAGGTTCAATAATGTTGCCAAAGAACGCCAACATTTCATCTACTGACAAGGTAAAATGTATTGAAAGATATATTAATGAACGTAAATTCAGTTTGCCGCTTGCCATGAGCGGTTCCAGGAGGAAATCGTCGTCCGTTTACTTTGTACGTTGACACTGGATCAGTTGTCAGATTTTGTGTCAGATGAGGTATTGTGAATTGTAAATGAAGTGGGTGGATTATCAATTGAATTATTTCTATGCAGATGGTCGCACCGGTCAGGGAAAGCTGCGCACAAGCACTAGGTGTTATCAGTGTACACCTAACAAGGCGATTAGTGGAGATTCTAGCAAATCAACTACTGAGCTTGTTGAATCACGATGAGTGGCGAGTAAATCATGGAGCATTATTAGGATTGAAGTATCTGCTGGCGGCCCGCATGGTAAGTTGTCATTGTTACCACAGTTGCGTAATACCGTTATCGATTGTTTCCTGCAGGACTTGGTCGAGGTGCTGCTGCCGATTATTTACGATCCGATCAGCAGTCATTTGAAGGGCAATTGTGATGATGATGTACGATGCGCAGCAGTAGCTGCGTTGATGCCTCTTTTCGGGGATTGTTGTAGCAATACAGTTGCCATTAGTAACGAGGAACTTGACACACTCAAGACTGATCTGTGGGATGTGCTGGCTGTGCGTATTGACTGCACTACTTCAGGTGCCACATGTGCAGTGCTACAGCTACTGGAAAGGCTGTATGAGAAATGTAACGTCGTCTATAACCAATCGGAAGATCAGCCAATGGCAACGGATCGGGTGAAAGCATTGAATGAATACATCAATCGGTTACACTGGTGCTATTTCAACTACAGTGATCTTGTGAGACTAGCGGCCGTGCGCACCTGTCGAGCGGTTCTGCAATCGATTGGCATCAAAGTAGGCACCATCCTCGAGCATGGAACTATTCTCCAGGTGTTATCACAATTGGTGCAGCGAGTTCTCATCGATGACAACTGTCAGGTGGCAGCAGAGGCTCACTCGGTTTGGAATCAATTCATTGACAGCCTTCCAGAACAACTGCTCGCCCGTGTCTCTTGTGAACGGCTCGAGATCTGGATGTGTAGTGCGATGCAGCCGGCACGCCTCAGTTACACCCCTGGCTCGATTCTGATGCCTGATTACATAATAACAACAGCGGCGGGAGCAGCAGCAACAGTAGTAGGCGATGGCCTCGATGAGGACGATGGTAACAAGCATCACATATTGACCGAGTTCTACATCGGTGGCCGAGAATCGTTCATTACTGATGGCTCATCGGCCGCTAGAGATGATCTGGTATTGAGGGCGCGATTGGCCGCCTGCCAGCTGCTGGCGCGGCTGTGCCAGAGATTCATATTTCATGAGGCCGGCATCAGGAATATTCTTATATCGATCATCGCCCAGATCCATCTCAAGGACCGATTAGCTGTCCAGCGTTTCGTCGCATCTATGATCCTCGCCTATTGGGATCCGGATCATTTATTGGCAATGCGGAACCTGAACGATTGTTCCCTGTCACCGTTGCAATCCCAGCTGTTAACCGCGCTCGAGGAACCGATCTATTACCAGGAAATATTATCTCAATTCAAGCAGATGCACAAAGCCTGTCGTGACCTCATACTAATCTATATCGAAAGAGAAATTCCGCTGCCTCCTTCGATCATGAACGCTGTCGGACCGAATGCGTCGCCCGTCTCAATCGCTCTTAACATTTCACAATGCCAGTCGCTCATTTCCAGTGAGATGTGCTCGCTCTGTCCGCCCGAATCTATGACGACGTTCTCGTGTGCCACCGCTGCCGTCGACACGTGTGCTCAGCAGCACGCCACTCTATGCAGATTGGTTGATATAGCAGTCGGTCGAGCGCTCTTGCAATGGGGCTGGCTGCCACTCAAATTGACCCCTCTGATCAAGCCACTAATCAGCGCAGTGCGCTCAGAGACCTGTGTAACTCTCCAGACTGAGGCGTGCATCGCATTGGCTCAGCTGGTGGTTGATCATAATTCTCAGACTCGCTTGCTTGCTCCCGTTACGAAATTGGTAAAAAATCTCATCCAGTACCAATCGGAGGCGATCGATTCGCTAGCGACAATGCAACCGCATGAGGTGGAGCAGGGGGAAATTGTGGCCATCTACAAGACATCGCAGTTAGGCAGGGAGGCATTCCCGCGCCAGGAGGACAACGGAACTGCGGTTGCCATTGACAATGATGTCATGATTAAGTTGCGAGGATCTCGCTTGGCTTTGGAAAAGATTTACAGTAGATTTGTCAGTTCTTCCGAGTCAGATTTGGATCATTCATTCCTGATGGAGATAATTTATCACGCCCCCCCTCCAACTGCTGCAGTTGTCACCGCCGTTGCCACGTGACAGGCATCATGACAACAATTCTATCCTGGTAGCGCTGCGGGCCATGAATACCTGCCTGCCATTCATTAAGCATGCATCCAATCGATTCCAGAAAATTTCCCTCGCTTGTTATGCTCAATCTGTGTTTCAAAGCGGCCTGTCTCACATTGATCCAATCATTCGCCATTGGAGCGCTCGCGTCCTCGCCATGCTCGTTATGCCTCAATCGGCAGCTGACAATATAGAATTATCCTCCAAATTGCTCGATTTGATTCTCCTCGGCGACGCTTTGAAAGCTCTAGAAATGACTCTCAATGAAAAACTGTGCTACGGAGCAATTGAGCTCATATATCTTGTGTGCCACAGTGGCCTGTTGCCATACCGACTGGCTATTGCTGTTATCATTCTCCCAGTCGTGCTGGCCTGTCTGAATGCTCCATTCGATCCATTGCGTCGCGTTGCTACTCACGTGTTCTCTCTGCTACTCACATTGCTACCTCTCGAGTCGTCTGGGGCTGATCTATCGATCTTGACGCCAGCTAGACAGCAACAGCGCAAACAGCATCTCTCATTTCTTGACAGCCTATTGAATCCGAAGTTAATTGGCCAATATAATGCACACCACAGCGTTGTGAGCGCCAAATTGCGCCAATACCAGGAGGAGGGAGTCAATTGGCTGGGATTCCTCAATCGGTACGGTCTCCATGGAGTCCTAGCTGACGATATGGGACTGGGCAAGACGCTGCAAGCGATATGTGTGATAGCTGGAGAGTACAGCCGAGCACCGAGCACGTGCCCGCCATCACTCATTGTCTGTCCGCCCACACTCACTGTGCATTGGCACCAGGAATTCAAAAAATTTCTCGTAAATCTGCCCGATTTCAACACGATCGTCTATCTGGGAACTCCTATGTACCGCCAGTGCATATTTAATAGTCTCTCGCGCTACCAGGTTGTTATCACATCGTATGACACGCTCCGCAGTGATATGAATTTGCTTGCCAGACCGACATTCCCTCGATGCGGTACCGATGTTACCAAGGGCTCGCTTATGGCGAACAGCAACGTTTGGAACTATGTTGTGCTCGATGAGGGACATCTCATACGCAATTACAAGAGCAAGGTTGCCGTAGCAACAAGGGCGCTGTGTGCACGGCACCGGCTGGTGCTCACCGGTACCCCGATACAGAACAGAGTCGGCGAGTTGTGGTCGCTATTTGATTTCCTGATGCCCGGATTATTGGGAACGTGTACAGAGTTCAACCGGCGCTACGGACGCGTCCTGGAGCAAAATGGTTCAAATTCCGGCAGGAAAGTCGACAGTGAAGCGGGCACTCTCGCCCTTGAATTGTTGCATCGGCAAGTGCTGCCATTTATGTTGCGACGGGTAAAGGATGATGTGCTCCAGGAGTTGCCGCCCAAGATCATGCAGGATTACATGTGCAATATGAGCCCGTTACAATTGCGCCTCTACACTCATTGCATGGAGTCCCAGGCGGCCACTGACACAGATTTCGTCGAGCTCGTGGACAAGAGCTACAAGGAGAACTCGGCAATCAATCAACATCGACATGGATTCCAGACAATGCACTATTTGCGGCTGGTGTGCAATCATCCGAGCTTGGGGCTAACCAGTAGTCACCCGTTGTACCGCACGCTCATGAGGGAGCTCGCTGCCAATAATCAATGTCTCGATGACATCAATCTGTCTGGAAAACTCGTAGCTTTGAGGTGATTTATTATTATTATTATTGGTCGATTCGGTGGTTAATGCTAATTCTATTGGCTCGTTTCAGGCAGCTGATTCTGGACTGTGGCGTCGGTGTTAGCGGTGCCGGCGAGGAGGAGTTGGATGAGACGAGTGTTGTTGCTAGCAATCGGTTGCTAGTGTTCTGCCAGTCGATCAAAATGATGGAGTTGGTGGATAAAATGATTCGGTTAGCAACTGATGGTTATATTAAATTGTTGATTTTGTTCCCGATTCTATAGCAACGAGATTCCAAAGGCAACTCACCTACGGCTGGATGGCTCGGTACCAGCGAAAGACAGACAACAAATAGTCGAAAAATTCAGCTGTGACGCATCTATTGATATATTGCTATTGACAACGAGTATCGGTGGCCTCGGGCTCAACCTGACATCGGCAAACATCGTGATATTTGTTGAGCATGACTGGAATCCGATGCGAGATCTGCAAGCAATGGATCGGGCTCATCGGATCGGACAAAAGCACACAGTCATTGTTTATCGATTGATTACGGCACAATCGATAGAGGAAAAGATAATGAATCTGCAGGAATTCAAAAAGTTTCTGGCCAATGCAGTGGTTAGCAAAGACAACAACCAAATGGCCTCCATGAACACTGAGAATATTCTGGAAATCATGAACAAGGAAGCCAATTGGCCGACACAATCCCCCCCAGCATCGGCAAACGGCAAACAGAAAGTGGTCAGCTCAGTGAGTGGTGGTACAGAAACTCAACTCGGATCGAAATCGGTGCTCAGTAAGATCAACAAAGCAGACAGTGGCGAGCGCGTATACGATTGTTTCGATGAATACGATCAAGAATATAATTTGGATAGTTTTGTAAAGAAATTATAAAAAACATTGTAGTTGCTTTATTTCTTTGTTATGAATGCGTTTACTTAATATGGGGCCTGCTAACTATTGATTAATCAGCTGTTGCACATTATTTGGCATGACGAATTTTTCCATTTATCAGATTTGTGGAATTATAGCACAAATGATTGCAATCCGTTTAGGATTTACTAATTTGTGCAATAGTTTTTGTTTAGATTAATTTTGTGCTACTCTTCATTTGCAGCTGTGTTAGATCCTTCACTAGTGTTTAAGAGAAAAGTCGTGAAAAAATTCTTATCCAAACCAACTGTCATCAGCTGTATCTTCATTGTGAATATTGTATTTATGCAAATTTGTGATTGCTAATTATATGTGTCTGACGTATTCCAATCTCGGATGAAATTTCTACATATTGCGGTAGTTGTTTGTTTACAAGTAATTCATGTTAAATATTTGTTATTTCTCTTGTCTTTGCTCCAGGCATATATCTAGTTAGCATTTACTTAATGAAAAGTAAGATTCTTGCTTTCAAAAAATTCCCTTTTCTCAGGCAACCTAGAAACTTTATTAAGGTAAATACTAATTATGGGATACGTAACTCATTGATATTTTTATGGGAAATTGTTATTAGAAATTTACTGAACTAGATTGTACAGGTATGTGTGAAATAAAAACTACCAGGAATTTCACTTGTCATTTAATTCATGTTTGTGCTTCCAATTGTACGATATTTTCAAACCCATGGTTATAGGCTCTTAGATAATTTATATAACCTCTACTTAAGTTAATTAAATACTTTTGTTTTAAATTTTCATTTCTCGAGGTTAATTCAATATTATTCAAATTGATGAAATCACTGAGATAATACTGAAAAAATCGTAAATATATTGTTGGTAACGACGAGGAATAGATAACGTTATTTTCAAATCAATTATAAACGGTTCATGTCAACTAAATGCATAAAATAAGGCTAATAAAAAACTGACAATAGATATTTTATATTAAAAACCACATTTAGTAGCATCTAATCAATTAAATCGGTGTTTGTGTATTTTTAGCAACTATCAATTCATTGAAATGTTTCTTGCAATATAGAACTCCCTTGTCCTGGGCGTAATTATTCAGTCTAATAATTTTTAGATTAACCCAGAGAAAATCAATTTTAATTCTTACTTCAATGACATGTCACATTGAGCACATCGAAAACAAAGTCTGTGCCAAATTAAACTCCCAGCTTCCATTCTTTCATTAGCATAGACAGATTTCTGGCATCTTTGACATTTCTCGTTGGTTGACTAGTGTAGAGATCATCAATTAAACAGAAGGCAAAATAAAATAAGAAAAATTCTCACTGTAAACGGCATTGAGATTGTACTTGAGACTGTAATTGATCGAACTGAAGGAAATTCGACATTTTGAAGTAGTTATACTTGTAATTCAATGCTGACTCACAACATGATTTTCTGCATAATGATTGGATAATACGTGTTTGTGCGTGTACGCATGTCTACATTTACGCTTGCAGTCTCTTTCACAGGCCGACTATGTGCACTCTTTTCCAATACAATTACTGTGTAATTTTTGTTTACAAATATTAGTTCAAAATAAATTCGGTTCACACGGAGCATTTGCACGTGACTAAATGTAACACTCATTATTATTTTTATCTGTGCTCGTGCTAGATAATAAATATCGTTGCTTATTCGCCAAATTCACAATCAGGTCAGAGAGATTTATCTTGGCAAATGTTTTCTAAATAGTCACCGACTTTTACAATTCAAGCTAATAAATTTTATCAATTGAATTGTGTTTCACGTCAAAATGTATAAAAATTGAATTTATGATTAATATTTCTTAACCAAATGAATTAATTACATAATTTTTGCCAAGGTAAAAGGGTTTTGAATCTTTTTAATGTGCTAAAGAATCTCTACTGTACAGGTAGTCGTAGGTATAATTACTAAAATTCAAATTGGGTAACGAATAGATGGAAAAAGGTTTGATTTCAAATTCAAATATTGCAAATACTTCATTCAAAGTTTTGTGATGTCATTGGTTCATTATCAAAATTTTCGACTTGAATTATTTATAACAATTTTTTCTACATAAATTTGACGATTGATAAATGAATTTCATGTATTTAGAAAGATTTGTACCAAAAACTTTGACCTCCTTAGCCATCATGGTGTCTTTATCACCCATACATCTATAACATTTTAAAGAAAATCCCAATTTAACTTCATTTTATAAGAATACCCTAATTTATGTTGTGTTGGTGTATTTGATAAACAATTTGGTGATCCGTTTGATTGGTAGCTTGATGATTGATTTGAAGAGTACACCATTCACAGTTTGAATATTATTCAGTAAAAGTAGTATAATAAAGGCAGACGAAAGCTCACTGGGCCGGATTACACATGTGGGATTAGTGGTGTTTGACCTTGACCTCTTCATACAACGTTTTCTGCCCTCCAATGGTTACCCATTGCTAAGCAACGTTGGAACTGCAACTACTGGTTATGAGACCAACAAAGATGAGCTCTACTGAAGAACTGCTAAGGCCCGGCCTCATGATGGGTTCAACGCACTACCGATAGAAGGCCTATGTGCGATTTCCTTGCTTTCGCTCCCTTCCGTACGTCTAACACTTTCCCGAAATCAATGATTTCACGATCCCTACTTCGTAATTACCGTTACATAGCTTTCTTTTGCCAAATAAATTAATCATCACCATAAAACCAACGAAATTAAAGAAAAACAGCAATTTATTTATCAATACACCATAAGTTAAGGTAAATCTTTGATTTGTAACGCCTGACGCTTAGCGCGTTCCGTTTTCCCTGGGCGTCGTTGCGAACGTTTCACTGCCATTGGGTTAGTTGTATCCATTGCTTCCCTATATTCCAACTGGGCCGGTGCGAACACTAGTGGATACGTTACTGCATTGCCTTCCTGGCAAGCCGATAGCACCACTTCTAAGCTGCGTATCTGAGTCTTTTGCGCTTGACCCAGTTGCTTTTTTCCCGCCAATCCACGCTCAGCGGCAGTCAATCTTTGTTAAAGCATTTTCACCTTTGTTGGTTCTATCCATGAAGCTCTAATTTTCTGGATTTCTCGGGTCATCTGAAGTAATTTGCGGTGCAGCTCCGCATTCTCCCTGCGTGATTTCACTAATTCTTTACTTAGAGTATCGAATGGATCCACGTCTACAATTAAACTCTTTATTAACAAATACCACATTTTTCTTTATAAGATGGTCTTTATTTTTTATGGAGTCGGAATATTATTATTTATTGAACATTAATCCATTTACAATCGATTAGTTATTTGTCTAAAAACACTATACTAATTGTCTTAGCTAAATATTATTATGATTTCAGTCTTAAAACATTCAATAATTAAAGAACTAAGATTCTAATTCACCAATTTATTTCAAAAAACATTTTAGTCTCGCGTCGACATTCGGTAATATGAGCTTGGATTCAGTCTAGGATGTTTCCGAGCGTATGGATGTTCTTGAAGTATCAAAGGACTTCTGTTAGTGTCTCGCATATCGTTGGGTAATAATTTCTTAGGAATCACCACGTCCATAGGTCGGGTGAGCTACGTCAGCATAGGATCATCTAATTCATACGATATACCATAAGATGGGGCATATCCGTCCGTATTCGGAATCCTTCAAGTAGCAATATCTGCATTGATCTTGGCCAGGTGTCGTCTTGCCATTCCCACCTACCAGTTGGTTTGTCTCTGTCGTTCTTCGAGGCAAGACAGAATGCATTTTGAGCGTGCCGGCTTTCACGGGCTGGGTTTCGGCTTGGCTCCCTCTTGATTGCTATGTAGGGAAGATCGGCTTTTTTATAGTCGTCCTGACGTCCTTCTCTAGATTCACTCACAGGGGAAATTGTGAATCCTGCATCCCACATCGCCTGCCTGCATCTGGCGGAGAATCGTGCTGGAAAACGCACTGTGATCCGGGAACCGTCAATCCAAGATTCGTCTGGAAAATAAATCCTAAATCATAGAGTTCTCCATACGATTCTTAATTTATAAATGTCTGAATGATGCATCTCGTGTATTATCTTATCGTTACTGGCCGGTTACGAGTGAGTATATGTGTACAGATGGATGTGGTTGCCTATAGCGAATAAGTAACGATGAGTTGAGTTTCACCATATCTGTAGCATGAGATCTGTAAATTTTTATTACTCTAGTAAACCGCGACTAATTTATTATGACTGTCAGTTTATTGTGGTTATTTACAATTGGCAATATGACGTTTAAAAAAAACTTATTGGATGCGTCAATTGATTTCTCTACGATCTTTGAGTCAGGCTTTGATAAGTGGTCGCATTGATTTATCCCTCAGTAACATAGGTAACTAATATATATTGGTTAGCCTCTCTATTATGTTTATATTCGTACAAAATATTTGAACGTTAATAACTATCTTTTAATTGAATCTAAATTAATTTAATTATCGTTTGATCGGCGGTAGATCTTTATTTAAATCTAAAACAATGTGATCCTTTATATCTAAAAAAATTTGATTTTTTGGTTAACCGACAGTAACTCTTCATAAATTAATTTGATTTTCGGTCAATCGACAGCAACTTTCTGCACAACAGGAGGCATTCTGGACTATTATTTTAATCAACTGGCTCTTAGTTCAAAACTACAATTGGTCTGTCTGGAATAGCCAAGTTCTTCCACAACTATTCAAAATTCGCTTCAGGTGTTGGTTTTGGTATGTAGACTGTAGATAGTATATTACACTACTCAGGTCCAGATTGCTCTATGATTTTTGAAAAATAGTTCGATTAAAACGTTCAATAAGGAAATGTCAAAGTACCTTCGTGCCTATCCTCTCTTCTCTCTGTTGATCCTTCTCCTGCATTCACTTCTCTAGGTCACGTACCGTGATCCTTTCTTGGAGCGGAGTACAGTTGTCGTCCATTCGTATGCATTGGTTGATTTTCTCGTTGATTTGTAATTGATCATTTCTGAAAGCAGTTGGTTATTTATATATGCATACATGACAACACGCTCATCGATCGATATGATTTTCTGTCCGCGAAATTGTGGCATGTATATCTGCTGCTGTGGCGTGGTCGGTGTGCCACATTTTGTCTACTCCTGGTGACGTGCCAAAATCTAATCGTGTTGATTTTAGTTGCTGGTGTATTGATTTTCTTTTCATTCCATGCAGTGTGTTGTTGTTTGTGGACATGCTCAGGTCACATCTGCTTGTGTCATGTGTAGAATTTTACTTATTCCCTTCTTGCGAATTTTATTATCTCTGCTCGTTTGATCTGTTCTAGCTTATTGATCTGGATGGTTTCGTAAGTACATTTCGATTTGTTTCCCACTCATAATGTTTATCAATTCCACAACCAGTGAGCTACCTTGATGTTCAACAATTTCGCGTTCAACATGACGTTTCCATGCCCGAATTTCAGAGTCTCATCAACGACTTTTGTTTTCGGATTCTCGCCAATTGGGTATCAGAGGTACAACTACTGAATATGAATGAAAACGTGATGGCTGGGATTATTTAGTTTTGTGAATTTTGGATTATTTGCTGGGTGTCTTTACTGTGATAGTTTTTGATTTTTTGTTTGTCATTATTATTATGAGCTTTATAATTCAACATGGTATGTTTGTTCTATTTATTGTAACCTATTTTTATATTAAGTAGGTAGTTAGTGGCACTCTGCGTTATATAGGAAATCCCCATTAAAAAAATGGGGGGGGGGTTTCTCGTGATTATTTTCTGTGTGTATTGATTACTTAATGATGTAATTTTTTGTGCAATAAATTTTTTTTGTGTGCATTTTTTTGAAATTTTTTTCGAGTTTTTGGCGCGATTTATTTTTTAAATTCAAATTTTTGGAACATTTTTTTAAATTCAAATTTTGGTGAATTTTTGAAATAAAATTGAAATATTTTTTTTGAATAAATTTTTTTTCAATCACACTATAGTCAGGGGATATTTTTGAAAAAGACTAAAATATGATTGGCTTGAATCGCCTAACGATAAAAAAAGCATAAAATTAAAATTGGCTCAAATCGCCTAAGATGAACACACTATAGTCAGGGGGTATTTTTGAAAAAGACTAAAATATGATTGGCTTGAATCGCCTAACGATAAAATAAGCATAAAATTAAAATTGGCTCAAATCGCCTTAGTCAGGGATATTTTTAACTCGTAATAAAAAACAATGCAATATTTGATCTCAATACTTTTTATAGGTAAAAATAGGCATAAAATAAAAATGGCTTGAATCGCCTACTGATAAAAAATTGACATGGGTATTTTATAGACTTGTTAAAAAAAACACTTGAAATATTTGTTCACACAATTTTCATAGGCAAATTTAGGCTCTAGATAAAAATAATTTAAAATACCTAAAGTAAATTAAGATAAATTAAAGTACATTAGGATACATTAGAGTATATTAAAGTAAATTAAGGTAAATTAAAGGGTCTAAAGTAAATTAAAGTACATAAGAGTATATTAAAGTAAATTAAAGTAAATTAAAGTACATAAGAATACATTTAAGTATATTAGAGTAAATTAAGGTAAATTAAAGGGTCTAAAGTAAATTAAGGTTCATAAAGTAAATTAATGTACATCAGAGTACTTTAAAGTACGTTAGAATAAATTTAAGTAATTAAGGTTCTTAAAGTAAATTAAGGTGCCTAGAGTAAAGTATGGTAAGTTAGGTAAGAATTTTTTAAAATTAAATAGAGTCAACAGTTAAGTTACATAAGGGTAATTTTTAAAGCTGAAAATTTTAAAAGCAGTTATAGTAGGCAAATTACATAAGGTAAGAATTTTTTAAAAGTAAATAGAGGGTCAAAAGGTAAGTTACATAAGGTAAGAATTTTTAAAGTTAGAGTCGACAATATTGCATGATAAAATTTATTAAATAAAATTTTTAGTATAGTTTTATCGATCAATTTTTATACATATTTTTAAATGATAAAATTTTTAACATAATTTTACAATGGAATTTTTTATGCATGATTTTTAAGGATGAAATTTTTAGGATAATTTTACAATGAAATTTTTATACATGTTTTTAATTGAAAAATTTTTGAATGTAATCTTACAATGAAATTTTTTAGTATAATTTTTACAATGACTTTTTTATACATGTTGATAACGATCAAATTTTCAAAGAAATATTTCATAAAACTTTTTTCAAAGAATTTTATTAAATTAAATTTTTGAGTTTCAGTGTTACATAGTAATGCCTAAGGTAGGTAGTAGTCATTCATAAGAGCAACCCATCTCCTCCACTCTGCAGCAACCCACCCTTCATAAAAAAAATAAAATAATAATAATAAATAATAATAATAATAATAATAATAATAATAATAATAATAATAATAATAATAATAATAACAATAATAATAATAATAATAATACTTTCAGAAAACATAAAAAGTTAACTTACTTGGTATCAACTGCTGAACACTGATAACACATACACAGTGAATAATTCATTAATAACTGAACAACAATCACTAGGTACTGTGTACAAATAACTGAGTACTGTACAACTCTCTATATACATACTAGGCATTGAATAATTTACTTATTCATTAAAATGACATATTTAAATAATATTTACTATTTGAACACCGATATTCAACCAACTTAACCCACTTAAAAAATAAAATTTTCTCTCAATCATTTCCCTTTAAAATACATGGTTATTCACACACTCATAATATCTTATTAATAACTAGTTACTGAACCAATAAATATTAATGATCGGTTACTGACCAACAAGTTTTGAAATAAAACACATAAAAGGTTGAACAAAAGAAAGACAAGTTGAAATTTTATTAACTTCTTCACTCTCTTTCACATCATTGATGTCTCGAAATTGGTAAATTTTTTGGTTGCTTAGTTACCTTGTTGATATCAAGCGATAATTAATCAAATTCATTGAAACCAAATCCATTGTTATATTTACTTGGTATCAACTTCTGAATACTGATACACAGTGAATAATTCATTAATAACTGAACAACAATCACTAGGTACTGTATACAATTAACCGAGTACTGTACAACTCTCTATATACATACTAGGCATTGAATAATTTACTTATTTATTAAAATGCCATATTTAAATAATATTTACTCTTTGAACACAGATATTCAACCAACTTAACCCACTTAAAAATAAAATTTTCTCTCAATCACCTCCCCTTAAAATATTTGGTTATTCACACACTCACAATATGTTATCAATAACTAGTTACTGAACAAATCAATATCAAAAATTGTTTACTGACCAAGAAATCTTTAAATAAAAACACATAAAAATTTGAACAATCAAAAGAAATACAATTTCCATTACAAATTTTATTATCTTCTCCACTCTTTTATCGATCATTGATGTCTCCAAATTGTTTGGTTGCTTAGTTACCTGATTACTATCAAGAAACTATTAATCATTGAAGCCCAATCAAGTGTTGTATTTTCTCTGAATAAAAATTGATTGCTTTATAGTCTTGTATGTGATTTATTGAAATTATTTTGTAAAACTTAGTTAAAAGACTTTGAAATTTTTCTAATATTTTTGTAATATTTTTAAATGCGTCCAACAATGAACAATTACTAAAAGTTATTTTCAAAGATTAATGTCAACCTTTTCATTTAATTTTCACACGTCCCTAGATAAATTAATTGCTAACTCACCAAATAATTACTTAAATTTATTTTTATAGATTTTCTATTCACCCCCAATTCTTATTCTTTACTGAATGATAAATTAATTAGTAACTACAAGTAGTGAGTAATCTAATTGCTAGTGAAAAGAAACTTGATTAGAAAAATATTCTTAAATTAATTTCTCAAAATATATATTACTTTCATTGTACTTGGAATAAATTTTCATATATTTATTGAAAATGATTCAACTCTTAAAATTATTAACTCAAAGATGCTAAAGGTTTGAATAAAACTGATATAAAAAAAAATTACTAGAAATTAAATGATTATCGACCAACCACTAAATAAGTTGAATTTCTAACAAAGCTTAAAAAACTACACGGAACAGGTACTGATAGATACCGATAAAATCTACTAAAAATCAAAATATGTATGTTTAATTGTTGTAAATATTTGTTTTTGTAAAAATAACACTTATCCTTAAATTATGATTATCATGTGATTAGAATTTGATTAAAGTTGTGAGAAATATTTTAAGTTGTTAAATTTTAAATAAAACTGCTTAATTTGTAAATAATGTTAGTACTTTGAAGAAATTTTAAAATAAGACCTTCAGCAAATTGGTAAGAAAATAGTAGTTATTGAGTAATACTTATTAAAGTTACTAAAGTTTTATAATTTTTGTCAAGTTTTAATAGATCTTTAATAAAATTTGTTAGTACTTTGAATAAAAATTTTAAAAAAGTTTCAACATAGTAGCAAATTGTAAAGAAAATAGTAATTATCAATTAAAAGAAAAATTAATTAAATTAACTAAGTTGTAAAATAATTGAAAAAATTTGTTAGATCATTTTTTAAAATTTTATAAGTTTGTTAGGCAATTTTTCTAGATACTTGTTGAATGAAAATTAATCGTAAAATTTCTCTTCATTCGTAGAAATAATCATATATATTTAAATTATTCAGAAAATTGTCAATAACAACATAAGTAATGGGTAATATAAAATTTTTAAATACTAGTCAATTTTAATTTTTAATTAAATTACAAAAAATAAAATCAAATAAATACTTGAATGCAAATCATTACATGAATCAAACATTTTTTTAGAACCGAACACGTATAGTATATTTTATTCAGATTCCAATAATATCATTAAAATTAACCAAAATCTTACTGATATATTTTGATCACCTTTACTCTCAACCAATCATTTTTCTTTAAATGACAATAATCCCAGCTATATTCATTTTTTTTGATAAAAATCACCGACTTATTTCGTTATTGAACCGAATAAATTTCTAGAAATCCCCTTAAAATAAAATTCATCTCTCGACCAATCATTTCCCTTTAAAATATAGTAAAATTTACTTTCAACCAATCATTTCTCTTTAAATGACAATAATCCCAGCTATATTCATTATTTTCATAAAAACATCGATTTATATCGATATTCAACCAAATAAATTTCTTGAAATTTCCTTAAAATAAAATTCATCTCTTATCCAATCATTTCCCTTAAAAATAACAAAATTCAACTGACAACCTCTTAAAAATATCAACAAACCTGTTCTTATTCGATAATTTCCTCTTAAAAGATTATAAATTCTCTTCTTAACCAATCATTTCCACATAAAATAAAATGTACTCTCAACCAATCATTTCTCTTTAAATGACAATAATCCCAGCTATATTCATTATTTTCATAAAAACACCGATTTATATCGATATTTTTTGGAATATTGACATTTGAAGAAAAATGATTGGTTGATAGTAAATTGTAATTTATTTTAGGGGGAAACGTTTGACTAAGAAGAGAATTTATGATCTTTTAAGGGGAAATAATCGATTAAGAGAAATTTTCTTGATATTTTTAAGGGGGTTAAGTTGTTGAAAATTGTCATTTAAAAGGTAAGAGTTATATACATTGGAAATATTGATTTGTTATTAAAATTAATGAATATAACTGGGAATATTGTTACTTGCAGAGAAATAATTGGTCAAGAGGGGAATTTATTATATTTTTAAGGGAATTTATTGGGTTAAATATCGGCGTTCAAAAGGTAAGTATTATCTACTTGATAGGTTTATATGAAAATAATGAATATAGTTTGTATGGTGGAGTGAATATTATCATTTGAAGAAAAATTAGTGGTTAAGCGAGGAATTTATGATCGTTTAAGTGGATTTCAAGAATATTGATAAAAGACGATGATTTTTATGAAAAATAATGAATATAGCTGGGAGAATGGAAATTTTGTCATTTAAAGAGAAATGATTGGTTGAGAGTAAATTTTTATTATTTTAGGAGGAAACGATAGGTTAAGAGTGGAATATGATATTTTTAGGGGGATTTAGTATGTTGGATATCGATGTTAAAGAATGGATACTTAGTGAAATCGATACATTTTCATTGATTTAAGGGTTATCAAAATTTATCAATAAGATTTTGGTTAATTTTAATGATATTATTGGAATCTGAATAAAATATACGATACGAGTTCGGTTCTAAGAAAATGTTTGATTCACGCAATTATTTGTTTTCAAGTAAGTATTTATTTGATTTTATTAACATATTTGTAATTTAATTTAATTAAAAACAAAATTGACTAGTATTTAAAAATTTTTTGTTACTCATTATTTATGTTTTTATTGATAATTTTCTGAATAATTCAAATATTTACGATTATTTCCAGCAATGAAGATTAAATACTATGATCAGTCGATAACATACATTAATTTCCATTCAACAAGTACCTATTTCTTAGCAATTACCTAACAATCTTTTAAAATTTAAAAAAATTATCTAACAAATATTTTCAATTATTTTACAACTTAGTTAATTTTTTAATTGATAAGTACTATTTTCTTTACAATTTGGTACTATGTTGAAGCTTTCTTTAAAAATTTTTGTAAAGAACTAACAAATTTAATCAAATTAATTTAAAATTTACATCTTTACCACTACTTTATTATAATTTTATTCACATTTAGAATTTAATCACAATTTAATGAATTTATCTTTAATTTAGTTCTTTTGCCAATTTGGTGTGATTCTGTCTTATCAATGAGGAAGAGAGGTAAAAATTCAATGAATGAAAAACTGTCAATGAATAAATTAGTTTTGTTTAATTTAAATAGCGAGGTGTGTTTATGGGATTGCATTTTGCATTATAGGATTGTCATAGTGTTTATTGCTAGATTTCAAGTCTTACTTAGATGGTATTCAGATCTTGGTTATAAATATTTATGTCATGTGTGTAATACAACATACATTGGAATGACTACCCGTCATCTCCGTTTTCAAGTTCTTGATAACTGTTGACATAAAGAATTGATTAATGTCAGTGAATGCAATTTTTGTCTGAATTTTGTGTTTATAAGTGGATTTCAAGTTCTACTTAGATTTTGTTTGGATCTTGGTTTTCAATTTATGCCATGGGTGTAATACCACATACATTAAAATGACTGCCCGTCATTTTCACTCTCAGGGTTTCGATCACAGTCGACTGATGGAATTGATTGAAATTAGTATTATCTTTAATTTATTTCTTTTGCCAATTTGGTGTGATTCAATTTAATAAAAATAATTATTTTTACAAAACTAATAGACAGTCATCAATCACATACATTTGTCGTATAAATTTGGGCTTTCAGTACATGTTATCAGTATACAAGAACCTATGTATATGTTAAAGCATAGTATCAGAAATTTAACATATTTAGTAGTAGTTGATAATTATTTGATTGTAGTAATACGGTAGATATTAATTGCTAAATTATATCAGTTTTTATATCAGTTTTATTCAAAGCTTTAGTATCTTTGAGTTAATAATTTTAAGATTCGAATCATTTTCAATAAATATATGAAAATTTATTCCAAGTACGATGAAAGTAATATATGTTTTGTGAAATTAATCTAAGAATATTTTTTCCAATCAAGTTTCTTTTCATAAGAAATTAGATAAACAACCACTTATATACACTAATTAATTTATCATTCAGTAAACTATAAGAGTTGGAGTGAAAAGATAAGAGAAAATCTGTTTATTTTTTGATGTGTTATCAGTTAATAGCATTATTTTAAACTTAGTGGCATGTGCAAATTTAATAAAAAGGTTGGCAATAATCTTGGAAAATATTTCCATTGAAAATAACTTTTAATAATTGTCCATTGTTGGATGAAATTAAAATTGTTACAAAACTAGTAGAAAAATTTCAAAGTTTTTAAACTATTAAGTTTTACAAAATAATTTCAAAAATTCAATAAATAACATACAAGACTGTAAACAAAGCAATAAATTTTTATTCAGAGAAAATATAAAAATAGATTAGGCTTCAATGAATTTAATTAATAGTCACTTAATAGCAACCAGGTAACTAAGCAACCAAATTATTTACCAATTTGGAGACATCAATGATCGATAAAAAGAGTGAAGAAGATTTTTTTAATAAAATTTGTAATTAAACTTGTATTTCTTTGTTCGACTTTTTATGTGATTTTATTTCAATTATTCTTCTTGATCAGTAAACAAGTATTAATATTTATTTGTTCTTTGAGTGTGTATAGTCTATAACCAAGTATTTTAAAAAGATTTATTCAGTTAAGAACGAGTTTAATGATATTTTTAAGAGGGTTGAGTGGGTTGATTATCGGTGTTTAATGGGTAAATATTATTTAAATATGGAATCTTAATGAATAATATACTCAATTATTCAATGCCTAGTATGTATATAGTGAGTTGTACAGTAATCAGTCATTTGTATACAGTACCTAGTGATTGTTGTTCAGTTATTAATCAATGGATTGTTCAGTGTTTATGGTGGTTCAGTATTCAGAAGTTGATACCAAGTAAGTTAACTTTTTCTTTGATTGTTGGTGAATTTTGTATTATTATTATTATTATTATTTTGAAAATTTCATATTTATTTATTTTTTCACATCTTACTTTGAAAAATTTTATCGGTATCAACATATATAAAAAAACTTATTGTAAAAATTATACTAAAAATGTCATCTTAAAAAAACCATTTAAAAAATTTCATTGTAAAATTATGCAAAAAATTTCATCATTTAAAAACATGTATAAAAATTTATCGATAAAATTATACTAAAATTTTATTTAAAAAATTCTATCATGTAATTTTGTTGACTCTTTAACTTTAAAATTTCTTACTTCATGTACTTACCTTTTGACCTTCTATTTACTTTTAAAAAATTATTACCTTATGTAATTTGCCAACTATAACTGCTTTTGAAATTTTCAGTTTTAAAAATTACCCTTATGTAACTTAACTGTTGACCCTCTATTTAATTTTAAAAATTCTTACATAACTTACCATACTTTACTCTAGTCACCTTAATTTACTTAAATGTATTCTAATGTACTTTAATTTACCTTAATTTACTCAAATTTACCTAAATTTACATTAATATACTCTAATGTACCTTAATTTACTTTAGACCCTGGGCAAATTTCCAAATTATTTCTTTGCTTGGTTTTTATAAGCGTCATTACGGAGAATGCGGATTCTCACAAATATGTTGTTGAAAATGGTAGCAGCACTCTCATTGCTTTTGTATCTAAATCTGCATACTCATTTTTAACTTGAATCCAAAATTGAATTTTATCTTTCGAGTTAAATTGTAATTTTAATGAAGAGTCACAACTTAACTCTATTAATTTTATCTCTTCCGAATCAGTCAAGTCATTATTTCCATGTTCGACAAATGGGTTTATAATCCATATATTTCCCTTTCGCGCAATATCTTTCTGTGAAAAGTAGTCTTCGAACGCGTAAGAAATCGCTGCTCAATGTTCAGAAATAATATTTGATAAAGACTCGGTATTCACATTCACTGTATTTAATAATTCTTCGAGAGAGTAGAACACTCGGTAGTTTTTTTCTTCAATACACTTGCACCATTAATTCTATTTTTTTGAACGCGTCGATTTTATCCCATAAATTAAAAATAGTAATGCTATTTCCTTGAAGACTTAAATTTAATTCGTTGAATAATGAAAATATGTCTGACAAATATGCCAAATTTGCAATCCATTCGTCGTTACGGAAAAAAGAGGCTAATTCCGAATTTTTTGTATTTAAAAAAGAATTCAACTTCATTTCGTAATTCCAAGAGTCTTTGTAATATTCTTCCACTCGATAGCCCTCGTACTTCTGTATGAAATAACAAATTTTCATGCCCCGATCCCACTTCATTACCAAGAATAGAAAATAATCTTGAATTTAATGCGTTACTCTTGATATAATTTATGATTCGTACAGATCATGCTTGCCGCATTATCAGTACATAAACGAATACAACTTTTCCAATTTATTGATTTATTTTCGAAGTATGCGTTGAGAGCTTTAAATATTTCTAAGCCAGTTGTATGATTAGGAAGTTCAAGAAAACAAATTATTTCTTCCTTAATCTCATTTATTTCATGATCAATATAACGAACGTAACAAAAATGTATTGCTTTGTTGGAAATATCAGTAGATTCGTCCATCTAAAAAGCAAACAATGATTTGTTTATTTTTCGAATGAGTTGATCTTCAATACCAGTTGCTAATTTAACGATTCTTCGTTGAATTGTATTATTGGAAAATGTCAAACTTTTCATTTTATCTCCAACTGTTGGGCCCAGAATTCAGAACATGTTTGATTAAATTATCGGCGATAGAGTATGGGTTCTTACATTTGCGATTCCAAATGGCACTAAATATAGAGACTTGTCGACTAAAAAGCATTTTTTAAAAGAAGATGTTTGATGTTTAAAGTCAAGGCTTTGGCGTTAAAAATAATACAGGGGCTTATTTTGTAAGGTTGGATGTTTGGTTTTTAAGTGTCGTAGTAATTTTTCTGGTTTCATACATTCATTTGATAAAACGCCCTTGCAAATAACATGTTGTGGGTTAGGTAATTTTTGTTCCGATTTTTGCCAAAGAATAAAACCAAATTTTAATAATGATTATTGTATTGGCGAACAAAAATACATTTTCGTTTTGCCTGCGGTGAATCATTTTGGTAATTATTAATAATTTCACTTGTATTCGAAGTACTTGAGCATGTTTTTTGAAAAAAATTCAATTATAGTTGGTATTCTCTTATTACTCATTTTTAACAATACTAAAAATAAATTAATAATTTTGATCATAAATTATTTAAATTCAATTCTCAATACCTATTTAATCTAAAAGAATTAAGTTATA
The DNA here is from genome assembly GCA_022537955.1 of Schmidtea mediterranea. NCBI lineage: Eukaryota > Metazoa > Platyhelminthes > Tricladida > Dugesiidae > Schmidtea > Schmidtea mediterranea. The sequence goes on from CM039679.1 coordinate 107,413,301, forward strand.
ACGTTTTATATGCATAAACAATAATGAATTGTTTAATAATCATATTTCATATATAAACAATAATAATTTCAGCAAATATACTTTTTCTACCATCCACACGCCGTTAAATCACACACTAAAATAATAAAATATAACGGAAAAGTAGTAACAACTGCGCACCGAAACATTCCCCTTTCCCTTCTTTGCAAACTCATGTAGTTTTTCATTTGACTCTACCGATCGGTCATCGCGTTTCGACGTTTGCGCTCGGCCTCAGAATGTTTTCTAGTCACACGTAAATTAAATTTTAGTTACTGGATGTACTGTGAAGATTAAAATATGTAGTTGATAATGAACTGATGTTATGAAGTAACCCAAAATATTAATTTGAATCAAATTAAAAAAGTCATTTAATTATTCAGTTAAAATTTTTTGTTAGCAAAAGTATAATAATTATTAAAAAGTTTCGTTATCATCACTTCAAATTTTCTGAATTTCATGTGAGAACTCTAAAACTTTCGCAGACCGGCTTTTGAAAAACACTGCTCTAATGTACTTTGATTTACACTTATCGTGAAAAAACAATATCGTAGGCTTTTTAATTGAGAAAATATTTTTAGGCTTTACATTCGAGGAAATACTTTTAGTCTTTTTAATTGAGAAATTATTTCTATGATTTTTAATCGATAAAATATTTTTAGGGTTTTTTTATCGAGATCCAAAAATACCCCCTGATTATAGAGTGACCATCGTAAGCGATTTAAGCCAATTTTTATGATGTTTAATCGATAAAATATTTTTAGGCTTTTTATTGATAGGTGATTCAAGCCAATTTTAATCTTAGGCTTTTTTATCGATAGTCAAAACTACCCCCTGACAAGTGTTACCGAAAAAAATTTGTGGATGAAAAATTTTACAATAAAAAATATATTTTAAAAATATTTCAAAAAAATTTGCGCCAAATATTTTCTCATAAATTCGAAAAAATACACACGAAATCAATTATCTTGATTACATAATCAAGATTAATCTGGATTAATTACGTAATTTAATCCGTCGCCGACAGTGACCTATTAACTACCTACATGTTTTATATCTTCGCTGCAACTTAATGAAATAATTTATTAATTTTTTGTAATATTTAGGTACTTTTGTTGGGCCAGAACACAAATAGCCTTGAAAATTATTCAAATGTATCAGTAATACAACACGAAAATCCAGCACCAAGATAACTTAAAATACAACATAAAACATCAACTAAACACTAAAATTTGAGAGAACATAGATAAATATTAAATCAAAAAACATAAAAGTAAAATAAAATAAATACAAAATGCATCAAGAACTGCACGAAATTTACATAAAAAAATAACATAATAACAAGAAAATTTGACCGAAAAACGACCATTTATATAAAAGTAGAAAGTTAATGAATTAAATGAGTTAAAATAAAATATTTTTGGGTGAATAAATCCAATTAAAAATTTAAGGAATAAATTGTCAATTTAAATTAAGAAAATAATAAAAATTTAATTTAGATAACACAAATAATTTCAAGGTCAAATTTTGTTTTATTGCAATAAAAATAACACGCAACGTTAAAGTCAAATTATAGATATATGTACTGATGTGTTTTCACAAATTTTAAGACAAATTGACAAAGAAACAAATTGTGTGTAGATAACAAACTATGTGTAGAAAGATAGACAAGACGAATTGAAAAAACTGTGTGTTGAGAGTCAGATTGGATTCTAGTGTTAGTGCAGATAGTCAGACTAATTTTAATATGCAGATGTCAATTTGTGGTCTCACTTTTTAGTAGTATTTACAATTGCTTGTAGTTATGAAACTTTATGATGAAAATATGAAATGATGAATATACGTTTATGCATCGAAGCGTTTATTCAACTTAGATAGCAATATTTATTTATTTTCCGGCCCATAGCCAAAACATATTGCAAGGTAGTAAAATCAAACACACTATCGAACTGTGTAAGTGCGGTTTCTCCGCTTATAGTCGTGCCTGTGAGGGTCTAGTCTTGCATAACGATGGGCTCGTACGTCAAATCATAGAACTAAATAGTGAAAGAAGTAAGCTCGAGAGCGGGTCTCTTGGCTCAACTCTCTTGCAATCAATTTCGATAAAATCGACATAAGTGGTCACTCATTAAAATACAATGTGAACACAAATAGATTATAAGGACAAAGAAAGGGAAAGAGTAGCGGGGAAAATTGCGAAATCGTTGCAACAGTTAAATTGAATAGTCATCGGAAAAAAAATTTACTCCGAACGACCAAATTCATAAAAAGAACTATTTTAAATAATATTTAAGAACTAAACAAATCATTTTGAGTTGAGATGGAAAATATGGGCGGAACGCTGCGTAAATTTAGCGAAATAATCAAAATACTTTATCGAAAATTGTAAAGTAGAAGTGGAATGCGGCTCAATCGTTTATATAATTAAAATATTCTAATAAAACTGAAAAATAAGGGCGGATCAGTACTAAAAATTTAATAATAATAATAATGATAATTATAATTATAATAATAACAAAATAATAATAATAATAATAATAATAAATATAATGGTTATGGTAGTAATAAGAATAATAATATAATATAGGAGTAAAAATTGATAAGAACAATACACATAATAGTAACGATGATAATACTAGTAACGACAATAGGGAACATAGTAGTTATAATAATGATAAGAGAGGTACTGTGTGGATATTTAACATAACAAATAGTGTACAGGCCATGGTAAAAATCGATAATACAAAAAACGATAAGAAGGACTATTTGAATGGACATAACAATGAATGATATAGCGGTATAGATTAAAATTAGGATGAAATAAGAGAAAAATGGGACCTTATGGATCGTTCGGTCAATTATAGCATTAGCAATAACGCTCACCTTTTGCAGACGATCCACCCACTCGAACACAGTTCCAACGTTGCTTAGCAATTGGTAAGCGAAAATATGTGTATGTGGTTGTCTGGGTGACAACACACTTCGTTGAAATCGGCTGTAATATTTATAATTTTGATATAATTCACTACAGTATTTCTTACTTTGTTTTAATTTCTACCCTTTAATTCAACATAATTTCCTACCGCTTACTCAATGCTGATTTACCAGTAGATCGGTGTGTGTAATCATTTGGTATATAAACAAAAGGTTTCCATATGATTATCATAATTTATAAAGTCAACAAAATATTATAATAAGTAACTATTTTATTATTTAAATTACTAACCTTTCTCTTGGTTAACCAATCCAATTTATATAAATTTTTTGTAGCTGAAGGTCACAAAAATGTTAATTATTGCAATTCTGTTATAACATCCTATTTAAAAATGGATGTCAACTTATTGAATTATGCATGGTGAGCTCAATCATTGGTGTTTATTAAATAAAACTGGAATAATTTAATTGTGGTACTGATAATCGTATTTAGTAACTACTCAATTGACCTGGTAATATTATAAGCAATCGCTTTATCTTGTCAAATTTTGCCTTGAATTTTAAATAGTCTTACTATAGGTTATTATTATTAAAATATCAGAGCAGTAATAAAATAAGCCTTTGCTACAGACTATTTATTAAATTGACGAAATAATACTTTGAAGCAAGGGAATTTATATTGTTTACTTATTAGATATTTTGATTTAATTTTTACCGCAACCAAGAATTCATAGTTTTATCCTTTCTTAATATTATTATACTACATATTACAATATGGCTATTTAGTAACTAAATGCCATACGTTAAATAATTTTTAATCATGAAATACGCACACTATTTGGACCAAGTAAATAAGTTTAATAAAAAATATAGACTAAAGTACTCTTAAATCATATTTTCTTTAATATTTTACTTTTTTAATCAAAACCCGTCTTTTTAGGCCACGTAGACGGATTATTGATTTTGAGTTCGTGATGCCCGACATCAAAATGGGACACTGACCACAAAATACATGTTGACCTTTAATTCCTAGTTTTTGACATTAGAATTGGGTTTTATCTGACCACTTTCAACGACAAAAGCACCTTTAAATCATGACCAAAATCAACTTTTTCATTCAAATTAACCTTCAAATGGTGCTGTTTGACAGAAATCCGGCCATTTAAACTAAAATCCACAACGGTACTTACTGCATTTAACACGTTAAAGACCGCATGCCCACCGGTGGTTCACTCCGCAACAAAATTACCGGCCAGCGTGCTCACGACATGTTTTACTTGGGACCGGGTGACCACCCATGGGCTTTTAAGTGAAATAAAAAATGTCTAACTCAAATTATTGTACATTAAAAAAATATTTACAAAATAATATACGTAATTGACAAAAAATGCCAATCAATATGTGAGAAATACGATTTTGCAATGCGGTCTTCAACGTGTTAATCATCGATTCACATTGATGATTCCATAATATGACTTTGACCAGTTACGCACTATGACCTTGAAATATTACACATTGACCAATTAAGGATATTGACGCATGCAGTATTGACACTTCCTCGGCTTGATATATTAATTTTTTACTATGGGAAAAAATTTTTTAGAACCTATGTCTAGAAGTTCCCCAGTTCCAGAAAGAAGGCTTACGTTTTATTAACAACCACAATTCGAAACCCCACAGGGTTTAAATAAGGTTAAAATACAAAATCACATTAGAGAGAAAATCTTTTGAACAGAAGCCAAAACTAAGCGGGAAAGAATTTACGAACGTTTAAGTTGAGTTTATATGAAAACGAACAAAATATGAAGAAAAAATATGGTACATAATTAATTAAAGGGGAAAAATACGACCCGATAGGAATAGAATAGAAACATCAAGTAAACAGCGGATAAAATAAAAAACACGACCAAACGTTGAATTGAAAAAAAATTAATCAAAAGGAATTGGAGAAAGTGAAAATGAAATTAAGTTATTGGTGAAAGGATAATTTTTTACTGAAAGAACGAATTGCTGTCGTAGCCAGTTAGCAATCATGGCAATAAAGCTGACATTTGAGGAGTGAGCTGAGCAAAATCCTATACCAACTCCTGATCCGGTAACCATGCGAGATGACAACTGCTATTAGACACAAGACAACGGGAAAAGATTGGCAAGGGATGATCGCACCAAACAAGATCTCAAACAATCACTATCACCACCGATAAAAATCATTCTATTTATTGAATTATCCCGATCAGCAATCACAGAAAATAATTGATTCTATCGGAAACATGAATCAATATATCAATGGATCGATCGAATAGCACCTAAATATGTAGATAAGATACATCATTTGTCCTCATTCGCGGTGCGACGAATCTTCTCATAGCCCTCAGTAATTGGTTCATCTGGCAACTTGTTCAGGTCATCATTCCTGATGACTGTATTGCCGTCGAGATCAACTGAAAGATTCGAGGAACCGAATTCTGCATTGAGAATAGCAGCGGATGATTCAAATGGTTTAGCTGTCAGCAGTTGAGTGGATTGGTCGAGCATCACGATATTCAGCTGCCGCAGCAATGTAATGGCCTCCGTCAAATCGACAAATAGATTAGCGGAAATGCCATTGAATGTCCGGTCGCAATTAGCAATGGCCCACTGGCGCACCTTAGCCTCGAGTTCCCGCTGTGAGATGCCTGCAAATTGATTTCATTAATGATCAATTCCAATGATCGGGCCGGGCAGCCAATCAATCAATGATCATGTGAGGTCAATAGCCTATATCTGCACAGAATACAGCGCTCAACACCTGCGCCCGGGGGCACTACTGCGCCATCATACATTACTGCCCACCCCTAATCCAGTGACAGATATCGATAACTTCATTTCATTATCACGGACACAGCCGAGTTCACTTTCTGATATTATCGATTAATTTCATTTCTCCTTGCATTTGTCAAAATCACCACCACCACCACTACCAATATATCAATTAGCAATCAATAATTACCGTCGGGCCGAGCGACAACGTGAACATATGACAGGAGAGACTCCTTGAATATCTCATCCTGGACACGGTCGGCAATCACGCTGATCACGCCGCGATTGTTAGCAATGATCGATCGGTAATTCAGCTCTGATCGCCACTTCCAATAGCTTGTTTTCTTGCTCTGTATCTGTGAATCAGTGAATTAATATCGGCATGGAAACGACAATGGTAATGATAGGTGTTGCCCACCTACTCACTGCTGATACAGCTGCCTAGCAAAGGAAATGCAACGCCAAAGCGTGAACCAGTACAGAAACTTAACGCATACAAAACTTTCATCCATTGAAAATTAATTTCCTCTTTACGAAATTGTATAATCAATCATAGGTTACTATCATAGGTGACTCTGACCGTAAACGTGTTACTCAAGGACGTGAAAAACAATTTGGTTTTGATCAAAAAATAAAAGGATTTCTTAAAACAATGATTGGAGATAAATTCCACTCTCTTAATAACTTCTTTCCTTATGCACACTGCAAACTTGGCATTACTTCTACACTCGATGAATACTTAATACAGATATTACCAGACTTTTTCACTCTTCAAATTTAGCCTTTAGAAATATGCTTATTATGGAACTAGCCCAAGCCCGAGGTGATAAAAACTTCAACGCGGGACTGAAATGGCTTAATTTTGATATCTTAAAAAAATGTTCTTATACTTCTTTCTTTAGCAAATTCCATAAATCGGCACTTGTCCTTAAAAGGAAATTCTCAATATACATCAAGCCTAACTTTATAGATGATAACTTTTCACTTGAAATATCATAAAAAGAACGCACTTCTATCAATATTTATAACTTAAATACACCCTGCACGTAAAAGGGTCACATCGCGGCTGCCATCGGAGATAGTGCTACTGCTAAATATCCTATATCAAATGACATACTTAATGACGCACAGTACAACTTCTTGATACGTGCTAGAAAAAACCTCATTCAACTTGATTTTACACCTTTAAGATTAAAGAACGACATGATGCCAAAATGTCACAGTGATGAAGAAACACAGGCTCATGTGTTCAATCATTGCCCTGCAAAACCAAATGCTAAACGAATTAAGCATCAAAATGTGCTAGTCAATGTAGTTGGCTTTCTAGAAAGAAAGGGATTCGAGGTAGATGTTGAACAATTGCCAAAATATATATATATATATATATATATAATATCGAATTCGACCAGACTGAAACCCGATATGGTAATGAAGTCAAGAAGGAACAACGAGATACATATTTTAAACCTAAGGTACCTTACGATTCGGAGGAAAATTTTGGAAAAGCTCGCGACCTGAACTATGCAAAATACAAATCCCTGACCATGGAGATAGGACACGCTTACAAAAAGAAAACAACAATATTCGCTTTGGTTATTGGATGCCTAGGAACTTGGGATAAGAAAACAACCCAATACTTTCAAAAATTGGACTAACAAAATCAGAAATCCAATCTTTGGCAAGAATTGCATGCCCAAATGCGATAATTGCTGGCTATCATATTTATCGTGAGCACGTATCCTACCTAAAGAGAACTATGACATTACCTTTTAGTCTGAGCTAATGTTAGTCCGGCAATTATGATATTTTATCAGAATTGCAGCCTTGTGGAAGATACTTAAGAAGCAATAGTTAAAGATGCTGAGCAACGCTCGCATATTGTGGCCGAAAGGCAGCTTTTATGTATTAAAATAAAATTTATATATTTTTTTGGAAATACAGAATAAAACTACTCACCACATTCCAATGGAGCACCCCTACAGCCCCTGAAAGCATGGCCAATGATATGGCGAGATTGTGGGTGGAATTGAGCAGGCCCGAATCCAGCGCTGGCATCGGCAGCATCAAATGAGTGGCCCAGCCAGCAGCGACCAAGGAAGCAGTCCAGAATAGGATGTAATTATCAATGGCAGAGTGCTTCATCATGACCTGTGGGATCGTGTGGATCAGCTGGCCCTCGCTCAGCTCCTTGAACATCTTCAGCTCTATTTTGTCCGCGCTGTGGAGGCGAGTAGCCACGACAACCCGTCTGTATAGATAAACAAATCGATGGAGATAGCATTAAATTGCTCACTTGTATCTGTGCCCGATTCGGAACGGATTGAATCTGGTGGACAATCTCTCCAAAAGCCCATCAAGCAGCCCACGAATCATACCAGGAGATGTTCTATCCTCCCTTCCAAGCACCCAGACCTTCATCAGTTCATATTGAGTACCATCAACCCAGATCTGTCAATGGAAATGCCTGTCAATTACAGTGTGCCTAACAATCAATCCAGTAATCACCTGGAGCGTGCTAAACCCACCCTCACAATGCAGCAACTTGCCTAGCTCATTGCGATTCAGCTCACTAAAATTGCCCAGCTCCATCATCCGGCACAATTTCTGCACCAGCCAGAACTCCTCGTCCAGCACCTGCCGACGGGCAATGACTTGCTTGACGCCTCCTGATGTCACTTCGACGTCTGGATTTAGATGCTCATAGCTTGCCTATCAACACACAATTCCATCAGCTTCATTCGCAATTTCATCAATTACACTTTACTTGAACTTCTTTCAAGAAGAAATGGTTGCGATTGTAAATACATGCCTCCAGATACTTGTTGAACTCTTCAAATACTGTCAGATTGCTAGAGCTCACAAATTCAGGATTCTGAGACAGCTTCCTAATGACTGTGGAGCGAGCCAGTGGAATAAACTGTTCTCTAGTATTAGTAATATTCAACTGGCATTCCACACAAACTGTAACACTTGATTCGAGCAACATTATCTGACGGAGAGATTCTAATCAAACCGAAATCCAAAGATTTAGCTTTATTGAAATTCGACGAACGTGTTTGAATAAATTTCACTAAATCTGACATTCGATTAGCTTTCGCCAATATCCCCATGAACTGTTTCAGTCGTTCCATTTTACTATTGCAATTTATAAATCAAACCTAAATTCTATACGATAAAGATTATTAACTTTCCGAGGCAATTATTAAATTTACTAAATAAAATAAATTTTTATTATTTAAGTCTAAATTTAAATTTAAAAATAATTACATTTAAAACTATCCCTATTTATTAAATATATTAAAACAATTTAAAATATTCCCAATATTTTACATCAAGGGTGTTTAACATGCTGCCCAGTACTTCATATTTTGCGGTCCGCGAATGGTATAACAAATATAAATCATTCCAATGTTGATGTTGTGTTTCATCATTTAGACCACATTCATTAAAAAAGCACCATTTTCAAAATTCATATAAAGTTCGAGTTCGTTCAAAATTAACGCATCACATTACATACCAAGATTTTAGTATTATATACATTACATGTACAATTTATTTTTCATTTCCAAAATAAAACTAAAAAAAAATTATAGTGTGGCATAGATGCATGAAAAGTGTTGGGCCAGAACACACGGCCTTGTAATTGTTTAAATGAATCGGTAACACACATGCAAACATAACATGCAGCTTTAAATTCAAAACCTATAAAAACATCAATTAACCCTATCAAAATATGAGAAAAAAAGACAATTACATGGTGGGTTACAGGGTTTCGTTATTTGTTTGAATTAACCTGTGGTTGCCCCAGTAACGCCATACAAAATGTTTCTTGGCTACCACTTGGCACCCGTTGCTAGGCAACGTTGGTAATGTGTTCAAGTGGTGGATTGTCCGCAAAAATTGAGTATTATTACTAATACTGTAATTGCTCGGACAACCCTCGGGTTCACGAGCTGTCGATAGAAGACCAATGCTCGCTTTGCTCTGTCCCTTGTAGAAGTTCAAGATTTAGATTCTTATTTGGCTGTGGAAAAATGAGACGAAGGTTCGGTGACGTGATACGAATATTTGTGATAACGCTGGCATACAAATGTATCTAAGAGACAAAATTGACTATGAATACGACTACTCTATTTAAATCAACAGAAACACGCAACATTTATGAGTTAGTGGTTTTGGAGTTGTGTTGCTCGACGTCGGGCACGCTCCTTACGCCCCGGCCGACGATTTAGGGATGGAGTGGCGGACTGGTTTGTAGCTTGCGGATCTTTGGGTGGTATCTGGGATGGGGCGAAGACGAATGGGTATGTTACTGCCTCCCCCTCCCGACAGACTGCCAGGGCGACTTCCAGTCCTCTGATTTGGGTGCGTAAGCTTTGATTAAGTTGGCGTTTCTCTGCCCAGCCCGTTTGAGCTGCTGTTAGGCATTGGTAGGTTGTCTTTAGCCTGGCTGGGTCCACCCAGGTAGCTTTTACCTGCTGTACCTCCTTCGTGAGTTGTAGGACTTGTCGATGGAGTGATTGGTTGTCCTGCTGTGCTCGGGATAATTCCTGTTGCAACACCTGAGTGATTTCCATAACTAATATAAAAATAAAATTAAGTAGAGTAATTCAATATCGGAGTGTGATTACGTCATTTTGGCATGGTATTAAACAAAGTTCGTAAGAAAAGTTTTTCTCAAAAAAAATAAGTAACCATAGTTTGCGACTTTTATTTTAAACGTTTATAAACAAGTAACAGTAGAATCCCGAGTTGATACGGAAGTTCTCAATTCTATATAACAAGTATTAAGATGTAATCACAAATCAAGGAAGAAGACAATTGGAGTTTCCTCAGGGAAATCGACTTGCCACCCACTCTTCGGGGGTGTAGCCCGCGATTGACATCACTGGCCTTCTAGTGTTGCGGGACCGGGCTGCATTGCTCGAGGGGATCTGGCTTGGATAGATCTGGCAAGGATGCCAGTAGGAGTCGGCGATTCGGCTCGCCCGCAAATCCTCCTCTACGTTCACCAGGTGCTGACGAGCTCGGGTCACCTGCTCATTTAGGTCGCGTTGTTGAGCCACTAAACTCTCCAACTGTCGCCGGGCCTGTTGATGGATTTCAGTTGACGGGGTCCATTGAGTGTATGTCCCTCCACCCAAATTATCCCGATCGAGGAATCTCGACGGTGGGAAATCCGGGCATCTTTCCTGGCGGTGCTGGGCCCATGCCCATCTCCAACGATCAGCAAGGGAAATCGTGGCGTTGGTGTCTAAACAAAATATCATCAATTGTTGTTCACGTGTGAGGCATCTTCGCAATTCGTCACGTCATGGTGTTTTTCTAACTCGTTTCCCGTCCTTGTGTCAACAACTGGGTGTTATGAGAGTTGTATAGGTTCAAATAGCCGTTTGGTCATGGTTTAGTGCTTTCCAGCTCCCTATCAGCTAATGACTTGAGAATTGATTTGCGAGTAAGGGACATTGTTTTACGGCTCGTTGGCTAGGTTCGGAGAGCTGGTCGATTAATTGTAACTGACGAAATTCATTAAGGATAATCCTATTCGATCATATTAAACTTATGCCAATATCAACCAATCCTCATCTTAATATTGCTTGTCCTGAATACATTCTCTTAGCGCTACTCACACCTGCTGCTCGGAGTCGTGGGCTAATGTTGATGCTTTACGTTAAAAATAGATTATAGCGGTTTACGCATTATAATATACGATATTATCTTCAAACAAAATCGTTTAAATATATTATCGTTGGATTCATTTGATAATTTGATCATAACGACGTTAAAATTGATTTTGAAATTGGTTAATAACAACAAAGTGTGAATAGATAAAATCATTCAAGGAATATTATAATCAACGCTATTTGGGGATTTTATCAAAAAGTTCATTTGAGAGTATTTATAAATTTATTCAATAATAATCAAATGGGAATAAATAATATTGTAATAAATTACCATTAGATGTAGGAGCCATTGCCCCTGACCCTTCTCCACTTGAAGGCATTCTGGATTTTGTTGTCGATTCACACGAAAATTCCATTGATTTTTCTATAATATTATTTAAATCAGATGAATATTATGTTTGGTTATTTACAATATGGTATTTGATAAGGGGTCGATATTATATCCGGTCGGAAATGCTAATTCATTGACTTGACCGTTTATTGATTTGTCGAAGGTCGACTGTTCAATGCTCTCGCGTAGCTATACAACTTAGTGTGTTTATCTTACACATCCTGTTTATCTGATATTTACTTCACTATTTAGTCTATCTTACGATCTGCTATATGACCAGCTGAAAATTGGTTTTATTTACCGTGAATTTGATGGTTTCTATCAAGGTTAGCCCTTTAAATTTTTTCTGAGAATTTACTATGGTTAAAGGATGTTCAGGGTTACTTTCCGCAGTGGATGTCGGATTAATCATCTGAAGAATCGTCGGAATAAATTTCAGTCGTTTTTATATTGGTTAAGCATCCAATGTCTTATGGCCTCGCTCGGAAAATGGATTATCCCTACTATGACTGGAATTTGGATTTTTACAAAAGGATGAAGTGCTAACACTGCTTGAATAAATTCATGACTCTCCTGTCGTTAACTGCAGATTCATTGTAACTTGGAATTTGATTCTAATCATTTGATTTGTTTACCTATTAATTTTTTCTATGATGCCCATCTCTTGTCCCTAGCAATGTTTTCAGTTAGTTCAATTTCTAATCGATTTATTTGATTTTGAGCAATCCCCTGTTCTATTTTATCTTTAATTTCTCTATTTTTAGTCCTCGTATTTATGCTATTAAAGGAAGAATTTTTGTATTTAATTAATACGTTTCGTTATCGCTGCATTACCGTCGTTTTGATCCATACCTACTTCAATTTAAACTAATGAACTATTTTACTCGATTTACTTATTTTACTTTAAAAATTGGTTTAATCGATAAAACTACTTTAGGCAATAGGTTACTTTATTTTAATAAATTATTTAAAGAATTTTCAATTACTGAATCAAAGCTTTACTCAAAGATTTACTGGATTTTTATCAAAGCATTATTTTACTTTTATTCAAATTAATTTAATGTTAATTGAGGAATTACTTGGTTTAACCCACAACTTTCTTTAGTTTACTCAACGAATTAATTTACTGTTAATCAATGAATTTACATTATCTAACTATTTAATTTAAAGAAAATGAATTACGTTAATTTTGTTCAATAATTATTCTAGTTAATTTAATCAATGAGTTATTTATCTTTAATCAATAATCAATAATTTGCTTGAATCAATAAATTACTTATTTAATGATTTTTATTATTTTATTCCGAAATGTAAATTTGATTTAATTATACCAATGATTTTTATCTAATTTATTTCAAAACATTAATCCAATTTAGCTATAACAACGATTTCAGTTTAATTTATCCCCGTATCCTTTCCCTTTAATAGGCCTTAAGCGCATATTGTGTTTATATTATATTTAATGAGTGCCCACTGGACTACTCGGTGTGGTGATTTTGAGCTGTGTGTAATAGAAATTTAGGTCGATTTTACAGAAATGAGAAACGAGGAAGCGGCCAAAAGACCTCTTCCTTATTTCTCGTTTCATCTATAGGGATAATATTGACGTTACGACCCCTGCGTTCCGCACGCTGGGTCTTCACGGGTACATATCATTGGTGATTTTCCACGCTCTTACACAAATCTGTACTATGTGGATTTTACTATCTTGCAATATGTGTTGGCTGTGGGCCGGAAAAATTTCGACAAATGTTTAATTAATATTAATAAATGCATGAAAAACAATGGTTAATATTATAAATATTTATTAACATATCAAATAATCAACATACAAAATTACTTGTCCAAATAAAATCATAAAAGCATAAAAATGCATCTCCCCCACGCCGACATCCAAGCAGAGCTCTACCGAGGTTGCGAGGATGTGACGTGGAGAGAGAGCTCCAATTAAACCTATTTCTCACCTAAAATTGATCTAACAATGGATTTAAAATAACGAATATTCAAAATCAAATTTTGATTCAAAATGGTTTTCGTTTAAAAAACGGTTAAATTTAATGTGAAAATGGATCAGTATTTATACCTATTTTCTGTCCCTAACCTCGCATGTTAAATTTGATGTAGTAAAACAAAATTCGACCTTGTTATTTTCTAGTGAATTCTATTCTTTAATTTTATTATTTTTTGATTTATTTTAATAATTTTTTATTTAGAATTTTTTATTGAATTATTACTAATTCAAATCTTTTGATTTAAGTTTCATTTTCATGAACTTTTATTAATTTATCAAATTTTGTCGAATTTGTTGTGTTTTCTTGTTATGTTTGTGTTGGTATCGTGCGGATCTTGGTGCGTTTTGTTATTATTTTAATTTATTTTTATGTTTATTATTTTATTTTTAATTCTCTTTTTTTTTCTCATATTTGATAGGGTTTACTTGATGTTTCAATAGGTTTATTTAAATTTGCTTGCTATATTTGCATGTGTGTTACCGATCCATTTAAACATTTCTCAAGGCCATATGTGTTTTGGCCCAACATACATACAAAATAATAAACATAAAAATAAATTAAAATAATAACAAAACGCAACAAGATCCGCACGATATAAATATAAACATAACACGAAACCCAACAAATTCGACCGAAATTTGATAATTTAACAGAATGTGAAATTTCATGAAAATGAAATAAAATTCAAAGAATTTGAATTAGAAATAATTCAATAAAAATTCTAAAAGAAAAATTATCAAATAAAATTGCAAAATAATAAAAATTAAGATTAGAATATAGTAGAAAATTCCAAGGTCGAATTTTGTTTTACTAAATCAAAAAGAACACGCGAGGTTAGGGACAAAAAATAGGTATAAAATCGTTAAATCGTTTTTTGAAATTTTCAACTAGTTTTAAAAACCTATTTTCTGTAAGTGTGAGTTTTATTTCGAAACTCTCTCTCCACGTCGCATCTTTGCAATCTCGACAGAGCTCTGCTTGGATGTCGGCGTGGGGATAGTAGTATTATTATGATTTTTCGTTTGGGGCAAGTTATTATTATGTTGTTTAATATTAATAAATTATTTATATATAAAATTGTTTTTTCTATAACTACCTTTAATTAATGTAGAAATTTTTCCGGCTCACAGCCAAAGACACATCACAAGTCAGTAAAATCAGCCATATTATTCAGATTCGTGTAAGTGCGTGGAATATCGCCAATGATCTGTGTCCGTGAAGACCCCGGCGTGCGGAACGCAGGGATCGGAACGTCAATATTATCCCGTATAGAAGAAAGGAGAAATAAGGAAGCGGTCTTTTGGCTGCTTCCTCGCTTCTCGGTTTCTTTAAAGTCGACTTAAATTATTTTACATACGGCTCAAAATCACCACATCGAGTAATCCAATGGGCACTCAGTAAATATAACATGAACACAGTACACCTAAGGTCAATTAAGGGAAGGTGACGGGAAAATTATGAAGGAAATCGTTGTTATAACTCTTGAAATTAATTGTAAATTTAACTAATACCATAAATCCAGATAGTCATAAATTGTAAACGAGGGGCAATAATTTAATTAACAGTCATAAATATTGAACGACCACTCTAAACTTTTGACCATTAATAATCCTGACCATAAATAATTCGCTAGGAAGGGTTAAAAATCAATAGCTAAAAATACACCTATTACTAGATACGAATTAATGATTTTGACCATGAAAATTCATCCAAATCCCTGATTCCAACAAGACGAATCTATAGATAAAATCAATAAAACCAAACGTAATTAAAATAAACAAACCCCCCGATCGAACTTCTACAACACCTAAAATAAATATTAAGTCTCGGCACACCAGGTGGATCCCCAAATAGTCTGCTACAAATCCATAATGATTTCGATTTTCTACTAAATGATTAAGTTAACCAGAGATTAATCAATTACTTACACACCACTACCAGGCACAGTGTACCAATGATTACACTAGTAAGCATGCACGAGATATACCCACCCAGTCGATTTAATAAAATTACGTCAATAACCACAATCGAACAGAATTTTTGGAATATTACAGTAACATGAATTCCCAACGAGTCTGGAATGATAAGGAGACCTTGGCTAAGTTACCCAACGAAAGAGCAGTAATGGATCTCGATTTACGAACTAAGGGTAAGAATTTCATATAATATCTTTGGCTATTAAATGATAAATAGTAATGATTAAATAAACACTTAGAAAGTTTTCTTTAAAAACAATTAAGTTTCATAATATTTTCCTTTTATCCACTCAATCTCACGCGTGTTACCGAATTGAATTTTCCATTAATCGCCACACGACCTTCAACCATTTCCACGAAAATTTGACTCTCGACGGTTCTCAAATGGTGTTGACATATTTGAAAAAACTATACTCTAGGAAATTCTCACAATTTAGATCGCCGTAAATTTCCGAGTTCGACCCCATCAATATTATTATTCTCATGTCAGTAACTACGATAGCGAACCCATTTAGTTGACTTCTTTAATATTATCCTTATCATCCCTTATTTTCAACATCATTATTAATATTTCATCAATCATTTTCACTATTATTAACCCTGATAATTAACCGATTTGATTTAACCCGTTAATATTATTACCCCTCATTTTTCGACATCATGACTTACGGTAAAATTTACCTACCCTATTATATTGATGCCAGTTTTTTTTAATTATCCTTATTACTATTAATCCCAATAGTTAGCAGATTGGGAGTGACCGTTAATAGATAACATAAATATAAGCCTCACTAAACTATAGTTGAAAGGACACTGTAAATTAAGGTGAAAATGCGTAACTCAATTCCAATAAACCCATGTGACTAGTGTAGCGAAAAAGCTTTTATATTATCGTTAACATTACCGGGAACATCAAAATTAGAGCAATTACCTGTGAATTGAGAATCTTAAAGTTGTAAATCCGTAAATACCAGTATTCAGCGGGTTGGAGAAAAGATCCCTACAAATTCATTTTCAAACCTAATCACAACCATATCCTACTGGTCTCTAAACACATATACTTTAAATATAATTAATAACAATAATTTCACCTCAGTTAATTTTGATTTTCATGCCGAAAAAAATTTGTCATTGATTAAATCAAACGATCAAAATTAGGCAAGCGTACTAAATTCCATAATTTCTGCGATATTCATCCAATGATTTTGATCGGATTTACTTCACACCTACTAACTGATTTCAACTTATCATGGTAGCTGAGATTTTGGTTACGTGAGATTCATTAATCGGAGCAGATCCAATTTACGTTAACATATTGACCCTTAATTACTTTAGTTTAGGTTAACTCAATATGATATACTATGAAGTGAGATGAGAAAAAATTACTTTGAGGTAGTGAAACTTCCCCATCAGTCAACCCAGATTTGGTCCGACTTAACTCGCCTACTGATCAGTCCTTAGTATAGTCCCACCGGTTGTAATTAAGCTAATATCCACTAGTTACCCATCCGCCAAACGGATTATAAAAAAATCAAAACCCGGCTTACCCGTGAACTGTTCTTAAGAGTGTTTTTAACCCATTTATTCACATAATCAGAAATGTCGTAAAATGATCAAATTGTAGATACATCAGGAGCTCTCAGGTGGGTCCCCACCTGCATTGCGGACGAATGGAGACAGGCTCGGCGCCTACTAGGACGAGCGAGGGGCTACGAGGAGCCTCCTCCAAGAGGGCCTAGCCAAACGATTGGTCAGATGCTGGGAATAGACCAACGATTACCATTGACCGATGATCGAAACGACGAACAACATCCGGCTCGCGAAATTTTAAGACACGCCCGTGAGCTTCTCGACCGACTAGAAGCGCACCAAAGACAGGTAGATCTTCACGTGGTCCGGGTCAGGCAATACCTGGCCAACGTGGAAGATGACGTCGCTGCGGGGAGAATAATGGAAACTTATAGCGAGGCGCCGCCGCCCAACTACGGACCGGTGCGGAATACAAAACGACCCATATTCGTAGTCTCGGGTTACTCGGCGGAAGAATGGTTGAGAAAATCCCTGGAACAGCTATGATCATCCGAACCAGTGATTGTAGATTTTTGACAAATATTATTATAATAAAAATAATTGCCGGAATTTTCATTTTGCTTGTTTTCGTTATCCTGGAAGGTTTGCAAACTATGTTTAAGTTAACTACATATGTAGAAAAATTGAGTCTAAAAATGATTTTATATAGATATTGGATATTATAGAATGGAACCCCTGCGGATATTGCAAACCGAACTCGCCCAAGCCCGGAAGACTAACAAGGACCTTCACGAACAGATTATTCAGCTGACCGCGAAATACAACAAACAAAGGCCATCTGGATGGCGCCCCAAAACGCCAAGGTGCTTTACCAAAGACTCACTGCCGCCCAAAAGGGGTGGGCAGACAAAAGGCAACTCAATCAAAACCTGAAGACCCAAGTGAAGAGGTTAGAAGTGGCCTTATCCGCTTGTCAAGAGGGAGCTGCGGTAACTTACCCTCTTGTCTTCGCCCCCGCCCAACTGGCTTACCAGGAGACGACGGCCACCCCAACAACAACCGTATCTTCGACCCCGACAACCGTTACGAACAGCTATCGCCCAGGACGCAAAGAGCGGGCTAAAAGACGAGCCGCGCGATTACGGAATACAACCCAGACTACGAACTAAAACTAAATTTTACCCTGTATAAAAGTGGTATGCACCTAAATTAAATCTTTGTCGTTGTTCAATCGTTAATTAGTTTAATTCATATATTTATTAATTTTTGCTTCAAATCAGGGGTATTGGTAAATACCGTTTACAAAACTCGCCACAAAGAGAAAAAGGACCTAATGATTTAAAGCGAGCACAAATCTTCTAACGATAGCTCGTTGGACCCAGGGGTTGTCCGAGCAATTACAGCATTAGTAATAGCGCTCACTTTTTGCGGACAATCCACCCACTCGGACACATTTCCAACGTTGCCTAACAACGGGTGCCGAGTGGTAGCTAGAAAATATTTATATGGCGTTACTCGGGAAACCCCGATAAATTAAAACAAACATCAACACCTAGTAACCCACCAAAAGGTTAAACTCTGATTTAAATTTTCCCAATTTTAAGAATATTTCTATTAAGTTATTTTAATTTTTATTATATAACATCTATTCTGTTGGGCAAGAACACAAGCGACCTTCAAAATTGTTTAAATGTATCAGTAATATACACGAAAACCCAGCACCAAGATAACTTAAAATACAACATACAACATCAACTAAACACTCTAAAATTTGAGAGAACATAAATAAATATAAAATCAAAAAACATAAAAGTAAAATAAAATAAATACAAAATGCATCAAGAACCATACGAAATTTACATAAAAAAGAACATAATAACAAAAAAATCTGACCGAAAAACGAAAATTTATATAAAAGTAAAAAATTAATGAATTAAATGACTTAAAATAAAATATTTTTAGTTTAAATTTTAAATTCCAATTTAAATTAAGAAAATAATAAAAATTTAATTTGGATAACACAAATAATTTCAAGGTCAAATTTTGTTTGATCGCAATAAAAATAACAAGCAAGGTTAAAGTCAAATTATTGAAAGATAGACAAGACGAATTGACAAAACTGTGTGCAGAGAGACAAATTGGATTTTAGTGTTAGTGCAGATGTTCAGACTAATTTTAGTATGCAGATGTCAATTTGTAGTTTTACTTTTGTGGGGTTAGTGGTTTCTAACCTTGACCCTTTTACATACAATGCTTTCCGCTCTCCAATGGGTACCCGTTGCTAGGCAACGTCGGAACTGTAACCACTGGTTATGAGACCGCCAAACGTGAGCTCTACTGGAGAACTGCTAAGGCCCGGCATCATAATGGGTTCAACGCACTACCGATAGAAGGTCTATGTGCGATTTCTTACTTCGATCCCTTCTGTCTGTATCCGATACTTTCGAGGACTAATTATTACGCGAACTCCACTCACATAATTTCAATTGAACAGCTTTATTTACCAATCAATTATTTAACTTTTAATATAATGACAAGAAAAGTTTATTTATCATCGCACAAATATATTTTTAAGCCAGCCAAATTTCAATTTTGGTTTCCGATTTGTTGCGCCCGGCGTTTCGCACATTCCGCTTTCCCTGGGCGTCGCTGGGAGTGCTTAGCTGCCGTTGGTTTTGTGGTGCTTGTCACCTCTCTGTACGCTAGTTTGGCTGTGCGAACACCAGTGGGTATGTCACTGCGTTGCCCTCTTGGCAAGACGACAGTGCTACTTCCAAACTGCGCATCTGCTTTTTCTGAGTTTGCCTTAGATGTATTTAATCCGACCATCCACGCTGTGTGGCGGTCAATCGATGGTAGATTTATTTTAGTTTTGTGGGTTCCACCCACGATTCGCGGATCTTCTGAATCTCACAGGTCATTTGAAGCAACTGACGGTGGAGCTCCGCGTTCTCCCTTTGTGATTTTGTTTACTCTTTGCTTAAGGTCCTGAGAGAATCCGTATATACAATTAAATTATTCGTCAACAATGTTTCTTGGTAACAATTATTTTGGTATTACTACGTTCATGGGTGTTGTAGGATCTGACAGAGTGGGGTCATTGAATTCATATGATACTCCGTAAGATGGAGAGTAGCCATCGGTACTGGGGATTCTCCCGGCGGCTATGTCCGGTTTATCCTGACTAGACGTCTTCTAGCCATGGTCACTTGAGAGTTTGTTTGCTGCTGGTGAATCTCGAGGCGAGCAAGCATGAATTCTGCTCGTAGTCTGGCTCGCCGGCTGGATTTCGCCCTGGCTCTCTCTTGATGGCCACATATGATAAGTCTACTTCCTCGCAGTCATTAAGACGACCCTCTCTGGATTCCCTTACAGGGAGATCGAGAACCCCGCGTCCCACATAGCTTGTCGGCATATGGCTGCCGTCCGTGCTGGGAAATGCGCTTTAATCCGGGACGATTCGATCCAAGATTCGTCTACAATAGTGAATTATAATAGACATGATTCTATACATGGGTTTAAAATTAATAAAATTTGCTGTGACTTTCACGCAAAAATTTAGTTGATATCCCGATTGTGTTGGGGTTAAATGTCATGTTACTGGAATTTTTCTTATATCTCATGCAGACTTGGCTCTTAGGATATCTCTATCTAGAAGTAAGGAAATGCCAAAATCCGTTCAATGTAAAGATGATCGTGATTAGTTCGGATCCTTGACTAGTGACGTGGCGAGCCATAATACGAATTTAGTTCCGGCCAATATTATAGAGTATGGAGACCCTACATTTGTATGGGAATGGTTTCTTTATTATTGGCCTGATCGTTATGCATAGATGATATTCAGAGTTATTTAAAATTTATGCGACGAAGCGTGTTTCATTAGACAATTTATTGATTAAAAACGGAGTTTTGTTTATAATAGATAAGTGAATGACAGACACTCTATATCATACGGAATGAGACACAACAAATCGTTTCTTATTTAATATTTTATTCGACATGATTGATACTCCTATGAGAGCGTTAATGGATCCTTCAATTTTGAGGTCCTCAGTGCTAGTTCCTTGGGTTTGTTTCGGAAGTATTGCTCGTCAAATCCGGGCGTCGCATATAATTCTCAGGAATAAATGGTTAAAAGAAAATTCACTATCAAATGAAACTGTACCTTCGCATTCATCCTCTCTTCTCCTTGCTTGCCCCTTTCTCCTGGCTTCGCCTCGTCGATGGATGTTGTTTCCCTTCATTATCTTCGAAATCATAGTTATACTATCATTTGGCACATTCATTTCTCGTGTTAAAATTTTATCGTACTCAAATGGCTTATTCCGCTTATGATCGACTACATATGTCTGTCCATATTGGCATGTCAATTAGCCGATATCGATCAAGAAAAATTTCCTGCCCCTCAGGCGACGTGGCATTTAAAATTTCTCACTTCACAATATTTTTATTTGTAGAATGTGCTAATTGTGCTCTCCTTCTGCTACACTAAGCCCCATTGAGATAAATTCCGCTATAATTCAAGTTGATACATAAATCAACTTGGCGGAATTTGTCCAAGTATTAAAACCACATTCGTCAATATATATTAATTCATAATCCATCCATGCTTCTTCTAAATATTGCGTCGTGTATTCCATTCTGAGATCCAAGACGCGATATGAATTTCTTTCAGCGACCGATGGTCTTATTTACTTGGTGGTTATGAGATGATTTCCAAGAAAACGGAAAATAACATTTGTGGAAACACTTACGTTTTCGGAAATTAGGAAATTCTTCATTTCCTTTAATGAAGCATAAACATTTTTCTCGACAAAATCAAATAGTTTATTGCCATGTTTTTCCGAAATTTTGGATTTACTGCCACCAATCTTACCTTGTGACAATTTCCCAAATTTCCGGTATTTATATAATATTGTTTTGATGGAATTTCTGGATATTCCTAATAATTTTCCAAAATGGAAATAGTTTTCACCATTTTCCATGGCATTGATAATTCTTATTTTATCGATTTCCGAAATTCTGTAAGAAGAATAATTTTTTATAACTTATAAATAAAATTTACAGTGTATGCTTTTCTGTTAGTCTCAGGTGTTGTTGAGGGCCTAGCAATTTCTGAAAGCCTATGGAAATATTAAATTTATTTCAATTTTCAAATAAATCGTACAATGTGAATTCTTCTTCATCGCAAAATAGAATTGTTTCTGCAGAAATGTCTGAAAGTCTATGGAAATATTAAATTAATTTCAATTTTCAAATAAATCTTACGAAAAAATTTCATCCTTTTCAAATAAATTTGGATAAGTTTCCTCAACATTAAATTTTAAAATTTTTTCCGCCATTTTTTTTCTAAAAATATCTTAAAAATGTCTAAATTAATTTATTATAGGGGTTTTTTCAACTTCGGAAGGCTACATGTTAAAAGTTAGCATGCATGTTTTATTACTTGTTGAATGAAAATTAATATGTTATCGACTGCTCATAGTATTTAATCGTACAATTTCTTTTCATTCCTTGAAATAATCGTAATATTTTAATTATTCAGAAAATTGTCATTGACAACATAAATAATAGTTAACAAAAATTTTTTAAATACTAGTCAATTTTAGTTTTTAATTAAATTGAATTACAAATATTTTAATAAAACCAAATAATTGAATACAATTGATTACGTGAATCAAACATTTTCTTAGAACAGAACACGTATCGTATATTTTATTCAGATTCCAATAATATCATTAATATTAACCAAAATCTTATTGATATATTTTGATAACGCTTAAACCAATGAAAATGTATCGATTTCACTAAGTATCCATCCTTATTAGTATTCACCAAGCGAAGTTGAGATAAATCACCTATAATATAAAAAAGAAAATCAATAAATTTATAGCATATAAACACACCAACTCACCTTGAGGTTGCTTGTAAAATAGTTAATGAGACAAACCCTACACTATAGAAACAGAAAAAGTGACAGAGAAATAAAATAATGCATTAAAACTAAAATTAATTTAATATTTCAGATATTTCTGTCAAAAAAAAGCAAAACCTGAAATCCGAAAAAAAGCATAAATTTTTAAATTATATTGGTAAGTTTTAAAAAATAATCATAAACCAAATTATTTTGTGTACATAATCGATGACTTTTTACAAAATATGTATAAAAAATATAATTATTTAATCCAAATAATAATTTTTATAAGTTCAAAAATAATTTAACTCACATTTTTTGAATAATATCCGAAAAAAAATACAT
The DNA here is from genome assembly GCA_022537955.1 of Schmidtea mediterranea. Classification (NCBI taxonomy): domain Eukaryota; kingdom Metazoa; phylum Platyhelminthes; order Tricladida; family Dugesiidae; genus Schmidtea; species Schmidtea mediterranea. Next base: position 107,436,844 of record CM039679.1, read on the forward strand.
ATTTTTGGAGATTAGTTACTGTTACTTAATTTCTTAAATATTATTTATGGTGGGTTACAGGGTTTCAAATCTTGCTTATCCTTCTAGTTGCCCTCGTAACGCCATACAAAATGATTCTGACCGCCACTTGGCACCCGTTGCTAGGCAACGTTGGTAATGTATTCAAGTGGTGGATTGTCCGCAAAAATTGAGTATTATCGCTAGTACTGTAGTTGCTCGGACAATCCTCGGGTTCACGAGCTGTCGATAGAAGACCTGTGCTCGCTTTTGATTCTTAGGTCCCCTTATTCTCCTATCTCCTTCAAATGTTAACCTATACTCTCATATCATTCATTGTTATGTCTATTCTCATAGTCCTTCTTCTTGTTGTCCATGTCGAAGATTTTTCTTTGGCCTGTACACCCTTTGTTGTGTTAAATACACCCACATTATATCTTTCACTCTTATCCCTATTGTAACTACAATGTTTCCCATTATTATTACTAGCATTATCATTGTTGCTATTATATGTATTACCCTTATTAATTGTTACTACTAATACCTTTATTAATATTTTTAAACCACCATTATATTTATTGTTATTGTTACTATGAGTATTACTATTATTATTATTGTTATCATAATTATTATCAATCATTACTACAAATACCATGATTATTATTATTATTACCATTATTATTATTATTATTAATATTATTATTATTACTATCATTACCCTTATCATTATCGTTATTATTATTAAGATTTTGTAGGGATCCGTCCTTATTCCTCAGCGTTAAAAAAAAATATTTTTTTTATATAAAAATTTTTGTTGTAATCCTTCCGTATCTTTCGGTTTTTGATAAAGTATTTTTGTAAATTCGGAAATTTTAGCAGCGTTCCGCCCTTATTTTACGGTTCATCCCTATTCTCCAGTTTTCGACAAAGTATTTTCATTGACTCGGAAAATTTGAGCAGCGTTCCGCCCTTATTTTACGCATTCCATTTTTGCGTTACTATATTTTGTTAAGTATTTGAATTATTTCGGAAAATCTGAGCAGCGTCCCGCCCATATTTTCCGCCTCAACTCAAATTAATTTATTTTAATTTTTATTTAAAAACATTATTTTTCATGATTTTGGTCGTTCGGATTAATCCATTTCCGATGGCTATTCATTTTAACTGATGCAACGATTTCGCAATTTTCCCCGCTACCCATTCCCTCTTTTTGTCCTTAAGATCTATTTATGTTCATTTCATAGTTAATGAGTGCCCACTGGACTACTCGGTGTTAGAGATTTTGAGCCGATTGTTGTTAAAAATTTAGGTAAATTTTACAGAAAACGGATGGTGAAGGAGCAGCCAATAAACTACTCATTTACCCTCCAATTTCCCCTACGTACGGATAATATTGACGTTCCAACTCCTGCGTTCCGCACGCTGAGCCTTCACGGGTACATATCATTGGCGATTTTCCACGCTCTTACACAAATCTGTACTATGTAGATTTTGCTTTCTTGCAATATGTGTTGGCTGTGGGCCGGAAAATAACAAATAATATTTTACCGTAGCATTTGGAATAAAAGTTTCGATGCACTAAGGCTGTAGATATAACATATTTATTCAGCATATTACATCGGCTACATACATTTGAAATTCATTGTATCCATTCCATAAAATTTACTTCGAAAATCCCATAAATTTAATTCGATAAATCATCTATAAATTCAATAAGAAAAACAAAATTATCCATAAATTTAATCTGAAAAATCATCCATAAATTCAATTGAAAAATTACCCACAAATTTGATTCAAAAAATCATCCATAAATTCAATTGGAAAAACAAAATTATCCATAACTTCAATTTGAAAAATAAAAATCATCCATCAATTCGATCTGAAAAGTCATACATAAATTCAATTGAAAAATTACCCATCAATTCCCTTCGAAAAAATCAATTAATAATATTGCACCAGTTGAGAGTGATCGTGTTCAGGCAAAACACTTACCCGTGTTAATTGCCTGAATGCACGGCTCTCAACCAGTTATACAACCAGTTATACAGTTCTATAATGAAAATTTTCCTCCGAAAAATAAGACTGAAAATTTGTGAAAACACATCGGTATTTATACCTATAATTTGGCCTTAACCTTGCGTGTTAGTTTTATTGCGATTAAACAAAATTCGACTTTGAAATTATTTATGTTATCTAAATTAAATTTTTATTTATTTCTTAATTTAAATTGGTAATTTATTTTTAACATTTTTAATTAAATTTATTCATCCAAAAATATTTTATTTTTATTCATTTAATTCATTAATTTTTAATTTTATATAAATGGTCATTTTACGGTCGAATTTTCTTGTTATTATGTTATTTTTTATGTAAATTTCGTGCGGTTCTTGATGCGTTTTGTATTTATTTTATTTTATTTTTATGTTTTTGATTTTATATTTATTTATATTCTCTCAGATTTTAAAGTGTTTAATTGGTGTTGTATATTGTATTTTAAGTTATCTTGGTGCTGGGTTTTCGTGCTGTATTACTGATGCATTTAAACAATTCTCAAGGCTATTGGTGTGCTGGCCCAACATTTATAAATATATATGAATTAGTTGATCAAAGTTATATTTAAGAGCTTGAATTATGATCATATTTCCTTATGAAATCATAATTCAACTTTTAAAATTTAACTTTAAGTTATATAACTATATAAAAAATAACTTACTTAGCAGCCATTTAAAAAACAGCTGAAATGCATTTATTTTTTACAAAATAAATTCCGCCAAGTTGATTTATGTATCAAGTTGAATTATAGCGGAATTTATCTCAATGGGGCTTGGTGTATATTCTGCAGACCTAAGTTTTCGGGGCCCAATACACACATACACGGCGTCATAAGCCAACATACACCCACGTTTCCCTTGGATACACACACGCATAACTGTTATAAATTAAAATTAATTAAAAACAGTTAAAATGAGAATATATTGTTAGTGAAATAAGTGCTAGGAGTCCCCTTCAAACACGCGGTTGTAGAATATATACTACTCTAAATAAATCTAATAATGAAGTTAAAATGATTTAATAATGAAATAAATAAATATTAGTGAATGTAAAATGTAAATTCTGAAATCTATAAAAATGTAAATAATGAAAATAATGAAAGATGGGGAAAACTTGAAAAACTAGAAATAAATATTATTGAATTTAAAATGTAAAAAATTGAAATTTAGATAAATAAATAATGAATAAAAATGCTTTAATAATGAAAACTAGAAAAACTATAAATCTAATGCAATCTAATCAATCTAATGCAATCTAATGCAATCTAATGCAATCTAATGCAATCTAATGCAATCTAATGCAATCTAATGCAATCTAATGCAGTCTTATGCAATCTAATGCAATCTAATGCAATCTAATGCAATCTATATAATGCAATCTAATGCAATCTAATGCAATCTAATGCAATCTAATGCAGTCTTATGCAATCTAATGCAATCTAATGCAATCTAATGCAATCTAATGCAATCTAATGCAATCTAATGCAATCTAATGCAATCTAATGCAATCTAATGCAATCTAATGCAATCTAATGCAATCTAATGCAATCTAATGCAATCTAATGCAATCTAATGCAATCTAATGCAATCTAATGCAATCTAATGCAAATCTAATGCAATCTAATGCAATCTAATGCAATCTAATGCAATCTAATGCAATCTAATGCAATCTAATGCAATCTTAATGCAATCTAATGCAATCTAATGCAATCTAATGCAATCTAATGCAATCTAATGCAATCTAATGCAATCTAATGCAATCTAATGCAATCTAATGCAATCTAATGCAATCTAATGCAATCTAATGCAATCTAATGCAATCTAATGCAATCTAATGCAATCTAATGCAATCTAATGCAATCTAATGCAATCTAATGCAAATCTAATGCAATCTAATGCAATCTAATGCAATCTAATGCAATCTAATGCAATCTAATGCAATCTAATGCAATCTAATGCAATCTAATGCAAATCTAATGCAATCTAATGCAATCTAATGCAATCTAATGCAATCTAATGCAATCTAATGCAATCTAATGCAATCTAATGCAATCTAATGCAATCTAATGCAATCTAATGCAATCTAATGCAATCTAATGCAATCTAATGCAATCTAAATCTAATGCAATCTAATGCAATCTAATGCAATCTAATGCAATCTAATGCAATCTAATGCAATCTAATGCAATCTAATGCAATCTAATGCAATCTAATGCAATCTAATGCAATCTAATGCAATCTAAGCAATCTAATTCAATCTAATGCAATCTAAAGCAATCTAATTCAATCTAATGCAATCTAATGCAATCTAATGCAATCTAATGCAATCTAATGCAATCTAATGCAATCTAATGCAATCTAATGCAATCTAATGCAGTCTAATGCAATCTAATGCAATCTAATGCAGTCTAATGCAATCTAATGCAATCTAATGCAATCTAATGCAATCTAATGCAATCTAATGCAATCTAATGCAATCTAATGCAATCTAATGCAATCTAATGCAATCTAATGCAATCTAATGCAATCTAATGCAATCTAATGCAATCTAATGCAATCTAATGCAATCTAATGCAATCTAATGCAATCTAATGCAATCTAATGCAATCTAATGCAATCTAATGCAATCTAAAGCTATCTAATCAATCTAATTCAATCTAATGCAATCTAAAGCAATCTAATTCAATCTAATACAATTAATACAATCTAATGCAATCTAATGCAATCTAATGCAATCTAATGCAATCTAATGCAATCTAATGAAATATAATGAATATAATGCAATCTAATGCAATCTAATGCAATCTAATGCAATCTAATCTAATTCAATCTAATGCAATCTAAAGCAATCTAATTCAATCTAATACAATTTAATACAGTCTAATGAAATCTAATGCAATCTAATGCAACCTAATGCAACCTAATGCATTAATCGCATAGCATTAAAATATCGTTATTAAACTTGAACACGAAAAAAATTTAAATGATTTAAAATGAAATAATAAAAATTAAGATTTAATTGATCCAAATTCATATGGATGAATGAAATAAAATGTCTTATAAAAATTGAAATATGAAATCAAGTCGTAAATATTGTGAAACATGCAAGGTATATTTTCATAAAAACCATATTTATTAACATCTTCAAACAAAAAAACTTTTAAAACATTTAAAAAAGAAGGAGATTTACAACAATTAAGTTCAAAATTACCTGATTTTCCATGGTCAAAATATCCTGGTGAACTTCATTTACCAAAATTTCAAAATTTGGGTCGATTGGGCTCAAGTGTATTTTAAAAAGAACATGCTAGTGTTTAAATTTAAATTTAAATGCAACACCTTCAAATTGTGGGAAACTCCTTAAGTCTTCATTCACCACTTTATTTAGAGTAATTGAATAAAGGAACTCGGGTAATGACCGAACTCAATAGTAAAAGCCATGAAGAATATATGGACAATCCGCAGCACGTCTCCTAAGTTCGTTATGATAAGAATATGTAGATTTTTCAGAGACTAAATGTTGGTGGGGATGAAAAGTCTAATCAACTTTAATGATTCCTTAAGACATAGTTCGGCTCTCTTGGAAAGTTGATAGATATTCCGCCTGGAATAAATTTAGATATTAGACTTGATGAAAATGATAAACCAAAACCAGAAGAAGAACCAATAAATTGTGTTGACGAAGCTGCCCTACGCCATAATATTGCACACCGTAATGAAAATCTAAGAGATCGTCTAAAAGCCGATATTGATTTAATTCAAGATTTAAATGAAATTCAAAATCCAACATTTGGAGAAAGATTTTCAAGAGCTATTGCAAAAGGTAAAATGAAAGGTAAATTAGTTTTAAGCGGGGGCGGTGAAGGAGACCTACCATCAACTATTGACAATAAAAGCCCGACAATGTTAGCGAATGAATTACATAATGAATGTCGAAATAATAAAAAATATTTAAAAATTAAAGTTTTTAATAAGGAAGATATTTGGTCAGCAGATTTAATTGAAACTGTTAATTCTAAAAATAACAATAACTTTAAATATATTTTAACAATTATAGATTTATATAATAGATATGCTTGGGCTATTCCTCTACTAAATAAAAAAGCTGAAACAATTAAAGAGGCATTCGAATCAATGTTTTAATCTAATCCAAATCGTATTCTCAATAAATTATATGTTGATAATGGTAAAGAATTTTATAATAAATTATTCCAGGAGTTTTTAGATGAAAATGATATAAAAATGTATTCAACATTCAATCAGTCAGATGAAAGAACACAAGGTTCATCACATAATCCTATTATTGAACGATTTAATAGAACACTTAAATCATTAATGTATAAAAAATTTACAGAAAGAGGAAATCGTATTTGGATTGATTAAATTGATGATTTAATTTCTTTTTATAATAATAAAATTCATCGATCAATAAAAACAACTCCAATGGAAGCAAGTAATAATCCAGATTTAATTAGAGAAATTACAAATGAAAATAATATTGCAAATAAATTTATGGATGAATTTATAGATGAAAAATTCAATATTGGAGATCGGGTAAGAATATTCAAGTGGAAAAATAAGTTTGAAAAAATTCATCGAGTAAAGAAATATTTGCAATAAAAAAAGTTTATAATACTAAATCAATTACTTATAAGATTAATGATTTAAAAGGAGAAGAAATTCTAGGAAGAATGTATCAAAGAGAATTACAGAAAACTAGTTTTTGAATCTGGATATTTTTTCTGGTTTTGTATTAAGAGCTTTCCGTAATAAATTTATATCATCATCATTATTATTATTGTTCGATGAAGTTAATAAAGCTTCAACTAATTCATGTCCACGTTTTGAATTTAAGAATATTTCATTACCATTTATCTTAGATTTAATTTTTTTTATTTAGAAATTCAAATTCAATAACCATTGTGTAATTTTAAAAATGAATAATATTGATGAAGAATTCCAATTAAAATTAAAATCTATTGTTGATTCAAATAAACCTAAATGTGTTAAATATAAAGATAAGAAAATATATATAACAAAAAAAAATCAAACAAATAAAAATTTGGAAAGTAAACAAGGAGGAATTCTTCCATTAGCTGCATTATTACCATTAATTTTTGGAAGAATAACTGCTGCTGCAGGTGCATCTGCAGGTATTTCAACAGTTGTGAAAAATGTAAAAGAATCCCAAAAAATCTACGAAGAAAAAGAAAAAGCGAAAGCAGAAACTGAATTTATTAAATCAAAAACACCGATAAAAGGAAATGGTATTTCTTTAGATAATTTTCATTCAAAATCACTTATAAAATATTTGCAATCAATAAATAATAATAATGAAGAACTAAGAAATTATTTGAAAAACTTAGGAAAAGAAATATTGTTGGTGGATAAAAAAGGAAATGGGATATATATAAAGCCTCATGAGTAAAATGTATGAAATCTTACCAATTTGGAATAATAATTTAACTAAATTTAATCATAATAAAATCTTAGCTTCCTCATTCCGTATGTTAATTATTGGTTTATCTGGATGTGGTAAAAGTGTTTTATTATTAAAAATGTTATTATACTCAACGTATTTATATTATAATAATTTAGTTATATTCAGTAAAACAATTCATCAACCTGAATTTCAATTATTATACCATGGATTTAAAAATCATTTAAGTAAATCTACCATTCTGAATATTTTTAAAAACCAAGATAAAATCTCATCTAATTTATCAATTAATGATTTATGTGAATAATTTCCACCAATTGATAAAAATGAAAATGAAATAACAATAACAAGGAGTAATAAATTTTCGGATATAATTTCATGTGAAGATCTTAATAAATCAAAAAAGAATTTAATTGTATTTGATGATTGTGTTAATGATAAAAACCAAGAAATAATGGAATCATATTTTACAAGAGTAAGACATACAAATTGTTGTTGTATTTGTTTATCTCAAAATTATTATGAGTTAGATAGACGATCAATTCGTGGTAATTCAAATTTTTTTATTTTTTTTGAATTGAATAAAAAAGATCAAGATAATATTTATAATGATTTATTCACAAATATTATAGATCGAATAGATTTTAATAATACATATTAAAAACATTGGAGTATTAGATATAATTATATTGGTTTGAATTCTGAAACCAAAGAAATTCATTTTAAAATAATTTTAAAAATGGGTCAATATTGCCAAGTAATTGTTTCAAACGCACCAATTGAATATATTAACATTAATATAATTAAAAAAATTGAAAAAGCAAATGAATTCTGGAATGAAAATCTTATTAATAGAAATAAAAATTAATTAAATGAAGTTGCTGCTGAAACATTAGTAGATGAATAGAATTATATAAATAAATTTAGATTTAATATAAATAAAGAAGTATATAAAGTAAAAAAAAGCCAACCAATTTTAGATGAAATATTTATTCGTGATGGAGATCACGAAGGACGTCGAATGTTAATTGGTGGTAATGAATTTCTTATTACACATGAAAATAAAGTTTTATATTTTCAATAAAAAAACAGAGAAGAAATATGAATTAACTGGAGATCTTAAACCATTTATTGAAGGAAATGCTTTTGGAGCAGGTTCTCCAGTATATTACAAAAGAAATTTAATTGATGATTTTTCATCAATAAAAATCTTTATAGAATTAATCTATGATTCAATTAGTCCACGTTACATTATTTTAATGCACTTAAATTTCTATCAAATCATCCAGAAATTAATCCTACATATCTTATTCCTATGTCTCCAGAAGAAGAATGGATTAGATATCCTATATATTCTGAAAAAAACAGGATCAGGAATAAATAATAATTCAATATATTTATTTGAATCATTAATAAAATTATTAGCTGCTAAAAAGCAGGGCATAATAATACATGGAATGAAACAAATCGAATTTTGAATAAATTATTAGATCTCAAATTAATAAATGAAGATAAATATAATAAAATTCTTAAAAAATATTATAAATAAATAATAGCGATATTTAATTTTGATAAACATTTTAAATTTAATCATGATATAAATAAAAAAGATCTTCTTGAAGTTTTTCCATCAACTACAAGTGCTCAAGCTATTAATAATATAGGAAAAATATATTTTAATATAAATCAATCTGAAATGCGGAAATATAATATAAAGTTAGAATAAGTGGGTATGTTGATACTGATTTATTTGGAGTATAATATAATTGGTTTTTAATTTATTTAATGATCTAACTATAAAAAATCGGTCCTTCAGAAGTAGAGAATTGAAAGTCCTGGTCCTATTTCTTCAATATTGAATTTTCTAATTATAGATTCAGATTATAAGAATCAATTTGGACAAATAAGTGGATGGATTCCAGATACAAAATTAGTTAAAGATCAATCATTTAATTTAAGGCAAAAATTATATGGGAAACAATTTGAAGGATCATATCCATTGAAAACAATTTTTGGGTTTTTACATAATTATAATCGTGTATATAATTATAATCATGTATATATATGGTTCCATTTTAACTTTCATTAACAAAAAATAATAATTATAACTCATGTATATTTGGATCAAAATTTACTGATCAATCTAAAATTAAAATTGAGATTGAATAATTATCACTATTAGTTCCATCAATTACATGTAATCCGCATTTAGAAACAATTCTAATGGAAAGAATGAATGATGAAAAACCAATAAATGTTAATTATTTACAAAGAATATCAACAAGTATTGAAATTCCATTAGGAACACGATTTAGTTGGAAACCAACTGTTTTAAATTCGCGTCCTAGATATATTTTATTGGATTTAAAGATGAAAATATTGATATGGAAAAGAATAATTCAAAATTCATTCAAACTTTAGGTGCGGAAAAAGAACTTAAATCCTTACGTGTTCAATTAAATACAATATTTTATCCTTTAAATCCAATGACATTTAGTGCGAAAAATAATTCCTAAAAGATATTCTTATGCGGCATATATAAATGCATGTTAATCATTTGGTATTGATCCACAATTATCTATGTATGATTTCTTATCTTATTATTCAATATTTTGTTTTGATGTTTCTGATCAAGATGAGAAATTAGCAATTATGGTGTAAATATAACAATAGATATGGAAAAACATACTGATTTTAAAGGGAAATTTATTGTGTTAATTTAGTTGATAAAGAAGTAGAAATTATCTTAAAAAGTGGTAAAAATATTAATATTTCATGATTAAAATGGAACAACAATTAGAAAAATTATCAAATAATTTATCAACTAAATATTCAACATATTTAAGATTTAATTACACCCAATCTAATTTTACCAGTTCATTTCCAATTCCACTTGAATTAAATTTAGAATATAATTATGAAATGGGATTAGTATGGTTTTTCTTGTACAATATTATTTTTAATATAACTGAACAAAATAATAAATTTGGAATTCGATGTGTTGATAAATTTATTAGTTTAATTACTGTTTCTCCAGGTGCATATGAACTTGATGGTTTATTTAAAAAAATGATGAAATTAATTAAAACTAAAGTATGGAATTGATGATTTAATTGTATTTAAAATTGAGCTAAAGTTTCAATGAAAATCAAACAGGGTTATATAATAATATTCCCAGGTAAATTAAATGATTTTTTAGGATTTACAGGGGTAGAATATTCCACATCTACAAATAGTGAAAAGAATATAAATATCTCAAATATTACATCTATAATTCTTTTATGTGATTCAATTGAAGGAACATCTCAAAATGGGAAACAAGATAATTGCGTATATTCTTTACCATATGGAACTGTTCCTCGTAGATATAGAATTATTTAAAAAGTATCTTTACCTATTTATGTACCAATAATAAATACCAAAAATATTTCATCAATAAACTTTATGATTGTTGATCAAAATAATAATATTCTTGATTTTAATAAAAAAACTATTTTTGTTTTTTGCATTTACGTCAAGTATAAAATGGTTGATCTAAGAGATTTTTTGAAGAAATGGGGGAATGAAACAACAAATAATTTTTATTTGCGTGATATTTTAAAATATTATAATTTAAATAAAGGTTGTAAAGTAATTATGCGTGATGAAATAAAAAATTACATTGATAAAAAACCAAATCTAATATTTAATTTACAAACCACAAATGAAGAAGAAAGTCATTGGATTTTATGCTTAAGAATCACCATGTGTATTTTGATTCATGTGGAATAATTGCAGTTCGAGAAATGAATCAATATTTTGAATCTGGGGAATATAAATATAATACACTCCAAATCCAAAACCCATCACAACAAATTTGTGGAAAATTATGTATTTATGTTTTTTTATTATTATTATCAGAATCCCCTAAGTATAATTTTGAAGAACTTTGGTTCTAGTTAATTTAGCTGGTGGAACATTTATTGAAGCTAATTTCGTTAATGAAACAGGAGATCAAATGCGCGGAGACCTTGATATGAATGGATATAAAATTCTTAATGTAAAAAACTCCGAGGATATCCTAAAGTTAGAAAGAGAAATAATTAAAATAAATAAAGAAATAAATATAAGTATTGAAAAAATCAAGAAAGAAAGAATTAAGGAAATAAATGAAGAAATAAATAGAATTATATATATTTTTTTAACAAATTGAATGAACAAAACAGGAAAAACAGTGAAGAAATAGAGAAATTTAAAAACCAGGTTATATGAAATATTAATGAAATAAATACAAATTTAGTTGTTGATAGTAAACAATATATAATGCAAAGTATTAGAGATAAAAGATTTACTTCTTTTTTAAAATATAAGGAAATCAAAGAAATATTAGGTAAGAACTGTTTTATAATTGAAAATAATGAGAGTAAATTTACTGGAGAATATTTGATTCCTAAAGGAGAAAATTTTTTTATTGTGATTTTTCACAATGGTTTTTTACTAGTTTATTATCTTTGGGCTTGTGCATTTTGTGCGGGAAGACATTTTTATAAATATTCTTGGGAAAAGGGGTAGAGCTCCCCAAGAATTTAAAATAAAACAAAGGAAAACCCCAAGAAACAGAATTGGAATTATATATGATTATATTATTGTAGAAAAAAATCTCGTTAGAAACTTGTCTTAAAGTTTTAAAATTATTTTTAGAAATATATAATTTGTTGGGGTTGTCGGTGAATTTGAATAGAAATTATTATCGATCTGACTCCAAGCGTGCTTTAAACAACAGTAACGAACTCCAAACGATATAAACTTTATTGATTAATACACTTTATTTCCACTTTAAAATGACACAACGAATTATCAATCGATCACACTTAGTGCTTATTGCGACCCTTCGGGAAGAATAGCACTTTTCGGATCAATTAGCTTTACAATCAACTGACTACTAAGGTGGGTTTCTGAGATCGGTAACTCTGATTTAGTTGCTTCGCTTTGCTTTAACCTTGCTTAGTTTCTGTTTCAAATTTCTCTTTAATTCCTTTTGTTTTTCTTTGTCTTCTGTAATTCTTTGTCTCCTGCTAATTTCTTGTCTCCCGCAATTTTGTCTTATTTTTTTGTGTTGTTGATTTCAATTGCGCTTCCTTTTTATACTCCATCATTCAATAACACTTACTGCTGTCGAATAGAATCTCTTACCGCTAATTCATTTTGGGCCACCATGATCGATGACAGCTGTCCAGATAAATCACCCTCTGGAGATGCCCTCTCCCAGATTTTATCTTGAAAGGGCTTTCGAGATGATGTGCGAATTTTGTTTTTGTTTTCCAAAATTCGCAATTGTTAATTATAAATGACTTTCTTTGATTTAATTGTCTGTTTTTATTGATTTTCTCTTATTCCTTTCTCGTTGTTCAACATTTCTTTTTCATTCTCTTTTTATGAGGCTCCAGAACCACATCTTACTCACTTCTCATTGTTTCCCCCAATCATTTAACATTTTTATTAATTATTTTATTTCATTATTTAGGTATCCTCAACAAATTGGATAGGCACCATATTAATTAAACTAAATTAAATCATGATTAAGTAAATTAAAATAAATTGTAGAGGACCTTGCAATTGAAATTCTCTAAAATTAAATAAAGAACAATAGTTTAGCCCCATTTTCTAAAAATGTGGGTTTTAATTTTAAAAAGATTTTTTTGTGATATTTTTAAATTAACTTGGATTAATATGTGTGTTTTAATAAGATGAGTAAATGAGTCTTCTTTAAAAAATTTAGAATTTATTTGTTGAATAACTGATTATTGTTAAATTTAAAATTTCGTTCAAGATCCTTTAGATTTCATTAAAAACTTAATAAAAAGTTATTCAATAACAAGAGACTGAAATATGAATAGCGATATTGGATCAGATCATGAACTATTTTCCGATAATGATTCAAATAATAGTTTATGGAAAAATGCTGAGTTTTCTAATGCAAACAAATTCCCCTTTATTAATAAATTACATAAAGACGATTCTTATGAACAAATTTTCATTCCTGGTTTGAGTTTTTCTAAAATGAAAGTAAACAATTGTGAAAGCAATTTGAATACATCCAATAAAATTGAAAGTTGCTTTATTAAAGATTTCAATACTTTATTCTCTGGACAATAAAATAATTTCAATTCACCGATATACAATAGCGAGTACTGGCTCAAATTGAATGTTGGGCGGACACCTTTTTCAGAAAAATTCCAAAATTCTCCTCTTTGCAAGCCGTCCTATAATTCTCGAACTAACACTTTGTTCGGCTCCAAAATCCTCTTGGATGATATTCAAGATTGTTCTGGAAGCAATGATTCTAATGCCATTGATAGGGAAAAATCAGTGTTAGAAATTCGATAAGGCAACATAATTCGGTTTATAATTCTTTCGGCTTATAATTCTTTCCATGTTTCTCCAACATTTTGTGACATGGTGAAACTACACAGCCTTCTTGGTGTCAAATATTTTCGTGCTAAGCTCAGATTTGATTCCCATTGGTATTGCATTAAGATCAGCTCGTATAATAATGATGCGATACAAACCCTAACCAAATCAAGTAGACTTCTGCAAAATGAAATCATGATGCTTTCACGTCTTTCAAGTCATGAAAATATTATTAAATACTTTTCATCATGGATCGAATACCAAACTACTTCCCGGTCAAACAATAATTTTAGAAATTTAGATATAGATGACGAAATAAGAAAAATAAAAGAGATTTGTATAAAAAATGCTCAATGAAAGTGAAAAAGATAAAAAATAAATTGTCTTAGTTAATTTAGCTGGTGGAACATTAGTTGTTGATGCAAATCAAATATTAGAAAAAGCCGAAGCAACTTTCCTTAATGAAACAGGAGATCGAATTCGTGGTGATCTTGATATGAATGGATATAAGATATTAAATTTAATGAAATCCGATGATCTACTTCTTCCGCATTTTGGAAGTGCTAAAAGTTCTTGTAGACATAACTTCTTGTGACCAGAATTTCCATTAATTCTGGAACTAACGTTTGCAAATTTCATGCCCTGGATTGTACATCGGCCGACTCTCGCCAAAGTTCTTGAAATTGTTTTCGGGGACTTTTTAAATTATCCAGCAGCATCTTTAATTGTTACTTTTGACAATTTTTTATTGTAAGATCTCACCAGCAGTATATACAGTATGGCATTTCTCTACTCGTCACTTAAATTTTTGTATTGACTCCAGAACATTGGATTTCAATGATTTGTTGGAAAAAACTAAGATTTTGAATTTTTGTTTATCTGGCACGACATCCGATAAAATTCGGGTCCGCAAAGTTTAAATGGACGAAAATTCATCAAATATAAGCTATTGAGCATTAAATCCTACAAAAAGTATAAAAATGGTGGAAAATACAAGAAATATGTAAAAAATAAATAAAAACATTTAAAGACTTGAAAAACAATTAAAACTAGCAAAATTAACCAATATTATCAAATTAGCTCTAAATTCATCAAAAATGCTTATATTCTTGAAAATAACTATGACAATTAAGCCTGAAATGTAATTAGAAATATTAATTAAAAAGAATCATGTAAATCTGTAAACCAAGAGAAAAGTGATGAAGTATTGTAAAAACGTGTAGGCGTTTTTACAATACCGCATCAAAAAACATGCGAGTAAAACCCACCTATATAAGTCGATGCCAGATCGACATAATTTAATGAAAAACTTTCCAAAAATTTGCTTTTTTATATTTTCAATTTGTATTATTTTTATTATTATCATTATTTAAATTTTTATGGTTATTATGTATGACATTTATTGATTAAAAGTTTTTTTGCTATGATATTGACTTTTTACATCCTATTTAGGCAACCACTACTATTAATCTAGGATTAATCACCCATTTTTATATTTCAATCTAAAACCAAAAGTTTAATATGAAAGTCAGACCCTGAATGTTAACTATGATAAATGACGAAATTAAAACAATTCCATATGTTAGTGTCCATTTATATGAAATTTTCTTTGAGATTGCAATTTTTGTCGAATTTCCAAGCTAGAACAATGCCTTCTATCGATTAAGTCCAGTGAAAACCTCTCTTCCATGGTACTTAATCTGTGGGAGAAGGCTCACAATCAAGTCTAAACTATTCTTTATATAAAAATGAAAATCTATATTATCAAAAATTCGAAATATTACTATCATATTTTTAATTATTGTTATCATTAAAAATTATCATCATTGAATACCATTTGTCAAATATCGAAATGTAAGCATGTCAGCTATAAAAATGAAAATCTATATTATCAAAAATTCGAAATGTTACTATCATATTTTTTATTATTATCATCTTTAAAAACTATCATTAATTAATACCATTTGTCAAACATCGAAATGCAAGCATATAAGTTATAAAAATGAAAAGCAATTAACTAGTCTAGAACTAGTACTTCGGTGTGGGAGATACCCGCAGTGAATGGTAGTTCGCCAAGTCAGATCTCCTCTTCAAGAACCTCAACGTTAAACCCTCATTAGAGAGCGAAGGGTCATGAGGAAGATCTAAATATCACACAAAATTAAAAGAAAAATACATGACTCAGAAAAAGAAAGAAGAGTAATTTATATCATCAGAAAATATAAATAATAATAGTGTAGAAAGTAATAATGAGTAATAAAGAGAGAAAGAAGAACTATTGTTTCGAGAAGTATGCCAAGAAAGAAAAGTCAAATATTGGAATCAATATGATCGTTGAACTATCTCTACGAAGTTGTAAACGGAGCACGGTATTGATTAACTAATTCTAAAAATGGCTTGACAAAATTAAATTATTATTTCATTTAAAATTTGTTTATTTAAATTTTATTATTATCCACTATAAAAAGAAAAAAGGTAAAATTGATCATAACTGCTACAGATTAGCAATGGCCATAATTGGGAAAAATTCGAGTTTCAGGACAAGTAGACGAGAGAAAACTATTTGTATGTAGTACTGTGCCGAGTGCTAACCTAAATTGAAATTTCCAATGAAATGGGAAAATGGATTTATATTGATTTTATGATTCATTTATTTATTTTTTATTTATTTATTCATTGATTATTATCTTTATCATGTGTTTTCTGTTATTTCTTAAATTTTTCTTGGTTTTTGTCTTTCTAATTGACACTGCTTTCTTCCCGGCTGAGGGTTCATTGCTAAAACTCTCTGTTATTTTTAAATTTCTCTGGGTTTCCATCTTTTCAATTGACAATGCTTTCATCCCGGCTGAGCCCCCAAAATCATGTTGGCGAATAGGGTTGGTTTTTATTTATTTTTTCTAGGGTTTTTGTGCATCTACCCCCTAAACGCCATCAAGATTATTATTCTATCCTTCTTATGTACCCATGGTGATTGCCATGTTGGTACTGTACATAGATTTGAAAATTCATGAGCAGGTGAGCTCCATTTCTAGAACTACTCCTCATGATATTTTCACTTTCGGGTTCTGAACTGCCGATGGAAGGTCTTACGTCTTTCTCTTTCTATATGCTGGTCCTTACTCGTCTATTCCCACAATTCTCATACTTATTTGTCATCTTTACCCGTTATTTATAAATGTATCCTTCAAAAATTTGGGCAGCGTTCCTCCCTTATTTTTCGGTAAATTTACTAGTTCATTTGTTTAATCACGGTATCGACTACATTTTTCCTAATTTACCTTTAGCTTTCCTTATATTAAAAATTTGATTACCAGTTCTTTAACTCCAGGTACATTTCCCATGATTTTAAGTAGTTACAACCCTCTGCGATCACTTCAATCAACATTTCTCTCTTCTGTCAGATTATATTATTCAACTATTGGAAAAATACTTTCAACTTTACATTCCTACACTATCCTATCCTTTCCTACTCGATTTTCCAATTAATTTCCTGACGATGTTTTAAATTTTCCCTACAAAACTTTATTCCCCCTTAACTAAAGTCGCATTTCCTGTGAGTTTAAATTTTCTGCTCGCCTCGGCCGATTTTCATCAGCCGTTGCGAGTGTTGCAACGATGCCCTGCGTGGAGGTCCTGTGCAATTTTACCAGACCCTACTGCGGACTACCGAGGTTTCGATAAGGCGCAACCCACAAGCACAACTAGGGAACTTAATCCATCAGCCGGACCGGGATCTGCCTGATCGATAGCTATTACAATACTTATTATAAATAAGATTTTAGGGGGATTTGTCAGTGGCACCAAAAGATTCCACGACCATCCAGAATAAAATCAAAACTTTAACACCGAAATATATATTTATACAAGAAAACAATACTTACAATCCACAGTCATGCGACCAAATTGGAAAATTTGGCATAAATTGGCATAAAAATTTTGACTACAAGTGATTCACTGTCCGTCTAAGAATGTCTAAAAAATTTTGTCTAGTAGTCTAAAATTCTGTTATTCTGTTTTCTAAAATTCGGTCAGAAATTATGAAAATGACTGCCGTATATATACTATTTTTGTGCCTGTGTGCGACCAATGGGCGATTTTTCGCCATTTTTAGGGCTTTTGAATTATTTTATTTATTTCGAAATATTTTTGTAATTTTTTATATATTTTTCTTTATTTTTTGATATATTAATATTTTATTGTTGGATTTTATTTTTATTATTATTTTCTTACAATATTATTTTTTAACCCCAATTTTTTGTTTTCTGGTCGCTTCTTCTGCCTGTGTTTTTTCTAAACCTTATTTTGAAAGGTTTTGGCAGTTTATTTTATTTTTCGTATGTTTCTTTCTGCAGCTGTAGGCTTTTTAATGATTTTAATTAATTATTTGTTTTATTTAATTTTGTTATATTTTTATTTTGTTTTAATTAATGTTTTATTTTATTTTTGATCTCTTCTTGCGGTGCGCGCTTATGTTACAGCAGCCATATTGACAATTTCCAAACGACATTAATTATTTTGTTTTAACTTATACAATTTTCAGCTTTTTGTTTAAATTGGTTTTGTAATTTTGTTTTAATTTTGGCTCTGAGCCCAACAAAATCAAGGTTCTTCCTACCCCTCTACCCCTAATGATGATTCTAACGAAAAATTTTCCTAAACAACAATTGAGAATATTAATATCTTCTTAATCAATTATTTTATGTGTTATTATTTCTGCTTCATTGATAAAATGATTCTCCATGCATTTGAATCATTAATATTTGTTTTTAATATGTTTTGATTAATTATTTCATTTAATATTACATGTTCTAATCATTTGTTTTCAGGTCACCATGATAAAGTCCCTTCAGTAAAAGGCTTTGCATCCATTCAAACATAGAAAGCGATCAGGATTCTAACTAGCGCCAACAAATGCCATGAATAAAATTCTTTAAGAAAAAGAGAAAGAACAATAAAACAATAAATCGCAATAAAACTGTGCTATTTTGTCAAAATATTATGAAAATTTGATCTTACAATTCAATTAAAATTTCTAAAAATAATTGTTACTCCTAATTATTAATTTAAATGATTATTTTAAAAAACCTTTTAATAAAAACTAAAATTTATCAAAACATTTTATTGAAAATAAATAAATTAAATATCACCTGATGGATAGCCAATGGGATTTTCATCATTATTTCAAGTAAAAAGGAAAAATTTCCAAAATAAAAAAATCGAAAATCTCACTAAAATAATCAATAAATAGTTAGAAAAACTAATTTAACTATCACGATGAGTTGTGGTGCAAAAACATGAAATTCCAATCAATTTTTAGAAAGCAATTTATTGTTTAAATCAATAAGATTTAAATCTTTGAATTTGGGATTTTAAAGGGGAAGAGTTGCGAATTTCATATTTTCGATTAAAACAACATTATTAGGACCCTTTTCATAACGAAACGAAAATACCAAATTGATAACAATACAAACAGGAAATCTACATCAAATAATTATTTTACAGTCAACAAATTTTATTCAAACCTTTTCGAACAATTATAAATTCAATCGTTACAGTATCTCGTATAATTTGTTTATCTTAACATTGTCGCTATTGTTTTAACATGAAATTTATGATAGAGAAACGAAAATGAAATGAGCACGAATACTTTCTATGGTATTATTATTATGGATTTTCTAGGGTATTAGCAGTCATGGCAATATGGTTCACCTTTTATTAGAAACCGCCCATTGGTATACATTTCCAACGTCATTTTTGACGGGTGTCATATGGTTATGCTTCTTATGCGTGCATCTGGTGGGAATCCCTTGAAAGTGGCACCAAAAAATTATTTCTTTTCACACATCAGGTGCCAAGGTGTAAGGTTATTTAAACTGTAAATAAAATAGCAGTGGGTTATTTTGGTACACAGCCAAATATTTCAAATTTCAGATATTGCTAGTTATTTATGAAACTATTATAAACTGAACGTTTACTTCCCAAAAACTTACCAAATTATTTTATGATTCTATTATTCATACACAAATGACATATTGTCATCTTATATTGTTAAGTTGGCAACAAATTTCAAATGTAAAAATCATTTTTGAACGGAAGAAGTATTAAGTAAAACTTAATTATTTCAAGTTAAAGATTTTTAGGGTATTGTATTGGGGGGGGGCAAAGTTAAATACACCACTGGATCGTATAAAACTATTACAAACAGGGATGGAAACCGAAATTTATTTCGGTTAAATGTTAACTATTTTTATATTCCTTAGAATAATATCGGTTTTCGGTTTAACCGGCTTGCAAAATAACGGTTAACCGTTAAAAATCGGTTATTTAAAATAACTTTGTTAGTGTAAAACAAGTTTAGTTTTAAGACATCAGAAGGTCACATTCTGTAATTATGTTGGGCCAGAACATAAGCGGCCTTGAAAATTGTTTAATTGTATCAGTAATATACACGAAAACCTAGCACCAAGATAACTTAAAATACAACATACAAAATCAACTGAACACTCTAAAATTTAAGAGAATATAAATAAATATAAAATCAAAAAACACAAAAGTAAAATAAAATAAATACAAAATGCATCAAGAACCATACGAAATTTACATAAAAAATAACATAATAACAAGCAAAATTGACCGATAAACGGCCATTTATGTAAAAATAGAAAATTAATGAATAAAACTGAATTAAAATAAAATATTTTTGGTTGGAAAAATTCAATTGAAAAATATTTAAGAAATAAATTGTTAATTTAAATCACGAAAATAATAAAAATTAAATTTAGATAACACAAATAATTTTAAGGTCAAATCTGTTTTATTGTAATAAAAATAACACTCAAGATTAGGGTCAAATTGTAGGTATATATACTGATGTGAATAGACAAATTTTCATTCTTATTTTCAGAAAAATGTTTTTCTGTTTGAATTTTTAGTTGGTGTGTGTAACAAGCTCAGAGCCATACATTCAGGCAATTAACACTGATAAGTGTTTTGTCTAAACACGACAACTCTTAGCTAGTGTACGAGTATTGATTTGTGTTTTAAATTTGAATACTTACAGCCATATGAATTTATTAATAGTTTCACGATGATTGTATGAGTTACGAATTGCCAATTTACCATGTTTTTCCGAATGAATTTCTGATGGACGATGTGATATGCTGAATAAATATTTACAACCAATAGCATTTGTGCATTTATCCATTTATTGAGCTTTTATCCAATTTAAATGGTAATATTATTTATTTATTTTCCAGCCCATAGCCAAAACATATAGAAAGTAATAAAATTCAACGCACTAATCAAACTGTGTTAGGGCGGTTTCTTCACCTATAGTTCGTGCCCGTGAAGGCCTAGTCGTGAGTAACGACGGGTCGGAACGTCAAATCATGAAATAAATAGCGAAAGAGAGTAGCTCGAGAGTGGGTCTTTTGGCTCGACTTTCTTGCTCTCAATTTCGATAAAATCGACATAAATTTTCAAACAACATTCGGCTCAAAATCACTAACACCGATATC
This sequence comes from Schmidtea mediterranea, assembly GCA_022537955.1. Classification (NCBI taxonomy): domain Eukaryota; kingdom Metazoa; phylum Platyhelminthes; order Tricladida; family Dugesiidae; genus Schmidtea; species Schmidtea mediterranea. The sequence continues at coordinate 107,458,242 of CM039679.1, forward strand.
AGTGGGCACTCATTAAATACAACATAAATACAAATATATCCTAAGGTTAAGGAAAAGGAAAGGGTAACGGGAAATCGCGAAATCGTTACAACAGTTAAAATGATTAGCCATCGGAAAAAGATTTATCCGAACGACCAAAATCATGAAAAAGGAATAATTTAAATAATATTTAAGAACTAAATAAATTATTTTGAGTTGAGATGAAAAATATAGGCGGAACGCTGCGCAAATTTTCCGAAATAATTAAAATACTTTATCTAAAATTGTAAAGTAAAAGCGGAGTGCGGCTCAATTGTTTGTATAATTAAAATATTCTAATAAAACTGAGAAATAAGGGCGAACCCTTACTAAAAATTTTATAATAATAATAATAATAATAATAATAATAATAATAATAATAATAATAATAATAATAAAAAAAAAAAAAAAAAAAAAAAAAAAAAAAAAAAAAAAAAAAAAAATAATAATAATAATAATAATAATAATAATAATAATAATAATAATAATAATAATAATAATAATAATAATAATAATAATAATAATGATAATAGTAATAGTAATAGCAGTAAAAGTTGATAAGAACAATACATGTAATAGTAACGATGATAATATTAGTAACAATTATATGGAACATAGTAGTTATAATAGGGATAAGGTAAAAGAGATACTGTCAGGATATTTAACACAATGAAGAGTGTACAGGCCATCGTAAAATCAATAATACAAACAACAACAAGGAGGACTATGGGAATGGACATAATAATAAAGGATATAACAATTTCGATTAACATTTTAAGGAAATAGGAGAATAATGAGACCTTAACATCGAAATCAAGCACGGCCCTTCTATCGGCAGCTCGTTGGACCCATGGATAGTTCGCTCAATTATAGCATTAGCAATAACGCTCACTTTTTGTGAACGATCCAACCACTCGAACACTGTTCCAAGGTTGCTTAGCAATGGGTGCCGAGTGGTAAGCGAAAATATTTGTATGGGGTTGTGTGGGTAACAACCATATAGTCGCAAAAATTTCAACACCCAGAAACCCACCAATTATGATAAAGTGAATGATTTTTTTTATTCGCTGCATCGTAGAAACGCGTACTATTATGAAACAAAACAAAAAATTATCATTCACGTGATTATAATTACAGAATGAGGCTTAAGAATGAAATGAAAGAAATTCCAGTGCAAAGGAAAACATATTATGAATTTTTAAAATCAAGTTTATTGTTCACCAACTTTTAAATTTCATAAGTTTATAATTTCTTATTTACTATTACGTTTATTTATGTAAATTATCATATTTATGTAATTGTAAATTGATACCCATTATAAATTATTTCAATATTAAAAATTATAAGCATGTGTAATTTATTCAGTAATAATTTCAGTTTCAAACTGTATAAGCATAATAGCTGCAAACTGAATTAAGAAAAGATTTATCAAAAATCTATTTTAAACACAGAACTTAACATTTACCAATATTTAATCCAACTGTTAATTTAGTAGTATAAAAAGGTAACACTATAATGAATATGATAAATAATTTTATTTATTTCCCCGAATTATCATAATGTATTCTAAAATGTGATCAGTCATACGCGTCCTTAAATCTGACAATATAAAGTAGAGACCAGAGAAACATCTCTCAACACTTTTCTGTATATCTTCTTACACAACTATAAATATAGCATAAAAGTAAAGAATACAATATGGGATAAGCAAGGAAATGAGATAAAACCTGAGTTAACAGAACAATTAGGAGATGATGTTTAGCATTTTATTTTTGTTTTCCATAGTGCTGTTTAAGGCTTTCATCTTTGAAATTTGTAGTATTCATCCTGATGTTTACTTCTTATGTGACGCTCTTAATTTTCACTATTTTATTACCCAACTTTATAATATACTAATCTTGGTGTACTTAGACATTATTTTAGACATATATTTTTTATATGTTGTTTATTTCTCTTTCGAAATCAAAATTTTGCAGCTGTTTTTATATAAATAACCACAAAATTGTCTTATTTCGCCTTTTTACTAGCAGATTTTTTATTGAAATTGTTTATTGGGATAACCATAATTATGAAGACTGACATAAGCTTTAGGAATTATTAATACGTATTTTTGAAGGGAAAAAATAAATTCAGTAGAACACAATTTAAATTGAAAAATTTCTTAATTTTAATCGGTTTTTTAGAATTTCGGTTAACTGTAACAGGTTTATTTATGAATATTTTTTTCGGTTTCGGTTTCGGTTAGTGAAATATTTAAAAAAATAACGGTTAATCGGTTTTCATCTATGATTACAACTAAGAGAAACTGATGGGATATGATTTCAAATTAAAGAAAATCTTGAAAATATGATTGTGTTAGCTGTGAGCCGCCACGAAGGACCCGCCAACTAATTTCCAATTTATAAACTGGCATAATTGTGAGTAATACTCAAAATAAAACAAAGACTTAATTTAAACAAAAATTAAAAATAGCGACCTCGTTTAAACAAAAAATTATTAGAGAAATTGAGATGAATGACGAGAGACGAAATGGGGCCGAGGAACCCGGTGTAGCCCATAATGAAAGGAGAGCGATAAGTGACCAATACAAACAGTAAGAAGGCCTACAATAATTATAATTCACAACATATCCGCTGAGTACCCAATCAATGCCCAAAAATGGACAGGTTATCCTTGGCATTTCTCTAGTTTAATTGAATCACCTTTGATGGCGGAACTTGTAGTTCCCGATTGACCTATGAGAAATATTATATATTGAAAAGATAATAATAATAATGATAATAATTATTATTACTGATGAACTCATGTACTGCTGAAGCAGAAATCGCAACTCGTTATTCTGAGTTTTAAAGGCATCAACGTCGGTTAACAACTTCTTTCGGAAGGTCAAAATATTTAAATACTTTTCCAAAGAGACTGTCAATGCATCCCAGACAGTTTCCTTGTTGTCGTCGATAAGATTCTTTCTGCAACAGGAATAGGTAATAAATTTCACAGAAAATTAATGCAGTAGATAATATATTCTCAGAGTCGGACAATTTTAGCATATAAATATCAAATAATAGTAAGGCGGTTCACTTTGTTTGTGTACCTTTGCAATTTTATAAGGGCTTAATCGAGACATTGTTCATGTTCTCTCAATTTATTGACTTTATAATTTTAACGGTTACAATGAAGCTGTAGAAGTGAACAAAAATGGGCCATTATATGATGAATGTGGATAATTGAGGACTGGATGGACAGATAAAAGCAAACATATTGTATAGAATATTGTACAGATGTTGTACAGATGTTGTACAGAATATTGTACAGAATATTGTACAGAATATTGTACAGATAGTTGTACAGAATATTGTACAGAAGTTGTACGGAATATTGTACAGAATATTGTGTAGAATAGGGACAGGCAGAGGACAGATAAAAGCAAAAATTTGTTAAAAGCATTGCCAAATATTGTGTTACATATTAAAATAAACATTTTGATCTAAAGTCGTAATGAAAATAAATGTAATAAGAATGGACAGATAAATAACGGACAAAAAGAACGATCAACCTCACTTACTCGTATTTCAGCCAATACTCTGTGTCATGGCTATCATCCCTCGTGTCAACTGCGTCCAAATGAAAATCGTCCGCCTGCTGGGCAGCCAAAGCCTTCTCCATTTCCGCAGCATCCTGATAGAAATCTGTGACGAAATCATGCAGTGCTTGTACGATCATTGTCGGGTGGATGACATTCTTGCAGAGGGACTCATTCTGCACCAATTGAAACACTTCCTCGGTAATCCTAGCCTTCAAATGCCATAATGTAGATCATAAAGCGTTCCAATGTACCTGTGCAGCCATGGAATCGGGATTCGACAGCTGAATCACGAAATATGGCAGCATCCTATTGATATCATCCTCATTCTCAATGCCGAGCGCCTAAAATGTGTTACTATGGCAGTAGTAAAATGTAAGCTACAAATACTGTGAAAATTGCATCCAATTTCATCAAGCTCGCCTCATTTTCTCCCAGCGGCTCGAGAAGTCGCTTCAATTTTTCTTCGATGAGAAATGCCTAGCAATAAATTTCAATTTCTAAATTAACTAAAATAATTTCCAAAAAGTTCTGAAAAAATTCTAAAAACATGTTGAAAATAAAATTTGTCAAAATCAAAGAACAATTGGGAAATTCGTTCTCAATAGCCCTGAAATGCGTGTCAGTCACTCTGGATAAAATGGACGCACTTGTACGAGACTGACGACGGCAAGCATCGTTTGATGTCAGAACCCGTTTGAGATCACTGACATTGTAAAATGGCGGTATCCAAGCAACCGTGTGAGAATACCCCACCCGAGGTCATGACAATCAATAATAGCCCGCAACCGCCGCTGCCCATGCCGTCAACATACACACACACCGACACAGACACAGCTAGATAAATGAAAATATGATCACCATCAACTTACGCCTTCATCACAGATCAGGTTCAACAGTGATCGGACAGTGGACGGATGGAGAGATTGAATCGTGCTTGAGCGCTCACTCGTAGCGGCCTCATTAGAAGAGTCTTCATTGGTTTTCAGCATCGATTCTTCTTTTTTCAGGACTTCGCGAATCACTTCCGTAGCGGATTTCGCTTTCATCTTTTCCTCTTCGGTGATCAACGGTCCTTTATTGAGCAGGAACTCCCTGGAATTGCTCACAGTAACACATCGACATATTTATCATTGGTAGTCATTACTCCCTCCCGAAGGAATAAAAAGTGGTACAATATAAAACCCCAAAGGAACCAAAACCGGTACAACATAGAGCCCAAGGGAACCAAAACCGGTACATTGAAGACCCCAGGAGAACCAAAACCGGTACAGTAAAGAACCCCAGCGGAACAAAAATTGGCAGAGTAAGGAATTCGAGCGTGAAATGAGAAACATTACGTGTTGGGAGAAACCCAGGAGAGACCGAGTTGCTGCTCACTGATTATGCGGTCTGCTGCTAAAATCTTGCGGGAATATTCCTGGATGTCCGACTCATTCATCAGCCAAATTTCCTTGAAATGTTTCGCATCAGCCTTGAGCAGAGTCCTGGACCACATAGATTTATCGATCACTCATAGAGAAACGGTAATTAACCTTGATTTCCTCTGCAATTCCCGGAACAGCTCCATGCGGCGCTTATAATCCTCCGTCAGTTGCTCGTTGTCCAACCTGAAACAAAAATTTGTGAATAAATGGCAAAGGAGCAGCGACCAATGGCAACTGGTCTTCCATAATCCAGAAATACCGACAACGGGCAAAAACTAACTTGCACTGCCTTTCCACCTTCACTAATTTCAATTTCAGATTATTTAGATTGTCCTGCATTCTCGTGATTTTTCTCTTTTGCTGTGATTTCGTGATCGTGTTCTCCTCATCCCGCTTCTTCAGAACTTGGAAATTATATTCCAGTTTCTCGAGATTCAACTGGAATGTTGCTTTGGCATTTTGAATGCTTTGTTCGAGCACCTGGAAAACAAATGGTCGAGTATTACCAGCGCCATCAAGGACAATCGGCAACTCACTTGGACTTCGGTTTCCAGTTTAATTTTCAACGCGTTGTATTCCTCCGCATGAGACGCTCTCAATGTGCTAATTTGTAAATCGTTTTCATCGACACGCTTGGCCCTCGCGTCTAAATAGTCGATCTATCAATGACTAGAACTTTGATCGTATCCAGTATATGTATACATACTTGCTTGTTTCTGATAGAATCCAATAATTCAGTCCATTCTTTGTTCTGCAACACTATTAGATCATCTCTTTGCGTTAAGAAAGCTTTCTAAGGAATTTTATCACTTTCAAATTGAGATTGTAGAGAAAGATATTTTACCTCAACCTCGGATAATTCTTCTTTATAAGCTCTTTTCATGCAGTCAATTTGTTCATTCATTCGTAAAATCATCAAGTCCATATCATCAGATTGTTTTTTCAATTCCTTAACGTAGCTATCATCCTTTGCCTTGCATTCCTAGAAATATAGTTGCAATAAAATGCAAAATTCAGATGGAATCAACCCCATGTAGACTCTAATCATATACTGAGGTTAATTGTGAATAACACTACCACCTCTTTTGTATATCCTAATGTTGGAGTGCGTATGTGCTTAAAATATCTTTATTGTAATATTTTAGAATAAGAGTAAGATTTTGTGCGTATCATAGAGTCGGCAGAATATGAAACTAATTGTGTTTTCAACTCACTATGATGCCATACTAAATAATTAACTTTACAAAAATATCATAAAAATATGAGTGGGTCAATTAAAGTTTTACACGAAACAATATTTTATTATTAAAAATGTGTTTCAGTGATTCAATAAAAAGAATTATAATTTTTTTTTGTTTCTACCCATCTGACAGGCCATGTCATACAACTACAGTCACAACTGAGAAGGAACATTAATTAGGAATCATTCTCGTTTTAATTGACACCATCAAATATATTAATAAACCGGTTCCTAAGTACATCTTTTTAAAATATTATTTTACATTGAACTTGCAATAAGCCCACCAGTTTAATTTTTTTATTCACCTGGAGCTGCATTACTAGTATGCAATAACTAATTAAAACTTAGTGATATTATCAAATTATTATATAAATAAGCAAAAAGTCGATGTTAATTATCCAATAACCTTTAAATATTTTAAATCAATAAAAAAATTAAATGAATCAAATAAATTTATATTTATTATTATTATTATTAAAATTATTAATATTATTATTATTTTCTACAAAATCTGATTCATAGTCAAATTTTGTAGAAAATATTATGTCACTTATAAAGAAATCAGAGGTGAAAAAAGTCCTTATATTATTATTATTATTTTATTATTATTAAGTTTATATATTTAACGGTATTCCAAAAATGTGGAATTTGTTTTACTTTCTTGAATATTTCAAGGGTTGTAATTAGTTATCATTAATTCTAATGGACTTTATTTTTATTTCTTAAATTTTATATTTCAACACTAAGAGATAAAGACTAATCCGTTGTGTATTTTCGTTCGCCTTTCTAAATATCACCAGAATTCTCCTTCAAAACACAGACCTACCCTGTTCATATCCTCAAATTTTCATTACTTGTGTACCCTTAAAATCACAACTTCGCATATCTCTAATATCCCCTATATTTTTCTACGTGATTGCCTTTGTTGCTATAATAACATGTAACAAAAAACTTTAAAAAATTATTAATGTATTCGATCCTGATTGTTAGAGCATTTTACTAGGAAATGATCTTACGACAAGTCGGAAATCTTTGTAACACAAATATCTATTCAAAGAGCTAAAAAAAATTCTGCAATATGTCACCTTCAGTTCAACAGAGTCGGAAAAAGTCGATGTTAATTATCCAATAATCTTTAATTATTTTAAATCAATCCGAAAATTAATCCAGATTTTGGAATTGGGCAAATGTGATAGTGAAACACTATATTTGCATTAGAGTGAATGTACTTGGTTGCTATCAACCAGTTCAAACGTGATTGAGAAATTAAAGGCTGGCAAAAGGCATACGGTGATAATAAAGCATCAATTAGGAAATATTTTTAGTTAATTAGATTATTGTTAATCTTCCTTTCAGATATTCAAGTGTAAAGATTAAATTTCTTGAATTTTTCACGGTATCAAAGCTTTTTACGAGCTTTGTTTTCTTTCTTTGATTATTTTGGATATATAGAGAATGAGGTCGTCGCTATCAGAGTTCTATAATTCTGGTATTGCATTCTCCATTCAATCTTAAAATACGAGCCATGAAATCATCAATTACAATTTGATATAATTAGAGCTTTTAACGTAATCTCATGCAGCCAAAGTAAAATATTCGATTGGGTCCGATACTCCATTTGCAGCTACAGTCATAAATGCATTATTCACATCAGTTTGAAATGCTTTGAATTTCCTTTTAATTTCAGATGTATCCTCTCCTATTCGAATTTTTTTCGTAAAATTCCCTACCCATTTTATTTGTTCCCTTGATTAATTGGCATGAGTATCTCTTGACAATTTGCCAGAGATCACCTGAGACTTAGAAAATATTTTTTTAAAAAGCCTCACATTAAAGGGAGTACCTTCAATTGCGCGTGACTCATAATTGTCCCATGGGCATTGCACAATATACACTTAAAATGTAAACACTTCATTCCTTTACTAGTTCATTTTTAAAAATATTGTCAAAATATAACTAAAAAACTATAAATTATCAGATATTTTAGAACTCAAATACCATTTATTATCGACAAAATGCAGTGAAGTGGAGCCACGAGATTAATCTCATTTCTGGAGTCCACGCAAGTTAACACATTTTATCAATGGCTCGCAGCAACGGGAATTTTAGGAACAGCTGTTTTAGAATTATAAAAACTTAACTTAATATTCTACTTACAATATGTCAGTAAAATATATTATTAAATATTACTGACAAATTATAAGCAACATATTTATTTTTATGAATCTATTTCAAATTTGCCGCTTGTTGTATAATATCAGTTTTATAATCGGCAATAATTTATCACAAAATTTAAATTTTAACAAATGAAAATAACTCCAACCAAGCAAAATAATATTATTATCCAATGTCTGTAGAGTTCTATTTATAGTAACAATTTTTAACAAATGATTTAATTTTAAACGGTTTATTAAAAAAAATTATTCCAAAAATTAATTTTTAAAATATAAAATGAATTTAAAGTTTTTAAATATTTACCAGCTGTAATTCGGTGATCAATTTGTTCTTCTCGTCAATCATGATATTGCAGGCATCAGTTTGCTGGAGTAACATCTAAATAATAAAGTGAGTTATTTTCACCGATAAATAATTAATTTACTCACCTCATTAAGATCTTGTGGTACTTCCTTCTGCAATGCACTTTCCCACTTTTTTGTAATCTACTGGCAACGAATAATTGATTATCAATTATGCACCTATCAATGGTTCACCTCCTCAAATCTGTCCAAACCAGTTTTGGCAATATTCTCTAGTTTCTCGCGACGGACACGTGCGAGCTCTTCATCTTCGGCTCGACGTGCATTTTCTCTCGCATCGCTGGCGACGCGGACATTTGTCAGAAATTCCATACCATCATCATTTAACTTATTAAGCCTAATACGACTTAATTCGACCTGTTTTCTACTTTTACTCATTTCAACCATTTTATCCTTATCTGAATCCAATTCCCCCCGCTCTAATCTATTAGTTACAAATATATAAAAAAGAAATTCTGTTTGAAAATATTTACCGTCTTTGATTTTCTAATCTGTTTTTAATTCTTAACCGTCGACATTCAATTCTTTCTTCCATATTCTCTGAGTCAATACTTGGACCTTGAACTTCATCTTCAACATGATGTAACTGCTTCAATAAACTATTCATATTTAATTTTATTAAAGTCTATATTTTATAAGTAATGAATTAAATGCTCTAAATACGCTCAATTAGTTGTTATGACAACAATAAGTCAAACAAATATTTTCAATTTCAATTTAACGTCATAAAATTGTTAAAATACTTTATGAACAACAAATAATATTTTTTTTAAATATAACTTTCTAATTGAAAATCTTTTAAAAATTAGATTAAAATAATTAAAGAATTTCCAAAATATTGGGCTTAAGCAGTGTTTGAATTTAATGAAGTGGTAAAGCTAACAGGAAAAGATAACTAAAAATCAAATAAATAAACCAATTAAATGCGAAAACTCTAAAATAACACAAAATTAAATAAAAATACAATAAAAACTTGTTTTAAATTTTAACTGAGATAAATTGTGTGCTTTATTTTCGTTATTAGATTTTTATGTTTTCTGTAAAAGTTAATTGATAAATCATCGATAAATTTTGAATTGTAAAAATAACAAACTTTCTATCCATACAAATATTTTTATTGACAATGAAGACTAAATAAAAACGATTAATTTTGATTTTAAATCAAAAATATCCGAGTAATATGCTTTACGCATTTCGGCTAACAATATATGGATTGTTTGGTCACGTTTGAAATCGTGGCAACATGGACATCCATTTGAATATATTACTCTCATACTATCTTTACAAACAATGCAATTTGCAACACATAAGTCACCAGATCCCTGAACGTTGTCATGGTGAATCTCGAAAAGTTCTTCAATGTTAATCCCAGTGAAACCGTAAATTTTTGTTGTGAGAAACTCTGGTGCGCAATAATCCAAAGTATTTTTAATTCTTGGATAAAGTTCCTGAATTTTCTTTAAAATTACTTCAAAGAGATAAACTAAATAATAAAATAAAATACATATTTAAATATACATGATTTACCTTTTGACATTTTTTAATACTTATAAAATTAAACAAATACAAACAAAATATTTATTAATTTATTAACATAGTTATTTCTGATTTAATATTTTCCACATAATCATTATAATCCAAGGATTTTATTCCGAGTATTACTATTTTCCCACTTGAAAATATATTGACACATGATGGATTATATTTTTGAAGACGTAATGCTGGAAATATTTCTGGTTCAAATATACAATTCACCTTTCTTTGCAATTCATATAGATTTATAAATTTTCCAATATCTATTGTTACAGTGATTGATTGAATTTGTAAATCATGCATATTATATTTCAAATCCCCAGTTTTTAGGGGTTGCTTACATCCCATTACCCGACATTTCCCCGATCTGAAAAATATTATCGTATACTTTCCTGATTGATTCACAACGTGCTGTAGTTTTCCAAATCGGAATTTCATATCAGGCATAGAATATCTTCTTTATAATTTATGTTACTCAACATTTTCAGGTAATTTCAATTCAAGTTATTCTAAAAATTAAAACAAATATAAATAATTAATGGTGGGTTTTTGGGTGTTGAGATTTTGAAACTATATGGTTTATACCCAGACAACCCCATACAAATATCTTTCGCTTACCACTCGACACCCGTTGCTAAGCAATGTTGTAACTGTGTTCGAGTGGGTGGATCGTCCGCAAAAATTGAGCGTTATTGCTATTGTTATAATTGACCGAACGATCCATGGGTCCAACGAGCTGCCGATAGAAGGCCTGTGCTCGATTTCGATTTTTAGGTCCCATTATCTGCTACCTATACTCTCATATCATTTATCTTTATGTCCATTCGCTTAGTACTTCTTATTGTTTTCCGTGTTGATGATTTTTCTATGGCCTGTAAACCCTTTGTTATGTTAAATATCCACACAGTATCTCTCTTACCCTTATCCCTATTATAACTACTGTGTTCCATATTATTATTACTAGTATTATTATCGTTACCATTATATATATTATTCTAATCCATTATTACTGCTATTGCTATTATTATTATATTTATTATTACCATTCCTATTATATTTATATTTTTTATTACTATTCTTATTACTACCATTACCATTATATTTATTATTATTACTATCATTATCATTATTACTATTATTATAATTATAATTATTATTATTATTATTATTATTATTATTATTATTATTATTATTATTATTATTATTATTATTATTCCGATTTTTTCCTTTATTATTACTATCATTATAATTACCATTATCCTTACAACGTTTCTGATTATGGGACCATCTCTTTAGTAGGTTGATTGCTTGCTTCATGGAGGTTAGTTCTGCGTTGGCAAATAATTTGGTGGTGGCTTCAGTGATTTGTATAATAACCATTTGCTCACAATGTCAATGAATGGCCACGCTAGTTGGATTCAATCATTGAATCAATTATTGTATTTATTGCGATGTATTGAAATAAAATCAGCAATCTAACCATTTTTCTTCGTTTGATTCTCGCACTTTAGCGGATCGTTGTAGTACTATTTTCTGGATTTAATGTGTTTTATTGCATCATTCGTTTTCTCCGTGCTTGGGCCACATCATATTTAACTAATTGGGTGAGTACTTTATTTATTTACCTTCGTATTTATTGCTTTTTAGTTGTTCATCACGCTCTGAAATTACTGTTGCAGGTACATTTATTTCGGGCAACACGATGTTAACTTATTTTGGTGAGTTTTCATTAGTTTGCAAGCGGGATCTATGGTCGCATCTAGATAGATGGTTTCGTCAAAATGTTGGAACTAAAATGTATTTCACTGTGGTTTATTTTTTATTGGATTTTGATGATGGCTTTAATTTATTGGGTGATTATTTTGCATATCGTTCACGTCAGTGTCTTTTACTTCATTTATTTATACTATTTATGCTGGGTGGTAAGCCTCTTATTACTTGATAGACAATTCAGGTGTCTAATACAGATTTATGCCGTGGGACGATCTTGGTAAATTTATTTATGAAAAGTATGAATTTATCTAATTTTCTACACTCTTCTAGTAACATTAGTAATTTTTTTTAATTGATAATAATTACTCATTAACTGCTTACTATAAGGAGGTTATTTTCATAAAGCTAGGTAATGTTCTTATTAATCTCGGGTTTTTCAATCATAGCGCTTTATCTCTAGGGTTTTTTTTAATATTAGGCTTCCCTCATAGTATTTCACTTCTAGCGTTTCTTACTACTTGGAAAGTTTTTCTTACGGTAATTTATTTCCATCGTTTCTTATAAATTTTAGGTTTTCATTATAGCAATTTATCTCTAGTGATTATTACTAAGTTTAGGCCTTCAGTGTAATAATTTATCTTTAGCATTTCTTATTAATTTTCAAGTTCCCATTATAATATTTTATCTCTATCTTTTCTTATTGAGTTTAAGTTGAATTTTGAGTAGCGTTCCGCCCTTATTTTACGGTCTTATCCTGATATTCTATTAATTATTGAGCCCTATTCTACTTTTACTTTGCTATTTTTGATAAGTATTTTAAGTGATTCGGAAAATTTTGGTAGCGTTCCGCCCATATTTTCCGTCTCAATTCAACATGATTCATTTAAATTCTTATATATTATTTAAAACATTATTTTTCATGATTTTAGTCGTTTGGATTAATCATTTTCTGATGGCTATTCATTTTAACTGTTGCGACGATTTCGCTATTTTCCCCGCTACCCATTCCCTCTCTTTGTCTTTATGATCTATTTATGTTCATATTACATTTAATGAGTGCCCAATGGACTGCTCGGCGTTAGTGATTTTGAGCCGATAGTTGTTAGAAATTTTATGTCGATTTTATCGAAATTAAGTGCGAGAAAGTTGAGCCAAAAGACCCACTATCGAGCTACTCTCTTTCGCTATTTAGTTCAATGATTTGACGTTCGGGTTCCTGAGTTACGCACGCCGGAACCTTCACGGGCACACGCTATAGGCGGAGAGACCGCACTTACACAGCGTGACTAGTTATGTCTTATTTTAATCTCTTGTATATTGTGTGGCTGTGGGCCAGAAAAGATGAATAAATAAATAAATGTTACCATACCAATTGGGTAGAAGCTTCGATGCAATAAAAGATTTATTCATATAATCGTCAAAACTTCGTCAGTATACATTGGTAATTTGCATTAGCATAATTTATAACATTTTCAATTCATAGCATTAGTTATCAATTAATAAGTTCATAGTCACCCATGCGTTTAGCTGTAACTCACACTACTAAAAAAATTGCTCAAAATAAGTCTCAAAGTGAGACTGAAAATCAATACTAAAAAACAAAATTGTACACATAAGACTGAAACATAAGATTAAAAATTTGTCAAAACGCATCAGTATATATACCTATAATTTGACCTTAACCTTGCGTATTATTTTTATTGCGATAAAACAAATTTGACCTTGAAATTATTTGTGTTATCTAAATTAAATTTTTTATTATTTTCTTAATTTAAATTGGTAATTTATTTTTAACATTTTTAATTAAATTTATTCAGCCAAAAATATTTCATTTTTATTCATTTAATTTATTAATTTTTACTTTTATATAAATTGTCATTTTACGGTCAAATTTTCTTGTTATTATGTTATTTTTATGTAAATTTCGTGTGGTTCTTGATGCATTTTGTATTTATTTTATTTTACTTTTATGTTTTTTAATTTTATATTTATTTATATTCTCTCAGATTTTAAAGTATTTAGTTGATGTTGTATATTGTATTTTAAGTTATCTTGGTGCTGGGTTTTCGTGTTGTATTACTGATACATTTAAACAATTCTCGAGGCTATTTGTGTTCTGGCCCAACATTAATAATAAAATGGAATTAAGAAATAATGCAGTATATCAAGTAGTTGGACCAAGTGGTTTGGGAAAGACTTTATTTGTATGCAATTTATTACAATCGAACTTGTTCAAATCAAAATTCAACAAAATATATTGGCATAAAGGAGCTAACGAAGAACATAGACTTACTCAAAATCAATTCTGTAGAAATGACAATAATTAAAGAATTTGATAAAAATTGGTTATCTAGATTATATCAAGGCGATGTTATTATTATCGATGATCTATACCAAGAAGTTAATAAAGAAAAGGATTTTAATAATTTATTTACAAAAATTGCTCGACATATTGGAGTTACTGTTATTTTCATTACTCAAAACTTGTTTCATCAAGGGGGCGGTCATAGAACTCGTAATTTAAATGTACAATACTTGGTTATTTTTAAAAACCCTCAAGATGAAACCATTATAGATTTTCTTGCTAGACAAGCTTATCCCAATGATAGAAAATTTTTAATTGATTCGCTTCAAGATGCAACAAAGGTTCCCCCATGGATATTTGTTCTTTGACTTAAGACAACAATGTTCTGATAAATTACGTATTAGAACTGATATTTTCAATGAGAAAGGTGTTACGATTTATAAACAAAATTTAAATCTGCAAATAATTACTTTTAATTGACATTTAAAAAAGTGATTGTTCAACGTGAAAAATCAACAAAGAAAAAAGTTACAAAGAAAAGGGTTACTAAACGTAAAATAATAAAACGAGTAAGAAGATTGTTAAAGATAAAAAGTGGATTAAAATATAAACAAAACAACTAGATGAAAAATGTATTTAATATGAAAGTTGAACGTAGTTTACCATATTTTAATGCCTTGGTGAAGACTCCTAATAATAAAAGAATGAATATTTTACAGAATTTTCCTTCATTTGTTATAGATGATCTACTTGAAGTTATTGTTAATGTAGTACAAAAACATAAAAAATCACTTTTATCTTTAGTAAACACTAAAAATCGTCGTCTGATGCGAAAAATAATATATAAACAAAATGGTGGATTTTTGGGGGCATTAATTCCAATAGTATTATCTGCAATAAGCGCAATTTCATCATTAACTTCTTAATGGGTACCAAGAATTCATTACAGGATAAACATAATTTAGATTTAAATATTTTGACAACTTGTTGTAGTAATTAAGGAAACATTAACCAAAAATCGAAACACAGTGAAAAAGCTCGAAAAAGTATGGACAGACCCAAAACACCCCGGTGGTTTTGGTGGTGTAAGAAAATTGGCAAAGGAAGTAGTTAATTCAAAGAAAGAAATTCAGAATTGATTTTCTGGGCAAATAACGTACAGTTTAAATAAACCAATGTTTGAAGAAATTCAAAACCCGTAGTTATAAAACAATGTGGAGTTGATGATTTATGTCAAATGAATTTGATGGAAATGATACCCTTTCACTAAAATTAATAAGGGATACAAATATATTTTGACATGTGTTGATATATTTTGTCGATTTGAGTTTTAATGGAATGCGACCCAATTGATGTTTATTCAACGAATAATATTGATAATTGGATATCACAACAATCTGATTCTATCATTAAAAAGCCTAAATATAAAGTGGATAATCACGTTAGAATAAGTAAAATCAGTGCTTCTCCTTTCATCAAGAATTTCGACAACAATTGGAGCGATGAAGTATTTCAAATCTCAGAAATTGATCTGAATCAGAATCCTGTAATGTACTTTATCAAAGATGATGAAAACAATCAAGTTAGTGGAAAATTCTACGAACAGGAACTCCAAGTTATAGTAGCCCCTACTGTATTCAGAATTCAAAAGATATTAAAAACCAAGAATGTTGGTAAATATAAACAATACTATGTTAAATTGCATGGATATGAAACTCCAACTTGGATATCTGAAAATCAATTAATTAAATAAATATTATGAATAAAATCAAATTTATATGATTTTACCTAGTAATAGTTGTCCTCTTATTTTTCCTAATAATGAAGCTAGTAATTTTAATGTCGAATTTCAAAATCCTATTTACTTGGAGGATGAGCGGGAAGTTGCTTTGATTGATTTTACTTTGTGTATAAAACATTTCCGTTTTATAGTAATTTTTACCTAAGTTATAAAACGATGAAGAGTGGTACTGAAATAAAATATTTGAAAATAAATAACCAAAATGAAACTTATGAATTAATAAATCCAAACATGCCCCTGATGTTGATGTTTTTATTGAAAAATATGAGAACTTGGTTATTGTCTGTCCACATGTTCCATTTAAAGTAACATACCCTGACATTCAACATGCATTTAGTTTTGGATTAAAATCTATATCCATCATTAATGAAGATGATCATTGTCGATTAAAATTACCAAGATTTACAGATGATGGTATTATGGAACAATTCGGGATAATTATAAGTTATGTAGAAAAAACAATATTTGAAAAATATTTTGAAGATAATTTACTCATAAACACATTATCTGAATTACAAGGACTTTTAATTTCATTTATTCCGTCTCCGTTTAAAGAACTAAAAATTGAAAACAATGAATTGGTTAAAATAAAACTTACAAATAACATTTCAAAAATAAATTTTGACAACAAATTTTTCAAAACCTTAGGATTAAATAAACAAACTTTTATTGATAAAGACATCGTTGGTAATAAAGTTTCAAGATTATTACATCATCATCAACAAATGTTCATTTATTCGAATATTATTGAACCAATAACTGTTGGAGATGTTAGAGTTTCTCTATTAAAATCTATTTGAGTTAAAAATTATGAACAAGTGGAAATTGTACAATTAGAAATGAAGAATCCAATGTATTTACCAATTTCAACTTCAACTATAAACAACATTGAAATTAATATTCGCGATGATAGTGGAAAATTAATTAAATTTAGTAAAGATACCAAAACACATTTATCAATACATTTTAGGAAAATAAATGAATAAAGATTTTTACATAAATCTACCGAGTAATAGTTGTCTTCTTACTCATCCAAATAATAAAGCTGAATAATTTAATGTGGAATTTCAAAATCCAATTTACTTGGAAGGTGAATGGCAAGTTAAGATATTTTCCCAATGAATTCAATAACTGATGCTGGTGCCTCTTCGATTCAATTTTACATTAACCGATCACAAACAAAATATTTAGATTTGAACGATACTTTGTTATATATTCAGTTGAAAGTTGTAAATAGCTTATGTGAAAATATTACACAAGAAGCTGACGTAACAGCAAACAATTTCTTTTTTTCTCACTCCTTTTAAAGACACTTAATTTGTTTTTAATTCTACCAAAATTGAAGGAGCAAATGATAGTTTTTCACACAAAGCCCTAATTGAAACTATTATAAATTAAAATCAAGATACTAAACATATATCTTTAGGAGGAATAGGTTACACTGAACATGATCTTTTGCGAAAAACATGGATTGCAAAATCAAAAGCATTCTCATTATGTTCACCACTTCAATTTGATTTCTTTGTTCAACCAAAATATTTGTTACCAGGTGTTAGTGTCCAAATTAAATTAACAAGAACAAATCCAGAGAAAAGTGGACATGTACTAAATTTGTACCTAAAATAGTATTGCTAGATGCAAAATTAATGGTTAGAAGAGTTCGTGTTGAACCTTCTGTTTTAGTGGGTCATCAAATAGGTCTTGCTACAAGAAATGCAATTTATCCAATTCAAAGCAAAGAAGTTGTTGAAATTTCTTTACCTATTGGATCTTATTCTTTTTATAAGGAACAAATATTTGGTGATAGACGATTACCTAATTTTATCCTTGTAACTTTCCAACGAAATAAAAGATTTAGTGGTTCTTTTTTAGATACATTTACTATGTTTGATCACTTTAACGTCAAGTCAATAACTTTAAGTAAAAGAAGTGATTATCGTGAAAAATATAGTCAAGATTTTGAAAATGATAATTATAGTACAAGTTATATGCAAAGTATTGTTAGGAATATGGAATATCTTAATAAAAATTTGAATTGTGGTATCAGTATGCCAGACTTTAGAAATAGGTATCCATTCTTTACATTCGTATTGGCACCAGATTTCGATCTTAATTAAAGTCAGTTACCACAAAGTGGAAATTTAAGATTAGATATAAAGTTTGGATCATCCCTAACTAAATCTGTTACTGTAATTGTATATGGAGTTTTTGAAAAGGAAATTCAAATTACTACCAATCGAACAGTATTAGTTTGAACTATAAACCAGATTGAGATTTTTTAATTGTCAAGCATGAAGTAAGAAATTTTATTAAAACTATATTTTTTTATTATTATTAGTTCTATTCAGATTGATTCTGTTGGTTGAAAATTATTGGGAAAAAATTTTTTTCTCTCTAGATAAAATTCCATATATCGATGTTAACAAAGCTTTGATTGTAAACACTCAATCATCTAATCTCAGTGGCGAACATTGGCTTGCAATTTATGTGAAACCAAATAAAATATATGTATTTGATCCAATGGGTTTCTATTATCCCCCTTTATTAATTAATAAACTAGAATCGATGTTAATGCCAATTGAATGCAATCGAATTCGTTAACAAAATCCGATGACAAAAACATGTGGACAGCATTGCATAGCTTGGTTAAAAACAATGAAAAATAAATGAATTTATTGAATAAAGTTTCTTTTCAAATTTGTTTTTTAATTATAAGTGTAATTAAAGATGTATTGTGTAATACGTATTACTTTTAAAGGATTAAGTTCAGAGGATTATATGTATTTAAATGTTTTTGGTGTTATGTAATTAAGTGTTTTATAAACTAAATTTTAATTGGTCGATTATATAACTACTTACATGTTTGTTAATATATAACTGAATGCATTTTTTAAAACATTCCCTTTTATCAAATACCAAACTTTAGTAAGTTTTTTATCCTATTTTTAATTATTTTTATTTTTAGAAAATGGAATCCGTCAATAATATAATTAAAGATTTAAAATCCTTAATAAAAATGATCAACAAAAATGTTCAAAATGTTAAGAAAACTACGATTAGCAAAAATAAAACAGTAAAATTTAAATACTATTAAATTTTAACTATCATATCATAATTATAAAATGATAATTAATTATATTTAGATTAAATTTCTTATTAACATTTTATTAACATTTTATTAATTTAAACACAATAAATTCAAAATAATATGATAAAAAAAAATAAATAAAAATAAAAAACTAGGACGAATAAAGTTAAATAAATTTTATTTAAATACATTTGGCTTCAATAATTTTCCAAATTGGTCGAATAGTCTGGTTTCCTTCTTTATATCCTTGAATTCTTATTTTAATCATAAAATGTTCATTTTCTTTTTTATTTTCATGATAACATTCTTTTTCACAATTCATAAAAGTGAATTGTTCATTAAAACTAATATTTTTGTTGATTGCTAGTAATAACTCTGTTATATTTTTTCAATCAATTTCTCCAATTTCACCAACTTTGTTTCAATGTTGTTGGTTCCTATTAAAATTTATTAATAATATTAATTTTAATGAAAATACTTACTCTAAATGAATAGATGATTGGAAATTTTAAATATTCCATTGAATATTGTAAAAAAATTACTGGTGAATTTCGCCTTAAACTGATAGTATTTACGGAATTTTCCTCAAAAATTAACTTGACAGTTTTTTTCCTAACCGATGTTTCTATTAAAACAATTAATGAATAATTACATAATATGAAAACCATTTACTTTTATTCATTTTATGTTTTTAAACTATTTTAATCTACTTTTATAAGGTTTTCAAATTAAAATTAACCAATCAAATTCATTTATTCATTGTGTGTAAAATTAATTTAATGTTTATATTTTAATGATTTATTTTAATTATTTTATAATTATATATTTAAATTTTTCTTTTATTAGAACAGGTAATCTTTACCCCAATTTTTGCAATTCTTCACAACATGATGGAAATTGTGATATGATTATGGAGAATTATTATTCTCATACCTATAACCACATCACCTATTTTATTTGTCCCACATGTAAAACCACCCATAAAATGAATTATACAGACTTTTATTCAAACCATAAGGAACATTTAACACAGTTTAACTGTAAGAGAAAATATATTTTTAAGTTACCATTGAGTGATAATACTAATAATAATAATAATATTACAAAAAAGAAAAGAAAAACAAATAATAATAATAATCCACGTTCTTCAAAAGTTACTAAAATTATAGATACTATTATACTTTCTGACTCTGACGATTCAAACATGGTTGATGATGTAATAGTCATTTCTGATTCAGATGATGTTTCTGATGTTTTTCCTGTTGATATTCCTTCTGTTATTGTTAATCAATATGATGGCTCGATAGCACCTATTGTTAATTTCGATTTAAACCAATCACATGCCATTGTTAGAATGGATGTTTCGAATTTTAAATTAAAAGTTATTTACAGTATCCACACAGTTAATTAATAAATTAAATAATGTTATCAATCAAATGGGATCTGTTAAGATTCAATTTTGAATTGATGTAGAGTTTGAAAAAGATGGAGAATTTCAACCTTTCATCATTTCAAACTCTGCCAGAATAATGAGTGATTTATTTTTAGATGAAGGTGCTACTCTTCTTGAAGAAAAAATAACATTAATTAATGACGAAGGTAGTAACTGGGTTATAAATAAAATTAAAAAATTCATTTTGTTCTTAACAAGTTTTCACAAATAAATCGGTTGAGTGGTCATAGATTTATTCCCACACCATTATTCTTATTAAATAAACATTGTACTGTAAATGTTGCTAATTCCGATAATTTATGCTTCATTTACAGTATTTTAGCTATTTTAAATCATGAAAATATAAGTAACCATCATAGAAATGAAACCTTTAGCTATAACACATCTGAACTTGACTTTTCACCTTCGGATTTACCCATGAAACTTTGAGACATTCCAAAATTTGAAGCTAAAAATCCAAATATTTCAATTAATGTCATTAAGTATGATGAAAATAATTTAATTAATAATTTTTCTAATCCTGAAGTTTTCAAACACCCTTATGCCGAAATAATTCATCGTTCTAAAGTTGTCGAGGGACAACCTAATAATTTTATTTTATTAGAAAGCCTTGATTCTTATCATTATATCGCTGTTACTAAATTAGATAGGCTTTTAAATTGAAGGAATCATTCTTTTACTGATACTAGAGCTCAAAGTATATGGTGTCATCGATATCTAAATGGTTTTCTAAATATAATTTCATTAAATAAACATAAAGGGTTGTGTGATATAAATCAATTGGGCACAACTCTTTATACATTACCTTTAAATAAAAACTTGGAATTAAAAAATTGGGCTAAAACTGTAACTCCTCCTTTCGTCCTTTACGCTGATTTTGAGGCTACTTTACCTTCAGATGACATACATTTTCTAATACATATGCCTATTTCGGCCGATTTACTTTTAATTAACAATTTTACAGATGAAAAATCAAATAAAAGTTTCCTGGGTGATGATTGTGTAGTTAGTTTTCTACAAGAAATAAATAATATTTCAATTAATACTGTTTTACCCTTTTATCAAAATAATTATAAAAAAAAATATTATTAACAGACTCAAATATTCTTTCGTTTTCTTCAGCAACTTGTTGTTATTTGTGTAATAAGATTTTATCAGTGCCGGTTAAGGACCATGATCACTTTACTGGAAAATATTTAGGAACAGCTTGTTCCAAATGTAATATTTCTCGACAAATAAGGTTTGAATTTCCAGTTGTTTTTCATAATTTGAGAGGGTATGATCTTCACCATATCCTCAAGTATGGTATGAGGGATTTCAACACGTGGGAAATAAGTTGTATTCCTGTAACAAGTGAAAAGTTTCTTTCTTTGTCAGCAAAAATCAGTGGATTAACTGTAAAATTCATTGATTCTTGTCAATTTATTAATAGTTTATTAAGTAACGCAGTTAAAACATTGACCACTCTTCCTTTAACTCGTTCGGAATGTGTAGGTAGCATTGTCAATACTAAAGGCATTTTACCTTATAACTTTACAACTTCCCAAGAAGTTTTAGAAACTGCATATGAACTTCCACCGATCTGGGAAGATGTAACTGAAGCCGAATATAGTAAGGCTCAATCTATTTGGGAAGAAACCAATTGTAACTCTTTTCTAGAATTTATGATGGTTTACCTTAAACTTGATGTTTTTCTTTTGGCTAACTTTTTCCAGCAATTTCGTTAAAAGTCCTTAGCTCATAACCGATTGTAACCACTTAACTTTTCAGGAACTCCCGGTATGTCTTGGGTATCGGCTCTTGAAAAACCAATTGAACTTCTCACTGACATGAAGATGTATAATTTTTTCGAAGTGGGAATCCGTGGTGGATTAACCTTTGTTAATAAACATCACGTAGTATCTTATGGCTAAACCGAACTTCTTTACATTGATATCGATAATCTCTACTGTTGGGCTTTAAGTCAACCATACTAATCAATTAAATAATTAAATTAGTTTTTTGAATAAGGATCTTGAATCACTGTCATTTGCGGTCACATTTGAAGTAGATTTAGAAATCCCAACATTTCTTCATGATAACTTAATGATTTTCTAGTAGTTGCTGAAAAGGCGTGAGCTCCTGGTTCTAAGGTTGAGAAGTTAATGCTAACGCATTATCTAAAGAAGAATTATGTTCTTTATTGAGACTTTTGCAGCTTTTTGTTTCTTTGCAAATTAAAATTACACATATACATAGAACCATTAAATATAATCAAAATCTAACACATAAATTAAATATAATAACACTAACACATAACTTAGAGCGCAATCAACCAATGACTTAGATAAAAACTATTATAAACTTTTAAATAATAGGCTTTACGGAAAAACCGTAGAAAATCTTAAAAACGAATTAATTTAAGATTATGTAATTCTGCAAACAAATTAATTAATTATTGTTCAAAACCAACTTTATGGAAATCATTTAAAATAGACAAAGATTTGGTCTCTGTGTTATTAAATAAGGAATCAGTGTGTTTAGATTGACCGAGTTACATTGGACAAACTGTACTCGAGTTATCTAAACTTAGGATGTATCAATTACAATACATAGAGTTAGAAAAATATCGAAACGAATTCACTTGTGAAATTAATATAATTGCTGGGGACACCGATTCCTTTTTTCTGGAAATTAAGAATTGTAAGTTAGACATTCTTTTATCTGCTATGGTTCGTGATAATCTTCTCGATACTTCTAATTATAACCCAAAAATTTCTTTGTATAGTATGAACCTTAATTCTGTCATTGGAAAGTTCAAAGACGAGTATAAAGGAATTAAATACTAGGAGTGGGTGTTCCTTCGTCCAAAATGTTATAGCCTCTTGTCTGAAATTGAAAGTATCAAAGCTAAGTGTATAACATTAAAGGGTAATGACTTAAAATATAAGTCATACCTAGATTGTTATAACAAAAACTTAATTTTTTCGGTACGACAAACTCGTATTACTAGTAAAAATCATCAATTATTTACAATTAAAAGCAGTAAAACTGCATTAGCAAATAAGGATGATAAAAGGGTTTGGGTGGAGAAAAATATAAGTGTAGCATATGGTCATTATAGGGGAGGTGATGTGGTTTTAGGTAACAGTCCAGAAGAATGTTGAGAAGTTAATGAAGAATATGACGATTATGAAGAACTTTGAATGAATAATTTTTTTGAAAATATTCTTGGTTTTTGTACATTTTTGTTGATGTTTAAAATTTTTATGTTTTTAAGTTAGTATTATTTTTTATTAAGTATTAAAAAATGTCAAAAGGTAAATCATGTATATTTAAATATGTATTTTATTTTATTATTTAGTTTATCTCTTTGAAGTAATTTTAAAGAAAATTCAGGAACTTTATCCAAGAATTAAAAATACGTTGGATTATTGCGCACCAGAGTTTCTCACAACAAAAATTTACGGTTTCACTGGGATTAACGTTGAAGAACTTTTTGAGATTCACTATGACAACGTTCAGGGATCTGGTGACTTATGTGTTGCAAATTGCATTGTTTGTAAAGATAGTATGAGAGTAATATATTCAAATGGATGTCCATGTTGCCACGATTTCAAAAGGGTCCAAAAAATTCATATATTGGCGTAATGCGTAAAGCAAATTACTCGGATATTTTTGATTTAAAATAAAAATTAATCTGTTTTATTTAATCTTTATTGTCAATAAAAATATTTGTATGGATAGAAAGTTTGTTATTTTTACAATTCAAAATTTATCGATGATTTATCAATCTTTTTTACAATGAAAATTTATTCTTAGACTTACAATTAAATTTTTTAAAAAAATAAAATTATTAATAATAAAATAATAATAATATAATTTTAAATAAACAATTAATTAAATAAAAATAATAATAATATTAAATAAATAATTAAATAAAAATAAAATAATAAATAATTATTAAATTCACTTCATTAAAACAAACAATTTAATTTAATAATAATATTATTAATAACAAATTTAAAAATTGACTTGATTAAAACAAACAATTAAATTTAATAATAATATTATTAAAAAATAAATAAATAAATCAAATTATTGACTTGATTAAAACAAATAATTAAAGTAATTAAAATTAAAATTAAAAAAATTTATTCAGGATTTTTAATTGAGCAAATATATTTTAGGCTTTTTACTCAATAGGCGATTTGAGCCAATTTTATTTTTATGGGTTTTTAAGTATGAAAAATTACTTAGGCTTTTTATTCGAGGAAATATTTTTAGGTTTTTAATCGGTAGGTGATTTGAGCCAATTTTATTCGAAAATACCCTCATTATAGTACGACCAATTGCAGGCGATTTAAGCCAACTTTTAATTTTAGGCTTTTAATTCGAGAATTGAAAAATTTTTAAAAATTTAGTTAGCTTACTTCATTAAAACAAACAATTAAATTTAAAACAAATAATTTTTAAAAAATTTCATTCATTTAAACAAATAATTTTAAAAAAAGATTTTTAAACCGTAACATTTTTTTTCTCCAGGGATATTTTGGGGGTCACAACTTTTTTGAAAGCCAAATATCCACGGGGCATAGTCCTCATATGTCTCTACTAACATCATTTAACCTAAAAAGAAACATTTAACAATTGTTTGAAACAATTTCATCAGAATTTGTAGTGAAAAAATTCACATTTAACAATCATGAAAATCTTCATACCTGAACAAGTTCTCCTTACATGTACCCCTCGGTTAACCCTTTCTAAGGTGGTGGCAATATACTGTACACCATTTTTAACTAACAAAAATATCTAAGTGCAACGCTGTCGGTAATCATTTTTACTTTTGGTACAACTACTGACATATATTGAGCCACAAGAGAACAAATTTATTGTATTATAGATATGTTTTCCCGCTATATTTATTGACAGCTGACAGACAAGTTTATGTGACCTACTACATAAATCTTTTCGTTTGCCTTAGAAAGGGTTAAATGTATAAAGTAAAATGATTTCTTTTAAACTTGTTTGGTGTCTTTTATGGCAGCTGAGTTGAGAAAATTTAATATATTTAAAAAATTGTGTTCTTTTAGTCAAATAATAATAATTAATATAAATATATAAATAATAATTGGAAAATAATCATAAAATTAATAAAAATAGCAATGTATAACAATGTATAAGTTATTAATTATACCTGTCATAATATCAAGGACATGCCAAGTTTAACTAAACTTTCAAGGTTAATAATAATAATAACAAATTTAAATTAACGTTAACCTTTGTGATTATTCGACTATGAACGATCTTATACGGTAAATGATTGATCAAATTATTTCACTATTATTGTTATTATTATTATAAAAACGGTGATTCCTTGGTTGCAGTATAAATTAAAAAATCAGATAGGTTACTTTGTTAAGTTATGTAATAATTACTTTGCAGCAAGATTTTATTTTATTATTTAATTCTATGATATTATTATTATTATTACTATTATTACAATTATTAATATTATTATTATCTAAACCAAAAGTAAAAAACAAAAATATAAATATGTACATCTGATGATATAAGAAATCAGAGAATCTAGTTAATAAAAAGCAGTATACATTCAATTCGTAAACAATTTTTGAAGCGATCGTCATATTCTATGAAACATCCACGTATTCTGTATTATGATGATGCTGGTGATTGGATTTCCGTTCAGATCCCGCATTGGTTGAGGTTACGATTGTATTGATTGGATGTCGAGGACGTATTGGAGGTACCAAACTCGTCGTTCTAGGGCGCCAATATGAACCGATGATTGAGTCCTTTATGGGAATCGACAAAGTTACCAAATCTTCGTAACAATTGGAGCACCGCCTATTACTGATATTGTCACCAGGGGCTTTGTGAATGAGACTGATGGAGCAATTGGCACATTTTAACTGCGATGACTGTCGACTCGTTGGCGGCATTTTCATGCTTGATAGAACTCTACTGTCAAGGTTATCAAAATCTAGCTCCATAAAAATGTCATCATCGTGTCGATTGGCGCTAATCGCAAGACTGTTCTGCGATTCTTGTTTAGAGCTCAGTGAGGCCTCAGTAGTGGAGGTCTTGGACGAAGATTTGCTATTATTCGAAACTGCTTGTTTGCTTATGTCTAGAAAAAACGGCTTCCTATAGGTGCCACTCGAGGAAAATCGGATCGGTTTTTCAGTTAAACTTTGAGCTTTGTTTCGAGTAGGTTCAGTCAATTCACATTGGATCTCAAGTGAATTCGGATCGGAATTTTGATCTGGTTTGCATAGAAGACTAAGTGTGTTAACATTGACAATGTCACAACACCTTGAGCAATAAATGACGAGTTTAGTTAAACAACCGCAATTCGGACACTTGTATATCCGGTTCGTATGTTCAACGTAGTCCAGAGCATTGGTAGGTTTGATAGGTGATGAGTCTATAAATATTAGTAATGAGATTATGTAATATGGCAGCAAAATATTATGTCATGATCACAATAACTCACAATCAAGTCTTGATGAGGAAGAATTCGTAATGGATGGAGGCAACGTAGAACTACTCTTAAATGTATTTACACCCATTATTATAACACACATGGCATTCAATAATTATTTGATCTAACAATAGTCAAAAGATTTAATATGGGTCCAGAAATTATTGAAGGATGACAGATGCGTCGAAGTAGAGGACAGTTTGCCAATTTATTCATGAGAGGAGAGAAGTACCAAAATCAATAAATTCAAACCTGATAAGCAAAGTACACTGATAAAAGTAGTACTGGTACATTTGGGTAAAGGAACCTTTACATTTTCTTATTGGATAATATATTCACATATTATTTATAACAAGAAAACACACAAGAGTTGGCAGCAAGAGCTTATTAATATTTCTAAATAATTGAAACGTAAATCTTTAAACATTTTGCTATTAGAAAAAAATGGGCTACTCCACTTACCAAATGCACGGCTTAATTATTAAGTGGTGAATAAATTAAACAAAAATTATTTTCGTATGATAATTGTGTCCTCATGAAATAGTGACCGAACGCGGACATCATTCAACAAGATCTGGCCAAAATCCCTATCGAACTCCAGCCGGCCTGGCCTACCTATGCATAAATGAACCTATATGATACTCTTTTGATCAGGATTTTGTGATCAATTTTATTTTACATTCATATTTATTTTTTCTACGATTCCATGCATATATAAATATTATTATAAATAATAAACAAGAAATTAATTAATTAAAATTGAAAATTAATCAAATTGAAAAGGATTGCACAACAGCGCAGCGCTATTGTCACCATCATCATCAACAAAATTCACAAAAAATGCCATCATCATCAACAAAATTCACAAAAAATGCCAACTGGCTGACTGACTGGCTGATTGCTGGCTCTGGCAATGAAAATTCACCTAAAGCACCAATAGCAATTTGTTTACTGTAGTGATGCGATTAGAGTTTGACAGTAAAAATAAACTGATTTTGTTTTGTCTCAAAAAACATTAAAAATAGCTGACGGTTTGCACTGCATTATGCGTGATGATGATGACGCTGTTGCTGTTGCTGTGATGCCCCCCTCACCGCCGATAATGTTAGTATAGGATAAAAATAACTTATCCTCCCAAGAATAGCATCGGCCACCTGGCGGATAAGAGTATCGAAAACTACATAACAAATGCCAGTCATACTAAAACTGGGTTTATTATTACTATTATTATTATTTTTTAGTATTATTATTATTATAATTATTATTTTTTAGTATTATTATAATAATTATTATTATTATGATTATTGATTTTTTAATATTATTATTGCTATTATTATTAGTATTAATATTTATTATGTTTATTATTATTATTTATTAATATTATTTTTTTATTATTAAGTATAAAAAATCTGCTAAATAATAACAGCAAGAGATTACTGCATTTATTTTATTGAAATTCTCCCAGTTCCATAACCACTCCACACTCTGGTTATTATTATTACTATTATTATTATTTTTTAGTATTATTATTATTATAATTATTATTTTTTAGTATTATTATAATAATTATTATTATTATGATTATTGATTTTTTAATATTATTATTGCTATTATTATTAGTATTAATATTTATTATGTTTATTATTATTATTTATTAATATTATTTTTTTATTATTAAGTATAAAAAATCTGCTAAATAATAACAGCAAGAGATTACTGCATTTATTTTATTGAAATTCTCCCAGTTCCATAACCACTCCACACTCTGGAATCTTCATAAATGTATCAATTCCCATTTTTGCTTCATATAATATGAATTCCTTTTCAGTGGTTTCCAACAACACCATTTATTCATGTTTATGATAACCGTTAAATGAAATCATATAATAAGAGCGGGAGGAGGGGGTAGTTGTCAGGATATATTCTAATGCAACACTGGGGAATATAAATAATCACGACAGTCAACAATGACAAATCTGTCGGGTACAAGATCAAGACGAAATGTATAAATACATCATCTGATTAATTGACATAAGTTGCAACAGAATTTAAAAAAGGGCCAAACGCGAATATACTGATGAGAAATGGGGTTAGAGGCATCTACTATGGCACTCTTTCACTTTTGGAAATTTTTTACTCTTTTTAAAATATAGATTG
Organism: Schmidtea mediterranea; assembly: GCA_022537955.1. NCBI lineage: Eukaryota > Metazoa > Platyhelminthes > Tricladida > Dugesiidae > Schmidtea > Schmidtea mediterranea. The sequence continues at coordinate 107,487,578 of CM039679.1, forward strand.
GCGGCTTGTTTAATAGTTCAATAATTTTCAAAACTATAACAATCAGTGGAGAACAAAAGAGGGAGAAACGGAGGATATGCTCGATTTGATGACAGAAAAATTTAGTAAGCTTTCGAAAGGCATTTGGATAATTTTGGAAGGATTTATTCATACATTGAGATGGATAAAGAAAAGCAAGAAATTTCCATCAGCATTCACATTAAATGAACCGTTGCTATATGAAGTCATATCTGTCCACATTATTTCGTTGGACAGTCGTTGTCAGCTGATTCTATTCGTTTTATTCGCACTTTGAAACAATTTCTAACGTTATCTTTATTCATTTGACAACACCTGAAAAACATTTTACTAAATGAAAGAATAACTATTACATATGAATTAAAGCATCAAAACCTTGCTTTAATAGATACCTATACTTTGATTTTTATGGTGTAAAATCCTTTATATTTTCTTCACTTTTCATGTCTTTGTTATTTTGAATATTTAATTTATTTTTACAATGACTATAGACCAAATTTTGTCATTAGAAACACACATTTTCGACACTGTTTTTATCAAGTGTTCAAAAACGACAACTAAAATTCAAGATTTAATATATATTAAATCAAGAGAAAACTTTTTAATAATTCACTGACAATCACATAGTTTTGAATATTTAAACAAAATAATAAAATCAAGGCCAAAAATTTGTGTTATTCAGAGACAGAATGAATATTGAATATATATAAACATATTTTCAATGGGCTAATAATTTTTACTCACACCAAGTATGTTCAAGCATATTCAAGATGCGCATAATTCGTTATGGATAAATTTGTGGAAAAAGTCTTAATTATCATTTAAATTTTGCCGTAAGGAAATATTTAATAAGCACATTATGAGTGTATTCAAAAAATCGTTCTAAAACCAAACCAAATGTTAATAAAGTTCACATGGTGCCTGTCATGAGCCCACGATATCAACATCTCCTAAACCAGGGTGCATGCACATCTAATGGTGCAGGATAATATTTCTGGCGGTGCAGAACGAAACAATCAAATTGAAGTAGGTATTGTGACATTTAGTTGTGCCGCACTATTTCGACATCATTTATAAAAGTTGCGGTAGTTGACGTACTGTGCAAAATCTTTCGAAGATAGCTTGGAGGTACTTGTTCCATTCACCATTACCTATCTGCGAAGCAGGATTTTCAACTCTAGTAATTATTAAAAGTAAAAATAGAAATCGTCTAAATGCTAGTGATGACATACGCATTGTGCTTTCAAAAATTGAGACTCACTGCCAAGAAATTATTAGAAAAAACGTTGTAATAAAGTATTAGAATTCATTTAAATTTTTGATATGGCGTTTAATTTAAACTTGGGATCCACCAACAAATTTAGAGGTGCTAAATCAATTTATAAAATTCAAAGGGATGCGGGCTTTGAAAAACATTAAGAACCTCTGTCCTAAACCTTTCATTGCTAAATTAATAAAGTTTTATATGATTGGAGTATAATAGTACATATATTTATGGAAGAAGCAGCAAAAGGGGGAACCCGGAAATTTCATGTTAGGGTGCACTGCGGGACAAGAATATTGAGCAAGAACGTCAATTATTACCCGTGTATCCATTCATTGGTAGGTAATTAGTATCCTCAGTAGAGCACGAAGGGTTTGAGGTAGTACTGAAATCCAATTTCGAGCTAAAAACCAACAGAAATGTAATTCAAGTTGTAATGACAATTAATAGCCAACCTTGTCATGCGATTGTCAAGGATAGGTTCCGTGCCGAAGGTGATACACGAGTCATGACGTTTCTGAACCATTTCCGAATTATTCATCAAACTGATTGGCTTTGAAGAACACGAAATTAAACTAGAATGAAAGATTAAATTAGACAAGGATTCATAAATAAATGAAAATCATCTAGCGTGGACTCCTGAATGAAGGATAATTTTTTAATTTCTTTCACTTCCAGAATATCAAGAATTTCCAATATTTCAACACTTGCAGTAAAAAAGAGGGAAGATTAAAAAAATACTTCAATAGACATTCGACTGAAAAAATAAAACAATATTCTATAGGAAGGATTCACGGCGAGAGTCATTATTACATGTTGCTATCTGTTTTGATCCCAAATGAGAGCAATATAAACTCCCACGAGGAAACATGGGAATGCAGCAATTATGCGAAAGCAAACGTGAGGACAAATGTGACAGCACGTCTCATTCTCAAATCTATGATATTTTTGTTCTCAACAAATACATGACTTCCCGGGAGATATATGTTGGCAATGCAGAGGATGAATAGAGAATTATCCCCTGGCAGATACATGCCAATCTATCTAAACCGTAATTTTCACCCGGTAAACTGTTCACCCGTAATCGGCATTCTATTGCGCATGGGGTGTACAAGTTTAATTTGAAAAATTATTCATTAACTAAATTCTATTAAAAACGCTTGATAAATACATTTATCGAGTTTCACAGCTCTGATCAAGTAGCATGATTGGAGCTTTCTAACTTTCACTCAGATAAATTGAGTTATAAAATTTATCTTCACAAGAAAACCTTTTGAATTTTTCAATGTTGATTTTTGAGTGCAAACTGTGCAAAGTTAACAATTTTTATTGTTTTTATAGCAAATTATCTTTTTCAAAATATAAAGGATTTTGAGACTTTCATTTTTGATGACCAAGACTTTTCGTATTTCCGTTGGAAAATGCCCATATTCGGAAATATTCTACAGTAGATCATTTGTATTTGTATAAAATATAATTTTGTGAATGTAAGTATATATATAAAAGTTAAATAATAACTGTAAATATTAATTGTGAAGTATTAATTTGTGTAGTATTGTGTAGTATTAAATTAACATTAAATGTATAATGTAAAATGTTTTATAAATTTAAATTATAAATGTAGTATGTTAATGTGAATTGAATTTATGAAGAATGAAATCTGTCTTCTGAAAATATCAATAGTTTACACTTAAGAAAAACTCAATAATATTCTGTGTTGTAATAATATCGGAAAAATTTTCGTGAAATAAATTTTTTTCCAAAGAGTTAATTATTGATGTAATAAATACAAAACCTACAGTAGCTAATAGTGAACAATGTTTTTTTAAAAATTCCAATCAACATTATATTTGCATGTTATATTTTAAATCATAATAAGTATGACTTAAATCGTCTTCTCGAAGAGATATGTAAAAGTTGTCTGCAGCAATATAGCAAGGCTCGCAAAACTCTATCATATTCTAAATGAATATCTAAACGACCTTTGCACTATTGCAACGAATCCTAAGTCATAAAGTCACATTTTACATATTTTTAAGAACCTTTCAATAAAGATACGAAAATTTTTGATCATCAAAAATGAAAATCTCAAAACTCCTTATATAATGACAACGAAAATGTTTCTAAAACATCAAAGGCCTCTCTCTGACTATAGATTGCATAAGTTTTCCATTTCACAGCAGTTGACGAATGACAGAAAAATTCACATAGCTCGCATTTGTAGCGCTATAAAGCATAATAATACTTGACAGATAAATATTTACAATATATTAATTTAATCATAATCATAAAAATAATAATAAATAATTTAATTAACCTGCTTCTTTTCGATGGTTTCTCACATTGACTTCTAATTTTCGGTGGTTCAGGTTTAATGGATTTGAATGAATTGATGCAGCTAAATATATTAAATATTAATATTAATCACAAAAATAATTAAATAACTGGGAGATTGTAATATTTTGCTCACTTAGAAATTTTTGAAAGAAAAGGATTGTAAAGCACCTAAGCGGTGTTCAGAATATCCAACCAGATAATATATTTGAAATGACATAATATGATAAACCTTCAAAATGCTCAATAACCAGTCATAAATTAAATTCAATCCTACTAAGTAAAAGATATAGATGAAACAAGCAAATAATAAGTCTCGTACAGATTATTCCTTATCAAATTTCATGTACACTTTATTATATCATAATGTGCTTGTAAAATATATACACTTGTATGATATCATGGTGCAGATGAGGAATCGGTAAATTAAAGAAATGAATGATGAAATGACTCGTAACATTAAAGGGATTAATAATTCAATTTTTTTAATTTTAATTATTTTATTTTCAGAAATTCTTTTTTAATTACAATCAATATATTTATAAAAAATGAATATAAAAGTTAACAATATATTATTAAATATTAATTGAAAAAAATTAAATATTAAAACTTATTAAAAATAAAGTAAAAGTAGATTAAAAAATTAGAAAATATTCTAAAGCTTTGTGGCAAACTCGTGTATGTGTGTAGTGAGAACCCGTTCCGGCTAGGACATTCTAACGAAACTCGAACATGATCCCTTACTTAGTTATAATTCGGGTTCATAAATTTCTCTATTAAATTTCTGTTGCGTAAAAAATATAACAGAATGTATTTGCAGTGTCGTAGCAAGGCAGAAAACAATAAGTATAATTTAATGACAATAGGCCATTTATTTAAAGGCTAGTCTGTCTGGTAGTCCTACAGTAAAGTAATTTTTCTAGTTTTAACTGGTACAAATTGGTCAATAATTACGTAGAAGTCAATTGTATTTAAAATTCATTAAGTTAAATTTCAGACTGAATTTAAAAGATAATTTAACTTTCACCTCTTGTCTAAATGATCAGAACGATTAAAATATGAAATATTGTGGTGAGTGTAATGAGAGTAATGTAAATTACCACTAAATTGTATAAATACATATTTCCTATTAATCATCTATATGAATCATAACTTAATTTTGAAGCCTGGATGTCCTGTTAAGTTTGCTGTCCATTTTGAACATAAACAGTTAAACCGGCGCCTGGGGGTATTTCACCTCACCCTTATACCACTCGCTACGCCACTGTGCATTAGCAAAAGATCCAAATTATGAATTATATCCAGTAGTCTATGCTGTACTTGGGATTGCCCTATCTGCACCATTTCTCTGCTTCAGTTTTTGCTCCATCACCCCAAAGCACCAATCTGTGGTTATTAGTAATATCTTAACTATAAGATTGATTTTAAATTTTTAAATCAAAAAAAATCTTCATTGGTCTCTATTATTTTCATGAACCGTTAACCAGATAGGACTTTAAAGGATTTCTCTCAAAAAAACGCAGAAATTGATTGATAAAAAAAAATATTTTGATGCGATCAGGAATATTCAAAAGTACTCAAAAACGGAACGAATTTACTAATACACCCACCATATGACCAGCATATAAAAAATTCATTATACTTTGTAAGCTTAGCATGAGCAGCTTTCGAATCTTCATAATCAGCAAGCTGTAGAATGAGAATGCATTCCCCAATGAGAGCAGCCCGTCCGATTTCTAGCCGGAACGTTCCATCATACCGAGACTCCCATTGACGAATGAATGGGTACTGAAGTTACAATTATAAAGCTTTCTCGATTATCAAATGAATGAATCCATAAAAAATGAAAAAAAAATAATAATAAAAGTGGAGGAAAGTAGAACATTTTCAGAACGGCTAAATAAATCTGGGAATATTTTCCGGAAATAATGAAGCTTTGCGATAAATCAAAAAAATTCTGGTGGATAACTATAATTTTTCGGCAAAGCTTTTTTTTAGTTAGTTAAACTGAGTTTTTTAATGGGAATGACAGTATATTCGATTATAAATAACAAAAAAATGATAGAACATTTTTTTAAAAATAGGTGAAAACGCCAGTTTAATTATTCTAAGATTACGAAACAGAGAATTCCTATGTTATGAAATTAATAGATAATGATCTTAATCATTTGAAAAAGGATGTGCCGAAATTTCGTGAATATCAAAAACATCGACATCTTTACTGATTCCTAGCTTATCTATTATTGTTTTCTCTTTAAATAAAACTATAATTTTCATGTAGAAAGTTTCAATAAAAGTTTCTTGTAGAAAGATTATTTAAGTAAATCAGCGATATAATTCTGAGCTTACTAAAGTTTAATAGATGAATATTTAAAGAAGGATATTTAAAGTAGGCACCAGAAATTAATAAGAATATAAAATCACATTTTTTGACTATTCCTTTTTCAACGGTTTTAAAAGTTTTAATTTTAGGTGTTTAAACTGTTAGGAATTCAATTATATTTAAAGTCTCGAAATCAAAAAAAGTATTAAATACGATTAGATCATAATAGCTAAGGCTTCTGATCTTGTGTAAAATGGATACGCCAATTGGTGCAATGCTACATATATTGGAGAGAATAACAGCCATTTCTGTACACAAGCTCAGGAATATAACATTAGTGATTAAATCGCAATCCCTAATAAAAACATTTAATAAACTTTTGACATTGATTAAGATGACAGACTGATGAGCACAATCATTTCCTATACTTTAATTATTTAGTAGTTTCGTTTATTATTTCATTGATAGTTTAGATTACCTTTATTGGTTTTTTATTTTGATAATTTTTAAAAAGTTAAAATCGGACATTTATTAAAAATTATTTTAATTTAAGAAAACAATATTAATTGAAAGGATATGATTTTAAATAAAAATCACAGACAATAGACTTGTTTTTTGGCTCTTTACAAATTTAGTAGTATTTGTTAATTTTATTTTACCAAAGGAGCGACCTAGAATTAACGTAGTAAGATTTCTAATATTGAAAAATAAGATTTAGGAACCACAAATATTAATAGATGAAATGTAAAATTATTAAACTTAATTATTTTTTAAAGTAATAGTTAAAAATTAAATCTAAAATATAAAAATATGAAACAGAATAAATTTTATAAGCAGAATAAAGTATAATTAAATTTTTACACAATTTATGACAAATCTCCTTGAAAAACTTAGTTTTTTACCATGTGTAGCTCAGATTTAAACTTAAATCAGTTAAAGGATTTGAAAAAAATTTATTTCATAATTTTCGGGGGCTTTACTTAATTTTTGGGTTATGTTGCTGTGGCAATTTAGGGACCGTGTCAAAAAATGCAATAAACTTTTGTTGATCAAAAACATCCAAGCTATATATTTTTATAATAGCAAACAATAAAAACTGAGACTTGATGTCGTTAAAACTCGAAACAAAATTGGAATACTTTGACATAAAACCATAAAAACAAATCAACTAATATGTGTTCTTAAGTGGTTGTGTTTAAAACAAAGGTGGAATTTCGAACTGTAAGTTTGCACATGTGAAACTATGGGTCTTAGGTACTTAAAAACACAAAATTCAGCTGAAAATTGTTTTTAACTTCATGATTTATGAAATGTTGGAAACCTGTGTTATGTATGTGCAACACGGGACTAAATATATATTAACTTATTGGAATTCGAAAAGTCACAATTTTAAATTTTAACATCTAAAATGTTATTTAAATTTAAATTATAAGGTTTGTTTGTTAAAATTTTAATGATTTAAAATTTGTATGTTTGCAAAATATTTTAATTTATAAATTTTATTATTTTAATCTAAATTTGAAAATTTAGGCTTAGAATCAAAATTAAGATCTCAAAAATTGGTTTGAAAACATTACGTAAAATATAATTACTGATTCAAAGTCAAATAATAAAAAATTAATAATGTCATTTATATTTATATTTATATTTATTATTCTGATATCTTAATTTATGCTGATATCAAGGAATCATCGGTTTATATTTATATATTGTGGAATTTTGAAGAAAAAAATACCTGAATAGTAAGAGCTGGATTCTCCAAACTGTTGTTGACAAACAACAAAAGAGATTTGGTAAAACACGCTCGGAAGCTTCCACGCAATTGAGCATAAACTGATTTGTCAATATTCTCTTTCGGCTTCAATCGAATACTGACTTCCAGAACGTGTTCAATGTTTACTAAATGTTTAACACATAAGTAATCAATTTGAGTAAAACAAAATATATTATAATAAAATTTTAAAAATTAATTCTTTACTCATTTCACTTAGAAGACTGCAATTATTTTGGTGGTAATTTACTGGTTTACTTACACTATGTTTATTCATATAGATGTACCCTATCTAGGAACGACATATGCTAATGAAACTTTAGAAAAATATTTAGAAATAATATTTGAAAGTTTATAGTGAAGTCAGAAGCCACAAAAATTTGGAGTTTTTTTATTCCAATTACCAATCAACTTGCAAATTCCGCAGTTTTAGACTTTTCAGTCAATTTAAAAATCAATTTGTTTAAATTAGTGCTCAGTGAGAAAATCAATCTATTATTTTCCAAACCCACACAATTACTGGCACACAGACACAAGCACAATTGCACATCCACAATTACAAGCAATCACACAATTACATATACACACGTACAGCATTTGCACAAACGTGTGCATACACACACACAATTCTTCACCAGTAAAATTCATAATTTATAATCCTCATTGTCATAAATAATGAAATTTCCCATTCCTGTGGAAATTTCAGCAACACGATTCGATTGGTCAGTTTGACCTCAATATAGAACACGCAAGAAAGGGAAATAACAAAACGCCTGTTGACGGCAGAAATTGAATGGAAAATTTTAACAAATTTATTATGAAAACTAAATGAAAATCCAGTTCGCCTTCACCACTTCCATATTTGGCTATAATAATTAATAATCAAAATGACAGCTATTAACTCAAGTAATAACGGACACAGCCATCTCCATTCATTATCAATGACGCACGCGCACAATGGCACGCAATCGCAATGATGACGATTACTTTTATTTATAATAATTATAATAATTAACTAATAATAATAATACTAATAATAATAATAATAATTTAGACATGGATTAATGGGCATCATCATCGCGAAAATTATTATTATTATGATAAATGAAATTAATTAATTTATTTAACCGATACAAAATTGTCCAAGTTATTACTTAAATAGTTTTATTTTTAATAGTTGGACTTATAAAGTTGTTTACAAAAACAAATTCAAGTCTATTTGAGGTCACATCCTATTAGCTGCACACACACATAGCGACCATGGAAAGCTAGCTGACCTAGTTTTTCTCATCGGCCAATAGGAGCGCTTTGATATGTACGTGTGTTACAATTATATTTGAGTAGGTGTGCAGAGAACGAATTGATTAAATATGCATTAGATTCAGATAATATTACTACTAATAATAATGTCAGCTTGAGGAGTTGCTATTTATATCGCTTTGTTTTTGTCGCTCAGCATATATAATAATTGTTTTTATAAAATATTATCATTATTATTATTATTACTAATTTTACTCCATTGCCATCCTCCTCATCGCAAACATTGATCAATAGCCTACTGCTAATGCTTGTGTGTGTGTGTTTCTCTCGGTATATGTGTGCGTGAATGTCGTAGATCAATATTTTATGCGTACAGTTGACTTGTCATTTTAGTGTATATTTAGTTGGCCGCAAGTCACTGAAGCGAGAATAAATAATTATGGATGCCTCAAGAGAGGAGTGGTATTGGCCATTATCACGTATAATCGTCATCATCCAATCGATTTATAAGTGAAGTTTCAGGAGGCTCTGATAGGTGGCCATCAACTGGTTGATGGTGATTGGATGAAATAGTGAAGTGGACGCGAGTGACGTCATCTGCCCACATTTGTGTTGTTGATCGGGATCAGAGAATCGATTAAAAAAATATTTGCATAAATCAATGTATAATTGTGCAGTTGTATTATTGCCGAATTAAACTGTAATTTTTTAAATTAATAGAAAAGATTAATCAATTAAACACCAAATTTTCGAATGGAATAAATTAAGTAAATTACTTAAAACGAGAAATAAAAATGTCTCAAATATTTTCCAGTGTGAAAATTTTTCAAAAAAATTAGCGTCAGTTTTGTGATATAACTGTATTTCGATATTCAATCTACTCTATGCCGGAGTAACCAATAGCACCTGCTTAGGGCATCGCATGGAAAGGGGCACCACGACAAGCTAATTTTTACCAGGAAGATCTCAGCATGGACATCGTTGGAGAACTGCACCACTTTTATAAGTAGCTCAGTTCAAAGTTTTAGGAAAATAAAAGTGATTTCACTTATGCTGAACTGTATGCTATTGTTCAAAATAAACTTCGTAGTCTCTTTCCAAACCAGGATATTGCAATTTGAATTTTCTTTACCTTCATGCTAACAAATGTTTCTGCTGAGCGATCCTTTTTACAGATAAAGAGACTCAAAAACCCATATAGAACAACATTGAAGCAGGAGAGATTGAACTCACTGGGTTTTCTCTGTATCGAGACAGATATGCTTACTTCAGTTGACTTTGACGATGTAATCAATGATTTTGCACTTTCAAAGTCAAGGAAACGAAATGCCTGATTTATAAAAATTTATAACAGTTACTAGTAGAGTTTCGTGCTTGTTTACATCATACTCATACATGTTATAACTTACATCACCATAGTTGCATGTTGTGTGATGCGTAGTGTATTAACTTTGCACAACATGCACTTACCTGGATTTGGTTGGTTATTTGGGCACCATACTTGGTAAGTGCTTAGGACCCCTGAATATGTTAATCCGGCCCGGGATCTACATATTCCCTATATTATGTTAGGTTAAACCTTATTGTATATGATGCCTACATGCTTGATTGATTGTTTCGATTGTCTGGATCCTCAGTTTATGCCATTGTTTAATATTTAACCCTACTTATAATACCATATGCTACAAACATTAAATATATAAAATTTAAATCTGCTAAATCAAAATGTTTATAGAGAGGGTATTTTACGGTCTAACCTCACTATCAATTGAAATGTGCCTTATGCTGTCATTTTTACATCACGAGAAGATTTAAATATTGAAAAATTAAAAATGTCAATATGCAAAATATAAAAATTGGAACAATGACAAGTTTTAAAAACTAAACAATTATTAAAAATACAAATTTTATAAAGTTTATTTTAAATAAAATTTGCTGAATTTGAATCAAAAATGTTTAATATTGGAAAATTGTCAATCAATGTATCAAATTGATAAAAACAAAAGTTTGTTTATTGAAATAAATTTTAATAAATTTAATAGAAAAGAGTAGACTTTACTGAATTCATATTTATAGAAAGGATCAATCTAACAGAGGGGCCAAGAGCAGAAAGTAAAGCAGATGGGTCAAACAAAAACAAAATTTTGGAAAGTTAATCTTTAGAAATTATTGTAAAAACATCAACAAATAGATTTTTTTAAATAATTTGAATAAGTTTATTATTTACTTAATTAACTTTTCAATTAATTAGTTTTTTAACTGAAAAATCACTTCTATTTTATATCTAACATTATTTCACTTTTCTCTATATTTTTCTTTCCACTCTACTAATTTTCTATTTTGTTTCATTATCGATTGATTCTCTTTTGTTTACTTTCTATTATTTGAATAATAGTTAACATATTTTATTTGATAAGTTTCGTTTTTTATTCATCTAATTCGAACAATGACGTTCTATCGAATCATTAAATGCGGCAGGCACCTCCAGTAAAAACAACCCTCCCAAAAGTCGCGGAACTTCAAAATTTGGGCAAAAGAATTTTTAAAATTTAACAAAATAATGTTACACATTAAATAGATATTTATTTCATATATCATCCTTTAAAATAAAAATAACACAAAAACGAAGCTAAAAGGTGAAATCTTTCCTCCTTGATTTCATATTGGCAAAATCGGTAATTAAGTTTTTATGTTCCATATTTCCAGCCGCTTTTGCCTCAATCGAAAGTATTGAAATATGGCTTAAACGGTTTCTACAAATGGTATTACGTAAATGATTTTTTTTTATTTTCAGTTATGAAAAGGATTGTTCAGCTTGTAAAATTCATATTTCCGCAAACATTTATCGTATTTACATACAATTATTTCAGAACTGTAAAGCAAATCAATAATATTGTAAATACAATAATTTTTGGTGGAAATATGTATTTTACAAACCCTAGGTTTGTTTATAATATTTTTAATCATATTTTTATATTTGTGGGCTCACTTTAGCTGCGGAAAAGAGTTTCATACTATAAAATTTTGTGAGATCATAATTTATTTTAGGTGAGGGCTCCCTAAAGCTGGTGCCCTCCCGTAACGTAGGGTCCTGTGTCCACTACTACCGCCGCTGCCTCCAAAATAAATAAAAAGCCTATTGATTTATTGAACAAATATAAAGCTTATTAAAATTAAATTTTGCCTCTTCTTAATCATGCAAAATGAGTGTTAATTGTCTACATAATAATTAAAATTTGGTAGGACTATTTCAATTTCTCATTTCCCGTGTTCTTATATTGATTCACTGAGACCAAACAAATTTAAACTTTTATTTAAGAAAACAGTTTGTACAGTGTACACTTCATTTTGTCGCAATCTCTGTAAACGATAAATTCAACCAAAGACTGGTTCGAACTTCATAAACTCCGTTCAATTCAATTGGCAGATAAATACTTGAAATCTCAAGTCCAATAAGTTCCTTCCTTACTTAACTCAACTAATTTTCGACGAAAACTAGCAACATCTTTAATTCAACATGATCCTCCTGTGACAGAAAATGGATTGAGTAGGAGAATTCACATTGCAATAAATATATTGGGCGTCCACAATTTTAGTTGTCCAAATATAATAAACTGAGCATTCTCACAATAATCCTTATTCATCGCAGTTGATTGCGTAATATTTCAGGGTCTATAGTAGTGAGAAGTGCTGAATTAAGACTAGAGCATTCTATGATAATCAATTTAGAGAACGGACAGTGCTAAAAGTATTCAAAATCACTCGATTGTTTCATATATTTACTATTACTTCTGGGGAAAATGCATTTTATTGAAACAGCCATTTTTATCTATTTGAAATTATATAAACGTTTCATGCAAATGATTTCAAAAAATTATAATTATACGATAGCAGTAGGGAGAAAGAAGTGTCAACAAGAAAGGTATTTCCAATAGTCTGATAAAGAAAATTTTTTAAAATACATTTGAGTCCATGGGCACTAAACTCAAAAATCATAGACGCACAAAATTCACAAAATGATGGGTTTGATCTAGATTTATCACTACTTACTAATGTCGATATCCTGGGAATTTTCCAGGGCTACCTCAACTTAGGAACCCATCAACAATAAATAACAAAAAATAAATGTTACAAAAGTAAAATTTTGAAATAATTAACAAAATATTTAAAAGCCTATATATACAAAAGCAATTATTATTATTATTATTATTATTATTATTATTATTATTATTATTATTATTATTATTATTATTATTATTATTATTGTTGTTGTTGTTGTTGTTGTTGTTGTTGTTATTGTTATTATCATAAAACTTTTCAAAGTAAACAGAGGGATACAACCCCTGTAATGATATAAGTCATTCCTGTTAAATGCGCAATAAAAATAAAAAGACACTAAATAAAAATATTGCTAGTTTAATGAAGTCATTACCGTAGATACTCGAGTAAAGCGCGAGGTTTTTAGGTTCAAATTTTGAGCGATAATTGCGTGGAACGCGTTATATTCGAGCTCCTACTAAATTTAAATTTTAGACACAAATTTCCATCTATTACAGACATCCGATTAAGGTTTCGAATGCACAGATCAAATTTCAATTGAATTATTTGGTATATTTTAATATCTTTGGTAAATATCATTGTATGTCACTGTAATATCACTCGCAAAATTTAAATTGAATATTATTAAAATAAAAACAAACATAAAAACCATTTAAAATTTTTTATTAAAATACATTTGGGAAAAACTTTAATAAAAATAGCTACATTATGCACCAACTTGACTAGATTATACATGAAAATTCAACCCTCGAGTCATATTCGCGTCTTTCACTTTAAACTCAGTTCTATACCTAATTTGTAACCCTGGTGTTATATTCGGGTATCCTATACTCGGGTATCTACAGTAATTAATACACCAGGCTAGAGCGTGGTTCACCAGAAATTTTAAAATAATTAAAACATTATTAAAAAGGGTCATTTTATTGAAAGAATAGGAAAGACAGCGAAAAATTAAACAGTTGCTGGGTTGAGCAAAAAAATGAACAAAATAAAAAAACTGAGTGAACACTATTTATCGAGATCATTAGCACAAATTACAAACCAAATTTGGTTTCGCCACCGTTTGTAAGATCAAAATGATAGAAGATGTACGGCAATAACATAACACTAGTAGCAGAAATTTTTGCTCCTTTCTTTTATTTTTAATTTCAAATTATTCACTATTTTGCAAAAAATACACAGCATTTCCAGCGGGCCTTGATGATAATTATTTGAATAAATTAAATAGCAGATCTGCCACTCCAAACATGTCTGGTTTGGCTATGATGACTGACAACAATAACAACAACAATAATCAACAATTATGATAAATATTCCAAACTGTAAATGTTGGCAATCTCATTGCGTTGATCGACGGGTAAATTTTAAAAGAGGTTCAGAATTAATGAATTCATCTGTCAAAGTAGTTAGGAGCCAGTTACAATATGTCGAATTATTAAGTCATATTTTAATTATCTGGAGGCAGAGTAATTGAGAAGGCATTGTGATACCGATTTCGGCAAATAGTAAATTTATAAACTAGTAACCATGAGAGATTAATAGACAAATATCTCATAGTGGAGGGCCGCCTGTCATGGACAAGTTTTGGCCACTTATTGACAAGATTGCACAAGATTGTGTAGGATTTCAAGTTTACACTAGAAAATATTACTAATGAACCATAAAGTGTGAAGCAATTATTGATTATCATTAAAATGGCACATATTAAATAAAATTCTAATGAGAATGATATTGATTTTATTTACACGTTTTAATAATAATGTAATAAATAATATTAAATAATAATAATGATTTAAATAAACGACAATGTAGGTCGAATTCCGCAATATTTATTCATAAAATGAAATAGGAAATTTTTCTCCTTAAAATCGATGCTGATCTCTTTCGCTTATTGGTAAATTTTGTTTTTGAGTGATCAGGACATATTTTAGGTCGAAATATTTCATATTTCAATTTATGAATAAACATTGCAGAAATTGGTTCATATAGTTATTTATTTAAATTTTAATTTAAAAAATTTTTCCTTAATCAAAAAATTGTTTTTGATTAAATAACAATAACAATAATAATAATAATAATAATAATAATAATAATAATAATAATAATAATAATAATAATAATAATAATAATAATAATAATAATAATAATAATAATAATAATAATAATAATAATAATAATAATAATAATAATAATAATAAACAATCAATAGATTTGGTAAAACCTAACAAAAGTAATGCTGATGTTCTCAAAGTGCTAAACATGTGTAAGTAAATGAAAATTCTGTATATTATGTACAAAACTCATGCGTGCAATCGGACACGAGTCAATGACATCAAAGTAACAGATGTTCATATCAATCTGAACACAACCATATCCACACCAATAACGCAAAGATAAAATTAATGATAGTAGCAATTCATATTAGAAATTCAACCAGTGCCGAGACCTGACATGCCGCCAAATAGAAAAGGAATGACAGAATGAGGACATTTACAATGACAACCACTAGAACAATATAAAAGTAAGAAATTGAGGGACTGCATGAGATTGCCAAATATTCAAGTGTACCAGCTGACAGGAGTTTTAACGCATTTAATATAAATTTCCCAACCATCCCAATTAGTGATGACCTCCCAGTGGGCTGACGTATGAGAATTTATAAAATAAAAATTGATACCCAACTGTACAATAAAATCCTAACAAAATATATTTCAATCACATTACAACTTATATAAAAGTGGCATTGAAATGCGTTTCGATACATCTCAGTTGGACCTATTGTATTTGCATATATTTACTTTGTCGATCACTGAATTGTATTTATTTAATTTCCTTGTAATATTGTTTTTTTATCTTTACTACGTAGTCTTCTATTTTTATTTTATCGTTATTGTTGTCTATTAATTGTGAATTTTATACTTGGTGAATGTGATTGGGATTCAATGTTGGCTGCGATATTTGCACAATATAATTCAAATATTATATCCATTTACCAATTACAACTATGTAAAAAATAAGAAATATACAATGAAAAATGTTTAAAATCTTTTTACATAAATAGCAACGAAAAATTTCTACCTGAGTTGTAATGGGGATTCAATTTTTTATTTTTGTAAATTATATTCTCGAAACATTCTTTCCACTTCTTTCTCAAATCTTCT
Source organism: Schmidtea mediterranea (assembly GCA_022537955.1). NCBI lineage: Eukaryota > Metazoa > Platyhelminthes > Tricladida > Dugesiidae > Schmidtea > Schmidtea mediterranea. Next base: position 107,503,768 of record CM039679.1, read on the forward strand.
GTCAATACAATCAACGACAAATGCCGATTCTCCATATACAAATTCAACCCTAATAGTTTGAATTTTGACTGAAGGATATCGTCGACATGGAACAAATTTCTGAGATCAATTGACTGGTAGGAGAGACTCTCTGACATTTCAGAGTCAAGCTCGTGTTTCTTTTGACTCCATTTTTCTTTACTGATGAAATAATCTAGCCGGGGATTTGTATAGTTTGTGCAAATGCTCAATATAAAATATTTTTTTCTGTGGTTCTAAAATAATAGGTTATATTAAATATTGATTCATAATAATAATAATAATAATAATAATAATAATAATAATAATAATAATAATAATAATAATAATAATAATAATAATAATAATAATAATAATAATAATAATAATAATAATAATATTTAATAATAATGATTTGGGTTGAATAGAAAATTAATTTTTGATCTTTGATTATAACGGAAATAAATGAAATATAGAAAAAAGATCAAGGGTGTCAAAAAAAGACTTTAGGTTCATTTACTCTAAAAAATTTTTTACTGTTTTATTCTTGTCTTTGCAAACTCTATCCAGCAGCTTCGAGAAACCAATTTAGTTATTTTAAAGTCCCTAATGGCTCCTTACATATTTCCTTTTTCAAGTGGATTTTCTTTCGATCCTTCCAGACTAACTTTCTCTCTGTGACAAGATCAAGCTTCCCGGAATTCTTTCACAGTCATTCCAAAAATTCAACCTAAGGTTCTCTAAATCTTCTATAATTCCTAAATTGGTAATAGCAATTGTTAGTATTTAAAATATTTAAAGCAGAAAATTTGAAAACATTGGAAATTTAACAATTAATTAAAAATACAATTTTAATTATTGCTTATAATTGCATGCCATTTTGTTCATTGATATTGGAATGATGTTCTCGTAATTTGTTGCAATACGGAAGATTGATGAAAAAGAAATACGCGTATTGAAATAAATCTTTAGTTGTAACAAATTGTTATTGCAGCAACATATATTATATCACGTAACAAGGGCCATAGATAGAAAATAAAATAAATAAAAAGTCTTCTGAAGAGATTGAAAATTCTAGTTACAATACAAGATCTCGAGATCTAAAATTATAGTGAAGCATTGAGTGAGAAAAGATACCACAAGTGAAATATGAGTTGAATAACTGTAAATATAGCGTGGACAATCACGATATTGTCATTGTTATTTAGTCTATTTTGCACAAGAGCACAGTGAAAGTTCTGGCTCAACCATTCCGTTGTTGTAAACATTTGTTAAGAGACATGTCGCAACCTCAAATTCCATAAAACTTATTTATAAATAAAACGTAGACGCTTAGCTCAATTGAGGGCATCGAAATATTTATAAATGGTCAGGGAAAGAAAGTGTTTTTAAGTCAATAAATAGTCATGGAGAAATTGTAAGACTTATCATTTCTAAACGAGCTAAAGTATTGTGCTTAAATAAAAAAATAATTTTTAACCAGTTATGAAATTAGAATTCATTCGAAATTTAGTCAAATTAAATGAAATTCAGGAATATTCGCCGCAATCTTCAGAAATAGTTAGATAGTCAAATGCCGAAATACCACAATATAAATAGAAAAAACTTTGGAAGCAGAAATATTCCTGCAGAACCAATTGTGTTAAACAAAAATTATGGTTCTAATAGAATATACAAGTTTCGTGAATGACCTGAACGAAAGGAAGACATTTTTATTAATTTTTATAGCAAAGAAAACTTTGGCAAAGAGCTTGAAGAACTTCGGGGATTATTAGAAACGTTCGACGAAAAAAATCTCGATTCTATTGTTGCAGATGAATAATCACTATGATGGTCAGATCAAGGGACTGCAAAGAATTTCCGCCCATTTGAAAGCATCTTGATATTCCATACACTTCTCTATTTATCAGTAAAGAATAAATCTTTAAACAGAAATCTAGTGGGAAATCATAAGATTTATTTTATAAATTTCCAGATATCATTATACGTATCTATATAAAATAAAATGAAAGCTTCCTGGTAGCATCATCAATTCACAAAAATAATTAGTAAAATATATGATAAGTCTAGCTGCTAGTTTCAAATTTATTCAAAAGAAAAAGTAAGAAATTTTGACTACAAAATAGTTCTCATTATTAGTCGAAAATTACCATTTTTTGTTTTGAATAAACATGAAATTTGCAGCTAAGGCTAATTATATCTTTTACTATAATAAGGACTTTTTTTGTTTTTCACCTCTGATTTCTTTATAAGTGACATAATATTTTCTACAAAATTTGACTATGAATCAGATTTATTTAAGGTATTCACGAATTTTCGGCACAGCCTTTTTCAAGTGATTTCGATCATTACTTATTTATTTAAAAAAATAGGAGAAAAATTTATATATTTTGTATGTGATATTGATTTTATTGGTTAAATTTAATTTTAATTAATAGAGTTTTAAATTATCCCCCCAAAAAACAAGGAAATTTTCAAATTACATTAGTTAAATATTGATGGTTCGTTTGTGTTTTTTGATAAAAAAAGTTTCTGCGGCTTGTCTTTGTAATGTGTTTTTGAACGCGTCTTGTAGTATTTGGCATTTTGTTTCGTGAATTAGTGGTGCTGATTTGTGTACTTTTTCCCAGTGTTCATGATAATTACCGGCTTTGCTTTTAATATGTTCATTGAGTCATGATCGGAATGTTCTATGTGTTTCTCCTATGTATATTGCGTCACATTTCATGCAAGTGATTTGGTATAGTGTTTTTAGAAAAGCAAAAACATTTGGTAGGCGAACGGCACAGACAATCTTGATGATGCTGCAGTAGTGAAGGTTGGACGAATATGTACAGGTAAATCTGGGTTGTGAATGAAAGATCTGATTACATTACATGTCTTATTGTTCAAGAAAGGGAAGAGTAGGTATATTATTGGTTTGTCATGTTTCTTTTGTGTGTTGTGACTTTTTTTATTTTTTTTGGAGCTGTATTCATTTAAAAAATATTTTTCTACGAATTTTTGGATATCCATTTTGCAAAAAACATGTTTTGAAATTCTTGATGGTTTCTTGTTTTTTTGTTATGTCAAAACAGTTTCTCATTGCTCTTTTTCTCTCTCCTATTAATAATGATATTTTTCGCTGGAGTGGAACGTGGCTTTCCCAAGGTAGAATGTGTCCACTGTGTAGATTTTTAGTGAATAGATCTGTTTTGAAAGTGAGTGTGTCAGAAACTTGAGAGGAATTATTCAAGATGTCTAAAAAAGGAATTTTGCCTTCAGAGTTAGGAAGTTCAAGAGTGAATTGAATATTTGTGTTAGTGGAGTTTGCATGAGATAAGATGAGGTTGAAAGGTATCGTGGAGACTATGAAGATGTCGTCAATGTATCTTTTCCAGAATAGGATTTTATCCACAAAAAAGAGCGAATCTTGGATGCTATGTGTATTTGTTTGAACGGTTTTCCCCTTATTAAGATAGTGTCCGAGTTTATGGCTAGTTTGATGATTTCGATGAAATCTTTTTCAGATAAGTCTGCGAAATCTGTTTCCGCTTTGAAAGTTTCAACAAAGAATGCTGCGACAATGAAGACATTATGTTCTCCAGTGAGAGGTATGGATCCAAAGAGGTTTGAAACTTCAAGAGATCCCCAGAAATATTGTTGTTTTGATTTTGTAGAAAGAGATATGTTTGAGATTTCCGAAACAAATTGGTTTGTGTTTTTAAGATGACAATGGACAAAGTTTAGAAGATTTTTGAGAATTTCAACAGGAATCTTTGAAAGAGTTGTGGAAGGAGTGTCAACAGCAGAAACAAGAGGACTACTTTTTAATCGATCTTTGTGATCTTTAGGGAACATGATCATGTTGCTTGGTAAAGGTTCAATACAGTTACATTTTAAAAGTAGATCTCTGATTTCGAGGTTAGTTTAGTTTTTTAGCAAGGACAGAAAGTTTCTTGTTGAATGTGATTGAGAAGAAGCTGGTAAGATCATTTTTTTATTGGTGTATAGTTAGCCAGATGTTCGTTGAAGAGTGATTCATAGTAATTCGTGTTCAGAGCGATAAGTCGATTTGTTTTTTGTCAGAATTGGGGATTGAGAAGTCTTTGAAGTTTTTAAGTGTTTTTATATTAAGGGCGATAGATTTTTGTGTTGAAAGCTGTTTTTTCATGAGGTTAGTTTGTTTTTTGATAGTGTTCTTGAGGTATATATATATATATATATATATATTTTTTTTGATTTATTACTCAACTATTATCAGTGTTAATACATAATTAATGGACACAAATGAACTTTGTATAAGACAAACGCGTTGATTAGAATGACCCCTGTGCCCACAGTTCATACATTTTCACGTGCGTTTGGCATTGTCATTAAACTTGTAAACATTTAATCAACTGTCCTTAATAAACTTTACACAAGTCATAACAAATAATAATAATAATAATAATAATAATAATAATAATAATAATAATAATAATAATAATAATGAATGGAATTGGTAAAGCCATACAATCTTGGCCGAGATTATAGCCAACGACAATAACTTGGAATATCTTATATTTAAAAAGAAATATTTATCAAGCCCGAACCATCAGTAGCCAGCGAAATCTCTGACTGGATTTTCACAAAATAGCAAAGTATTGAAAATTAAAACCAAATCATAGTGTGAAGGTTATTAATTTGATTTTCGTGAAATTTTAGAAAAGTCTTGATAAAGTAATTGTTTTTGGATTGCAGTTCTGTGTTTTGAATTTTTATAAAATTTAATAATCAGTTTTACAAGGATTTCAAAAGAATCAAAAATAATAAATGCCGAAAACAATATAATATGCATTTAAATTTTTGTAATAAAAATAAAAAAATATTTGAAGAAACTTTAATTTTGAAATCAATTCAAGATCTATTCAAATGGTGGATAATAAAAATACAGAGGATAAAAATCTTTAAATTCACATGCAAACAACTGAAAAGAATCCTTTTTTATTAACTTTAAAGCAAAAGCTTATCATATATTTTACTAATAATAGTAATAATAAAAATGATAATAATAATAAAATAATAATAATAATAATAATAATAATAATAATAATAATAATAATAATAATAATAATAATAATAATAATAATAATAATAATAACAGTATTAAAAGTTCATACGTCGTCAACAAATTATCATATGATTCACAATGAAAATATGCTGGACAATAAATATTTTCAATATTGACAATAAGTGAACTATTTTATATAAATATATAATGTATATATCTATATAATTGTTTATTGCTTTTTCTGTCTCAATTTTTCCATAATTTATAATATATCATTATGAATTTTGATTACATAACAATGAGTAAAACACATGCGCAATACACACACATTTATAGAAATTTGCACTTAATCAGTGCACACAGTATGAATCTGTGGTTCAATGCCGAATGAAGTCGGTGATCTGTGACTTTCATTTCTACACTATAATGAGAACCGTGACGAAGTGGTAGTCAATATGGAAGCCAGATATTGAGGTTCTAAGGCCTGTACAGATGAAATAGAGTGATATCACGCATCAACACATTGAGATAATCGCTCCCTCCAAAATGTTTACCATTGCGTCTGATTTCACTAGCTAAATCGCATCATCTTTCGTGATAAACAAGCGCCGTGAGAATGGTAGAGCTATAAAAAGGACAGACAAATGGCATAAAATACTATTTGAAACTGTAAAAAATTCCGAACAATGACTAAGCTAGTAGAAACTCACTGAAACATACCCAAATTGATGAGTAGACGGTTTCAGGATTATTGTTGAATGAAGAGAATTTATTAAAAATTCTTCGAAGCTTCTCAACCATTCTTATCGAAAAGACATAAATTAATATCCATATTCCTGACATCAATCCCAAACAATAGGGGTAAATAATTCATCCACAAATTGAAACTAGCCGACCGTGAAGAAAACCGCAAATGAAATGCATAATGAAAGAAAGAGGAAGGAAAAATCATAATAAATAACTGAATAAACAAATCTTAAATCGTTTTATTATTATAGTTATTCATTTGACCCCATAAAGTAGTGACTATAATAAGAATTGACCCCAGAGGAAATATCTGTAAATATAGGTTTCAATATAATTTATTCATTAAATCGCCTTTACATTTTCTACGGAATTTTTTATAACTATTGCTGTATATTTTTTGCACAGTTTATCCAACTGTAGTTATAATAAATACAATTGTGAAGCTAATTTGAGCAATATTCAAGTAACAAATTTTAACAAGCCTGTATAATCAAAAACCTTGCTAAGTATAATATAACTCCGATTCAGATGATGTTATTTATTGTCACCATCAAAATGACATTATTGTAAATTGAGCCCATTTGAAACAGACTTGCTGGAATTATCGTTTATTGGTAACTGATGCACTTACAGTATCATTTTTGCATATCAATTTGCACAATAAATATTTGAACTTTATAGATAAAATATTGTAACTTCTATTTATTTAATTATTATTGTTGTTATTATTATTTATTATTGTTATTCTTACTCATTATTATTATTATTATTTTTTTTTTATTATTATTATTATTATATCAGATAAGTGAATAACAATATAAGCCCTTGCTGCGAAGTAATAATTATATTTTTGAAAAAAGTTTAGATTATTACTTCGCTGCAAGGGTTATTTTGTTACTCACTTATCTGATACATTAATTTAATTTATGCTGCTACCAAGGAATCCCCGTTTTATATTTATACTTTATTATTATTATTGTTGTTGTTGTTCTTCATCTTCTTCTTCGTATTCTTTTTGTTGCTGTTGTTGTCAGTAAATTTAAATGCTTCATTCCTTATTGATACTAGAAAAGTTTGTATTTATATAATTTAACGATTGACATAATAAATACAAATAAAGTCTCCTTAGTGTATGTGGCATGACACCCAATTACACATAAAACAATATATGACACATCTTAACATCGATCAAATTGTTTTCCAGATTTATTACTGAACATGTCACAAACTTTACGAAAGTTATAATTAATTTTATCAAGAGTAATTCTAATAATATTTAAACACATCTTGATGGTGTTGCCTTGAACTTACCCTTATGGTGGACATTGTTTCTGCAATGTCAAAATAATAATGGAATTTTGTACATTGTATTGTGCATGAACCAATGTTTTACAAGGGCTATATAAATAATGAGTTCATTGTATTTAAGAACAAAGACAATATTGAACCTTTTTGTATTATATACATAAGTTATATATGAATATGAAATTTACTATCAAAAGGAAAATAACTACAAATTTCATTTCTTGATTAACTGATTGCAAGGAAGGATAAGCTTCTTGAAACCGAAATTTATAAGAAAGCAAATGATTTTAGTCAACATAAATCACTGGGTATCGTTTTGATTTTAAATATCGTCCCTGAACACAATCAATGCTTAAATTACTAAGTAATAGCGGAAATCTTTCTCACAGCGAATGGTATGTGACACTATTGATAAATACATTAATAACTTGAATATGATTGATGAGATGATTTCACCTGGTGTTGATCCGTTTACATCTGCTCCTTATAGCGGTGCTCTGAATTATACAGAAAGTGTTGTAATGGATATGATTAGTGGTATTCAAGCAAATTATACCTAGAGCACAAATACTAAGTTTGATGAAAAAAATAAAATTGAATAGTCGGAAGTCGGTTCGTAATTTTTAGGCTTTAAATTTTACTGTTATCTAAAGGTTTAAAATATTATAAAATATTGAAAGAACTAATGTTAAAATTATTTCTAAGTCTTGTAAAGCTCAAGAACTTGCTCAGTAATAAATTTGGGATACCATTTTGTCTGCGTTTTCATATCGTATATCGTTTTACACGCAATGCTCGTATTTTCGCGTACGTTGCACAAATTGTCCAACATCTCTGACCACAAGCTTGGCTCCAACCACCTTTTGCTATCATGTATGTAAATTCCATTTGTTATTAATGTCAACTTTTAAAAATGAATGTTTCTATTTTTATTAAAAGGTTTAACTTTTCACCTCTTGATCTGTATTCATTTATAACTATGTTTATCATTATTCTTTTATACTTATTCCTTATAGACATGGGTGCTACTCTACAATTATGATGGATATATTAATCATATAGACATTTAAGAGGATCTCTATGGACTGGATTCATATCCACCTGTTGCGTTTCGTTCATAAGATGACATCAACATCCACTTGCGATGCAAATCTCCGTCCACTGAATTGCAAATGGTTTACTGCTTGGTGCGCTTGAGAGGTTAACTACTCAAAAGAAAAGATAGAGTAGATGTATAAAATGTTTTACAGTTTTTTTGATTTAAATATATATTAAGCCTATATATTACGGAATTGTATTTAAATATTTAAAAAAATAATCAAATATCAATCAAGCGTGTCCGCTCTAAAATTTGAATCATTCCAAATATGGAGTTATTCGCACTTGCCTGAGAATGGCTCACATATTTAGGATTATATCAAGACTTACTATTTAAGTTTTAAGACGTCTTAAGTATCATTATTTGAAGTTATTCAACGTTTTCGATTTGGTAGTAATGAAGAAGTAGACACTAATGAGCACATAACCATATATAAATAGAGTGCCTAGAAATAACACTAAACCTCTAATGTTCGATTGGTCGAGTTCGAAACCATTTCAGTGAAAAGAACCATTTCCGAAAGATATTAAACAAAAAACAAACAATTTTCACTAAGTTATTAGAGTTGAAATAGCTTAGAAAATACAATGTCTATTATTATTATTATTATTATTATTATTATTATTATTATTATTATTATTATTATTATTATTATTAAATGAAAATGACTTTTAAAAATAAAAATAAAAAGAAATCAGAGGTGAAAAACAAAAAAAAAGTCCTTATAATAATAATAATAATAATAATAATAATAATAATAATAATAATAATAATAATAATAATAATAATAATAATAATAATAATAATGATAATCAAAACAAAATCAACAATTTTCAGGTGATTACCTGAATTTAATGATTGTTATTGTGCAACATGATATCGATATTAATATCAACTGAGAGGGGGTCATTTTATTGATAAATTTGTAATTCTAGACCAGCTAGAATTTGGGCATTCAGACTTGTTTTCTTATTGTTGACATTTGTTGTTGTAATATGAGTTTTTTCTTGTTTTAATAATGGTGATGATGATAATAATATTAATATTAATAATAATAATAATAATAATAATAATAATAATAATAATAATAATAATAATAATAATAATAATAATAATAATATTAATAATAATAATAATAATAATAATAATAATAATAATAATAATAATATTAATAATAATAATAATAATAATAATAATAATAATAATAATAATAATAATAATAATAATAATAATAATAATACATAACAAACCATACAATGAATAATATTTTAAATTGTTAATTTCTTCGCTTTTTATTTTATCTTTTTTTATGATTAATCATGTTATTTTATTATAAATTTATTGTTTAAAACTTTTTAATTAAATTTGCCTTCATAATGATTTTCCCTTTTCGGTTCTGGATCTGACTACAGATGAATATCAAAATCTTCAGAACCATACTTTTGATTTGATAATCCTTCCGTGCCATCTTAATCTATTTCTGGCTCAACTATTTTTCGTTTTCGCACAATTGAATAAAAAGTAACTTCATTTTCCAGCGACCATAACTTATAAATAGGAAGCAATATCTGTTATCACCACACCACAACTGCACTGCCCTAGAATTTCCATCTGTTCCGATTATATATTTTGTAATACGACCAAGCACCCAATTTCCATTTCCTATGGTCTTATACAGGGTCTAAATGACTTAACCTATTCTCAACGATTTAGTTTTCCATTTTTCTCTACTTCGCCAACTTCACCATTTCAAAATATGATCTGACAATTCTTGTATTTTTCTCTAACATTTGGTTCTTCCAACAAAGTTTGTCCTCGGCTATCTGTTCAATTATCACGGAACAGAAATTTATAAGGTGTTTATGTATATCATTTTCTAAAGTGACTAAATCTAATTTCTGAATGTATTCATCCTGCAATTTAATCATGGAATCCTCAAATAGTTCTTGAGTTTTATCCCCTTGACTTTTACATATAAATAATAAGTTATTTATTTTATCGTTTTTAAAAGTTTCCTTGAAAGTTTTCTGAATTTCCCAGACCGGATTTCTCATTAGGTTTTCCTCTTTTTTAAGATTAGTATTTAACTATTCAATTTCAAAAGGATTTTTCATTATGAGATCCATCTCTGTTGTCGCTAAAGATTATCTTTGTTTTTTCTTACTCTCAATGTCATTTATTTCATGATATCAATTCATTTAATTCTGTGACCGTATTTTCTCATTTTCTAATTCACTCACACTATTTATCAAGAGTGCTAATTCATTTGATTGGTCCGAAACCAAGTTCTCATTGATGGCATTTCGTTCTGAAAATTAATTGATTCGTAACTCAATTTGAGTAATAAAGTTTTTGCATTTTGTTCATGCGATCGTCAATTCGCTTTAATTTGTTTTAGTTTTGGCTAAGTTGCTTTTGACAAACTTTCAAATTTAATTTCGATTCTTCCACTTCTGATTGTTCAAACGCCCGTTTGTTGATCAGTCTTTCTATTCCTTCATGTCGTTCCTCGAGCTTATTATGATATTTCTCGACCTTAGCACGTCTTCCATTTTCCTAATTTCTTGACTAAATTTATTTAATCTAACTAACCTAATCATAATTTATCCTCACTTGGTTTCGCTTGCCCTCATTAGCTTCTATGAAATCGCTTCGCTTTCAAGAGAATTTTACAAGCCAAAACGGCGACATAATACTTATTCATTCTTTTAATTATTCCTGATCATTTTCCCATAGAAGCTCTAACCACAACTGCAAAGTGGAATCTTCCTTGATTCACCAATTTCCCAACATTATGTTGTCTTGCAGTTACTTAGCAGTGAATATTAATTGTTATTTATCGAATGAGATTCCTTCATTTTCTTGGAGCCCTTCGTTTATTTTCTTTGCCACCTCACACTTTCCAAATAAGATCTATATGAAAATTTGAATGAGGTTTGGGTTTCTCTGTTCTTTTGAGAACCCACTGTGAGCAATTTAACTTTAAAAATAATAATTATTATTTAATTTAAATTTAATTTTAAAATTTATTAAATAAAATAAATTGACAATTTAAAATACGTACATTTTTTGAATCATCAATCTTCGACTTTATTCTAACAAATTTGGTAGTTGCCGTCATGGTTGACAAGGTAGCGCTAGTAATGGGCACAACAATTGGACTTAACCTCTAACCAATACATCTCTGATTCTTATACCAAGTACATTTTTATTCTTGAAATTCGAACATATACCCTTTTATCTAAAAGTTTTTAAAAAGCTTTATTTTCAGTATTCAACTGCGGTTTAAATTCTTTGATGCAAACCTATCACCATGTGACAGAATTAACATTCACTCCTAAACGACCAATTCTATGTAAATATATTTCGGCATGTTTTAGGAAATCAAAACCAATCAGAGCATTAACTGACTATACATGAGTACCTCTTGTTAATAAATCCCTACAAACCTAATTTTGATAATTTACATTCAGTTTTGTTCAAAACTACAATAAGTCAAAATTAAGGTTCTTTTTCCGCAGATTCCTGCCACTTATAAAATTTAAATGAAAAATAGAATAATAAATATTGGTTAGAGATAATTATTTTTTACTTGAATTTTACGGGTAAAGGAATCTCGGGAAAAAGATCCAAAATCTCTAATCAACAGTCCAATCAAAAGATTTGGTGACTCAAGTAATCTAATGTTAGAATTGGGACTTTCACAAACGTATAAACCGACAGTCTGGTCCATATAATCATTGGGAACATTCATTTTACATAAGCCATAAACGATATCATTAACATCGGATTTATACATATTATTATTATTATTATTATTATTATTATTATTATTATTATTATTATTATTATTATTATTATTATTATTATTATTATTATTATTATTATTATTATTATTATTATTATTATTATTATTATTATTATTATTATTATTATTATTATTATTATTATTATTATTATAATTATTTATTTTTATCTTTCAACGAACTTTTCATTTCTAATCTAGTGATTAATTTAATTGAAATATTTTTTCATGAATTTTTCTTGAATATAAAAAGACAATATAAAATTTACTCCAATAATGACTTTACCAATGTTGCTATTGCGATTTTTTTCATTGTTATAAATAAAATAATTATTATTACAATTGGTCCTCTGTTGGGACAAAACGAAATGACTTTCCGAAAAACCCAATAATTGGAACTTCATTTTTAACATCAAATTCTTCATTTGAAACTGTCTAACCTTAGAGGCCAACTTTGGTTATTTCTATTTTTTATGACTAAAATTTCGGGACACCCAACATGTGTGATCTAGCTAGTCCTAACGTTCGTAACGGGTCACAATACTTGCGTTATAGTTTCATTAATCGTTAGTGGCCTGTCACATATGTAATGTGTCATTTTGTTTTTTGACTACCATACAGAGGCTCCCAATCTTTTCAGTAAAGGGCCACATTCAATTTTGTTGGCAAATGGTGAGTTTTTATCGTATACTAGCGGCCATTATATTTTTAACACTAATAAAAAAATTATATATACATATACAGCCAAACTCGGTTATAACGAACTTCCGCTTATAACGAACTGATAGAAGCTTTGGTTCGGTTTGAGTAATTTTAAAGATACTTCTTCCTGGTTATAGCGAACAGAATCTGGGTTATAACGAAAAAAATTTTAATTAAACATTATTTTTTTCAATTTTCATTATTAATAATTTTGATTTCAACTCAATAAATCATATAAGCACAAAATATAATTATTAACACTTTGAACACGTGAGAAGTGAATTTCCGTCTTTCATTTTTTAACTGTTGGAGATGGATGACGGAAATTCATGTAATTTGGAATTTCATACAATATCGTATAATAAATTAAATTAAATAAAACTTTATGCGACTACATGTTCTAGAAAAAATTGTCAGCAAAAGGAAACAAAAATACTCATGCAAAAGATGTCGGATATGTGCTGCAAACTATAAAAGGAGTGATAATCGATATATTTTCAAATTTTGTTTAGTACCTCTCCATCATGGAATTTGTTTTCAAAGATATCACACCAGAAATGAATACTAACAGTAGCATAAAATATGCCAAGAAATTTTTAATACAGCATTATATGTTATAATAAATAAATGTTAATCTCTAATGAATATCTATTGTTATCACATTTTATCAAATATTTTGCTTTTCATTACATTCCGTCTTCAATGTGTTAAAATTAAAAATTAAATTGAATTAAATAATTTTTCTGTAATTCTCAAATAAACTCTTGTTAAAATAAGAAAAAAAGAAGATCATCTCAATTCATGAAAAAATCGACATCAGTGAATTGGAAAGAGGATATACAAAGTCACAAGTTTGTAACAAATACAATATCTCAAAGTCAACAGTTTTGACTTTTAGGAAGAACAAAGAATTGATTCTATCAGCATTAGATAGCAATGCTAAAACTAAAAAAAACTAAAAACCTGTAAAAAAATTGATGTTGATCAAGCTTTGCTTCAATGGTTTTTTAGAGCAGAGATATCTTTCAATTAATTCTTCATAAAGACAGTGAAGACGAAGCTGACAGTGTTGAAGAAATAATACCAGTTGTAACGTATTCACAGGCTAAAGCAGCTTAGGAAATTCTAGCTCACTTTTCAGATAGTAACAACACACCCGGATCTGTTTTACGGCATCCTCCGTCATTCAAAGAAATATAAGAGAATTTAAGTTGAAATTTATAAAGCATCCAAGTATTTTAAGTTTTGTTAATAAATGATTGATTTAATATGCATTCGTCTTTTTTATATTTTTGAGTTTTTTCTTTAGTTTAGCCTATTTCATGGTTATAACAAACAAAATATCCTAGTCACATGAAGTTCATTATAACAGAGTTTGAATATATATCTATATATATATATATATATATATATATATATATATATATATATATATATACATACATACATATATACATTCAGTAACAAGAAATCTTATTTTCCAATTCTTTATTTTTTCAAAATAATTCTAATTTAACATAATAAACAACACAAGGAAAAATATTTTAAATTGTCAATTTCTTCGTTTTTATTTCATCTATTTTTAATAATTGTTATGCTTTTATATTATAAATTTATTATATAAAACGTTTTATATAATAATAATAATAATAATAATAATAATAATAATAATAATAATAATAATAATAATAATAATAATAATAATAATAATAATAATAATAATAATATATTTTATTATGAATTTTTTTACAGAATTGATATTTTGTTGCTTTTTCAGACTATATAAATACATTTCATGATAAGCTGGTACATCAATGACAACATTCAGCCCAGTAGTGAATGGGCCAAATTACCGCAAAAGTCCGACTATAAGACAAGTCTCAAATTTTACCGGAAAAATACATCAGTGTATAAACATTATTCTGTACTCTAGATTATAAGACGACTCTTGTACCAGTGTCTGACCTTTCTGATTGACATTCAATAGTTCCAGATAAAAAGAAATGTAATTTCCTTATTGAATGTCAACAAATTCTGACCAACGCAAATGTTAACCAATGAAATGTTAATTTGGTTTTTCTCTATGTGTATCTTTATATCATTTCCTCTGGACCATGGCACTTAGTTAATGCCTATTTTAATGACTTAAAATACATGTGGTATATTAGCCTTACTGCACTGTACCCTATCATTGACCGACCTGATAATTTGCCCTAGGAGTGGATCAAATTAGCTAAATTCTAAAAATTACACTGACCGCATTCAATATGAATATTGCAAAATTAATTTATATCCTAAAATATAATTGTCAATAGATTAGATATTTGGGGCCATAAAAGTATTGTATCATCATTCTGAGGAGGATAAGGACACTTAAAGAAATTAATATATTCAATACATTTGAAATAGCTCCTTGTAATATGGTGAAGAGTTGAGTTTCCTTGTGCACCTACATACTCTGTAGAATTTTCATTTCACCAGGTGATAAACTCATTAAATAGTTGAGTAAATTTACTAATGGGGGGGGCACAAAATTATTGATTAATTTGATATATATAATATTGATTAATCATAATATATTCACCAAAGGCAAGCAACAATCTAATAATGTAGTAAGAATTCCCATAGGTGTCTGATATTTATGTATAACTTGGCTCCGTCTAAAACATCGGATTTCAGATATAGATGGATGATGTGACAGTCAATGCTTTAATTGGGGGAAAATTCTATTTCACTGAAAAATTGATTCTAATGACTTAAGAATTGAGCACCGACTAAGAAGAAACAATCAAAACTCTCAAAACCTTGAAATGTCCTATTTATAAATACATTTGACGATATGATCCCAAACTTTTCATGGGAAATAAAGAAACTTCCTATTCACGAAACGAATGTATACATTAAATGTTACTGTTAGTTCTCGTATTGTTTTGTTCACTGCTGGCCATTGTTAGTATTAAGTAAAAATGGAGATCGACATTCATCGCGAGTTCCAAGACTTAGACCACGGCGTATAACATTTTGACAAAAGAACCTACCATGAAAATTCAACTCTATCTAACCAAAACTGATAAGTATAAAGCGAGAAATTGCGGATATACCAAAGTTGACACACGAAATAGAATATAAATACAAATATAATTATTTATAATAGGAGCCGTTATTTAACCATTTAGCCGTTATAATATGATTATCAAATATTCCCACAGAAAGAAGTTAAAAATTGTCAAGTCTGATGAGTCCGGTTAATATTCAAAAGTAAGCAATAATCTTCCAGTCACTCGATAGAATAACTTGCATTTCAATAATTGTCAACAAGTTGCTCCGAAATAAAAAGCCAAATTCCCAAATTGTAATATGCAGTTTATTCTGTGTCCAAAATGAGACTAAACATTTTCTATTAACCTCGCAAGTAATAAAAAAAATGGTTTTTAAAACTTTCTATATCTTACTCTTTTTCATTGCCTCACAATCAAAATTTCAATATGCGTGCTCAATGCTATGAAATATTTAATATTACGCAAAATCACCTACTTGAGAAATTACTTTGAAAAGAACATTTTATTAATATTTTTTTACATTAATTTTTTATTGTACCTTCGATCGATCTGAAATTTTGAAAGAATGCATTTTATCTCGACGATTAATTTATCTGCCAAATTTCAGCTCCGCCCAATCACTGAATGAGTTAATTTGCCGACGCAAGATTTGTGTAGCTCATTCAAACATACAAAGTGAAATTTATAGAGTAAAAAAGATCACTTTTAATTATGACTCGGGCATTTGGAAAACAGAAATATTTATTCTTCACAAGCAATATACATGGCAATTGATGGGAAATTGAAAATTTATGGGAAAACAAATCAACAAGTTACATAATCCGTGACGTCGTAAATCTATTATCGAAAATTGGAATTGTTTTAAAAAATAAAAATAACACCAGACCAATTTAGGTTTGATTTATGATAATTATTTTCCGGACATGGCAACGATGACCCAATGATAAATGGACGACAGCAATATACATGGCAATTGATGGGAGATCAAAAATTTATGGGAAAACAAATAACAAGTTACATAATCCGTGATGTCGTAAATCTATTATCAAAATTGGAATTGTTATAAAAAATAAAAATAACACCAGACCAATTTAGGTTTGATTTATGATAATTATTTTCCGGACATATGGCAACGATGACCCAATGATAAATGGACGACAGATAAGGCAGTGATGCCATTATGCGAGAATTTCATTGGAGACATTTATGATTCCACTATGATGTCGCATAGGACGTAATCATCATTAATTCCCCCAAATTTCAATCAAAATAAAGTAGTTTCAATAAAAATATCATTTTCATTAAGTTTACATTATAACGGTATTCAAAGTACAAACAAATAAACATTTTAAATTATCACTGGTTTTGTTTTTGTATTTTATGCTCATCTTTAAATGCGACACATATATATATATATATATATTTATATATATATATATATATATATATATATGACTGTGCGGTTTTCTGTTTTATTTGAATTGCTTACATGAATCATTCGTGTTTGTACATTAAATATCGCTCTTTTTAATTGTAAATAAAGTATTAGTAAGAGGTTGTCTAAACCACAAAGTGATGACTGAAAACTGTGAAGGAATAGAATTTGCTCAGAAAACAAAATTTGATTCTTTAACAGATTTCAATGCTCAAGAACTATTTGAGGATTCTAAGAAATTGCAGAAAGAATTCATGTAATAATTAGATGCAGTGTCACTTTAGAATATTGTATACTATTAACGCTTTATAATTTTTATCCGTATTCTTCTAAGTATCAACAAATGCATTTGCGTCATAAATGGTCACCAGTGAACCATGAACCCATAACATTTATCTGTTCAATTATTGAGGTCGTATTGATGCATTAATAACGGTCTCCGATTTGGTCCAAACGGTATTTTTTTATGTTGTCAAGAATACAAGTCAGATCAACCAAATAATGTGACAATACCAATATTTGGCTATTCATCATATAAACGTTCGGACAAACACACCGAAAAAGGAATTATATAACAAAATTCACAAAACCGACCATAAGTTAACCAAGACATTTCACAGCTAGATTGTAGAGGCGCCATGATTCAATCACAAAAAAGCCCTAAAATAGATTCAATCTTTTCGACTTAACCTTTTAATTTCCAGTCATACGTATACCCTCGTTTACGGTCTTTTATTTAAATGCTTATTAAAAACATGTAAAGTCAAACAATTATAATTTTACAAAAAATAACAATATTTCTTCAAGGATACCAACCTGAACGGTTAATGATGTATGTGTGCAATTTTATTTTCTAGAGACATTTTATTAAGTATTAATTATTAAATAAATAAATAAATAATAATAATAATAATGTTATGTCACTTATGAAGAAATCAAAGGTGAAAAACAAAAAAGTCCTTTAATAATAATAATTAATAATAATAATAATAATAATAATAATAATAATAATAATAATAATAATAATAATAATAATAATAATAATAATAAAAAATAATTAAAAAAATTTGGCAACGATTTAATTAAAAGATAACGCCAATAAAAAACCTTTCGTACGATATATTTCGATAGCACAGCTATCATCTTCAGGTACTCAAAACCAACTAAAAATATTATGAATTAACATTTAATTTAAACAAATTATTTTTTATTAATTTAATTTTTTAATAAATAAATATTTTTAAAAATATATTTTAAATTAATTTTAAATTTTAAATTTTTTACTTATATTCTAATTTTTAAAAATTAATGTAATTTAAAATTTTCAATTATTTTAATAATATTAAAAAAACAAACATGATAAACAAACATACGTAAACTATTTAAAAACATTCAAAACATTCGTAGTCACAGCACTCTGCACATTAATCTTTGGATCCAATGACCTTATCAGCAATGCTTCACATATCACTCGTTCCCAATAACTATTAAAACTTCTCAACAAAATTCTAAAATCAGACATTCCCATATCACTTTTACAGCCTCTATTGTGTTCACTAATATTGGTCAAGCCCTTCAATCGACAATGCTCTAGAACTCGAGTACAGAGATGACGGGAAGTCTCTCCAATGTATGTGGCATTACACCCATTACATGTAAATTGATAAACGAGATCAGAACACAATCCAACCGGAGTTTTTGATTTATTAATAAACATATTGCGTACCTTACACGAATTAGAGACGATCTTATACTCTAAATTTCCTATCAGTTTACCCAACTTCCTCTTATAATTTGTAAAGCCTTCAGAGTACGGCAATACTAACACATATTTAGGCTCAATTTTTTTATATCCATTTTTACCATCACCCAGATCAACATTCAATTCACACCCATCCGACAAATTACATTCAGACTTTCCACAACATGGATCCTTAGGATTTTAATCAATTTATCAACAGTTTCTTTTATCATAATAATAATAATAATAATAGTAACTAATGATAATAAATAATTAATCATAATGAATAATAATAATAATAATAATATAAAAATAAAATATTAAAAATAATATTAATACTATTATAAATTGATTGTAAAAATGACAATGAGAAAATTTGATATATTTATAAAATAATTTATCAAAAATTGAGAATGAAATAACCGGTAAAAGTTTCTATTTAATTCCAAATCTTTCTAGATTATCATTAATGAAATGTGTGTAAAATATTTCCATTCAACACACAATATATTGTTACTGATTGCGCAATCATCATTAATAATTTTGACAAAAATGCGCTGACAATTTATCAGCGACTTCATTAATTTTAATTTAATTAATAACTAGTTGAGTTTATAGATTTAATGGTATTAACAACACCAAATCTAGTATATGCTTAAATGACCGCAATTTATTATTAAACTATTCTGTGAAACCAAAACGAAACGAATATGGGAACAACCTTGTAATGTCTTGACACAAATTAAGAATAAAATTCAATAAAAATCAATGAAATAATTAAAAACCCAAAAGATTAAATACGGGTAACATTGAAAATGCGATAAAATCTAAAGAAAAACAGTAAAATCCTTAAAAATTTTCACATTGTGTCAAGCAGAGATAATAATATCAACAGTAAATAAAATATTCTATTTAATAAATATGTGAAAAATATGTCCCACCTTGTTTTTCCTAGCGTAACTTTGTATTAAAATAGTCCGAACACTCATATATTACAAAACCAATTTACGAAAAAATTAATTTACAATTCAGACTTTTATCGCCATGTCAAGGCCATTAAATGATGTAAATAAACAATTATTTTTAAAATTTAATAGATTTTCAATTGAAAATATTTAGTGCTTTATTTTATTATTAATGTTAATTATTTTTCCGAAAAGCTAAATTAATTCTCAGCATAGGAATTCAAATGAGGTTGCTTCAATTTTATCATATATGGTTGTGGCAAACAATACATTATTTTAACAGCCGGTAACAAACAATAGGTTCGCTAAACACTATATAACAAAATAATTAAAAGAAAAAAAATAAAAATATGGCAAAAAATTCTAATTGTTAATTAGTAAAATTAATTTGGGGAATCAAATGAAAAATAATTAAAAAAATCTAAATTCAAAAAAATTTGGAAGTCAAATTTTGTTTAGCCTCATCAACACAACAAGAACATATCAACTGATAGTACTTTATATATCAATCCGATTTGACAGAATTCAATTACCTTTTGACTACTAACAGATAGTAAATTTGGACAATAGAACGCTCCAAATACTTTCTGAAGAGATCGTGTCACTGAGTAACAGTTACTAGTGAGTATATTACTTTGGCACGATAACTTCACGAATTGTGTCTGAATGATTACGAAAATGTCAATCTTTTGTTATGCTTATTATATGTTTTAAACTCAACTACTATATTTTTTATATTGTTGGATTATTATTATTGTAAGTCGGTTCTCTCTGACTCCTCGTGTCCTTTTCGAATTAAATAAGCAAACCCAACACAGAATAATTTTATTTACACTTTATCACAGTTTATTTTTTATCCGATTTATTTCAACGTTTATAATCACAATTTCACTAATTTATTTGCACCTTTTAACCACCATATGACTTTGATTATCTTAGGGTAGGTTGTCCAGTGGAGAACCACCATTTCTGATAGATAACTTTGACTTTACTTGGGTTTAGATTCCTCTACTAACCTAGTTACACTACTCGTTCACGTCGATCCACTGGTCCTTTCGTGTTTTTCCCTTTTCCTTTTATACTCCTGCTCAGACTGTTTTCCGACGATTTTCAACAACATTTTCTACATTATTAAATAATTAACAATAATTACTTTCCACATACCTCTTTAGCTGACATTTGTCAACAACGTTTGACCCATTACTAAATTACAAATTACGAAATAATCGCCTCTCCGTAGCTCAGTGGCGCCCATTTAATATTGTTTAGGCCAATTTACCCTGTTATATTATTCCGTCTACACGCCGGGTTTTCTTCATCTCTCGGGTTTTCCACATCTCTCGGGCTTCCCAGATCAATACTACTTTCGAATTTTTATAAATTTTAAATTAATATTGCACTTTTATCATTTTGGTGTTTTATTGATCTTACGGTGCCTTTCCGTAATACCCCAACAATATGTCAAAACTTTTAAATATAGAACTATATATCGCAAGTTATTAAAATGTACATAAGTCAACGGACATGTAAGAGCAATTTATCTGCAACAGCTCGGTGACCGTGAAAGCCTGACTGTGAGTACAGCGAACTGGTGCGCAAAATGATAATCATAGTAGTAGATGGAAATTTTGGGCTTGTAAAATTAATAATCTTTTAAAGATTGGCAAGGTGAAATACCATCAAGGCAGTCAATCAAAAAGTATAGAAAATTAATAAATTATAAATTTTAACGAGATAAACGAGAAATATAGATTGAGCAATGATGAAGATCACAGATGTAATGAATTCTTCGGGAAATGTTTAGAAAGGGTAAGAAAAAAAAGAAAAAGTTCAGAAACATAGAATTGTTAATTAATTAATTAAAGAAAACCCGAGTTTGGTAAACAGCAAGAAGAGTAAACAAGAGAAAATGGAAGAAGCCATTATCATGACAGTAAGATTAATAGCAAAGACGAATGAGAGATTATTATGAGTGAAGCTATAATATAACGATTAATCATTCCTATGAAACTAAACATATGAAAGAAACCTCAAGTCCTAGCTTGTCAACAGTTGTGGATTAGGTTGATAATCATTAATCAAGGTGATTATTACGACTATATATCAAAAACAGTTTGCATTATTGCCTTAGGTAGAGACGAACGAGTTGACATTAAGATTTGAGGAAGATGTTCAAACTAGGAAAATTAGGATTAACGGAAGAAAGAAGAATCAAATTGAGTCGAAACCAGAGTTAAAAGGTGATTATTATTGTAAGCCACGCGGAACCAAAGCGATCACAGCGAGATCTATCAAATAGTTAAATCAGTTATCTCACTACGATATTGGAGTATTTCAATTTGTGGGTTCTGTACATCAAATTTGAATAAAAATATACATTGGGTATTGTTTGTAATTGATTTTTGTAGAACACGTGGAGTCAGCGAAACCGACGATTATTATTATTTAATTAAAACCCAACAGAAAGCAGAGCGGATGTATTGTGGCCTATCCCCTGCTCCCCCAGATACTGATGAAATTTATCTAAACCAATAATCACACATCGGATAAAAATCTATAAGTCCTGGTAGTTCAGTAAGCACCCTGTCAAAATAATATCAACTTATATGAAATATTTGGATTAATTTATGAATTTCGGGTATGCAAAAATCATTGCAACGACTTAAAATATCATGGCAGTCGAAAAAAGATAAATTCGAACAACCAAATTTTCGAATTAAAGAAACTCACAATCACTGGTGTAATGATAATAGAATAAAATAATTACTCTCTTAAAAAGCCTTTCCTAAAAAATAAGACCAAAACACTGAGCAAATTTTTGTAAGCGTGAAACTTAGTAAGGATGTATCAGATAATGATCGATAATCGATTAAATTTATAAAAAGAAATAATTAATATCAGTAAATTTATGGTAATCATCAAATTTTCCGGGAAGTAAGGGTAAGATGCTGCTCAAACTTGTTCAAGTCAGGAAATTTGGTAGAAATCGCTAATACAGCAGAATAAGACAAAAGAGCAGTTTGAATTAGATAAGTTAGCGATATTGTGATCTTTAGAAAATCATCGCCACAAAACGAGGGCGTGATAGAAAATTTGTTGATAGAATGTGAATGAAAGGTTTCTAGATAAAATGAGATACCTGAATTTAATTTATCATGTTGTGTGAGATTTTGTGTCAGTGAAGAGTATGAAAATCAGATAAAATATAACATGGGAAATTTGATCAAAGTGGTTTAGACACTACTAGAAGTTCTAGTAGTGTCAAACCACATTTTTCAAAACCAAATACCACTATGATAATACAACTGTCATTAATAATAATAACCAAAATCAAGTACCACTTACCCATTGTTTTTACTTATTTAATTTTATTATATTCATATTATTGTCTAACTGTGTTTTTTATGCAATCTGACACTAGTTTGTTATATCATTATGTCTAATTTTTTGTTTTTTCGTAATTAATTTTACTGTCGGTTGTTTATTTGTTGTTTAATAATTGTATTAAATATTTAGCTCCGTGTTTGTACCTTTTTGTACTGTTTATCTGTGCTCTGCTCTATAATTGTAATAATTCTTTTGTACTGTTTTTTGCAATATGATACTAGTTTTGTTTTATCAACGAGTCTTATTTTTTATTTTTTAGTCGTACCTAATTTTACTGACGGTTTTCAATCTTTTGACTCATAAATATACTGGTTATTTAGCTTCGTATCTGTACCTTTTTATGTATTCGTTTGTGTTTTTTCATTTATTCAGTGTTTTATTTGTGACAAATTGGGCTGCAAAAGACGATCGATACGAAAAACATGTTCAAAACAACTTATATGACCGAGATGACTGTGATGAATGAGTTAACTGTGACTGAGATGACTGTGAAGAATGAGTTAACTGTAACCGAGACGATCTAGATGACTGAAATGACCGAAACAACCGAAATGACTTTAACGATTGTGTACTAGTCAATGACTCCCCAGACAATTGACTTCTTACCAGAAAATGTTAAATAATGAAAAACCCTGAACAAGTCTGATCGCCATATGATCTGACTCGTCCACTTAAAAGGACACACTGTCTCTTTGTAGCAGTTTTATTGAAATAAGCTTTACTTAAAACAGTCTTGTCAACAGAACTCACTTTTTGCCGATGTACAATCTTTTGTTACAGTACCAACGTTGTCTATCAACGGGTAAAATGTGGGCATTTTGAATAGCTCGTATGCATCTATTAATCAACGTCAGCAGTTCATGTTCATTCGTCTATTCACATGTACTTTTTATGTAGATTTTTAGTTTTTATACTTAAAATTTTTGATTATTTTTCAGTATAAAACATTTATTATTTAAACTGTCAAATAACGGACTATTTTTAAAGCCAGTGTAGTCGATCCATGTTAATTATTGGGGGAGCAATAAATTTAAAATAATTAAATTTTTGCCCCAAACCCGATCTCATTTTCAAATTCAAATAAAACTTTATTAACCATTAACCACATGTAAGTTATAAAGCAACGTTGAACTAAGAGTTAACTGTTAATCAACTAGCCAAACAAGTTATACGAATGTAAAGCTTTTGTCCGCATTTCATTCTGCAGAATAAATTCATTCAACAGTCAAGCAGATTCACTTCCTCACGATAAATTGACATAATTAGAAGATGGTTTAGTCGTTTCTGAGACATTGTACTCAAAATACGAGTCCTTAGTAGTTTCAAGAGGTGGAATGATTGCTTGTCAATGGCAGTAGATGTTGGACATATGAGGTAAAACTGAATCTTGGACATCGCTTGACTGTTCCCGATCTGCTTTATTGTTTCTGCAATTGTCACGAAGATTTTCCAAACCCAGTAACTGGGCGGATAAACGTATTTTGTCCAGCTCTTCACCATATTGCTAACACACAAGTCAGCGACATCAATGGGTTTTACTCGGAAACTGTACAATAGTAAATTTTCAAAAGCAGCCAGCACCAGCATAGCTTTATTTTCTATTTTATCTTTCAGATTGATCACACTGAAGTCGATAACTTCAAAGAATTGAACACGATAATAATCCTTTGGAGAGGCAAATAAGTGAGGTTATCTTGACTGAAAGTGACTTGGTGCTCCAAAATGACGAGGAGATTATGGAGCTCCGGCATCCGGTTGATTTTCGCTTTCTAAGGAAGACTTCCACGTAAATTCGAACTGATCCTCTTTTCTGTGTGACGATAGCTTCATCATAGCGTGATGTACTAGCCGTAATCCATCACCAGCAGAACAGCTTTCTTGCAAATGTTGCTCAATCTGTCAGTGATTTCGAACAACAGGGATGCATAAATGTTGAACACCTTCAATAACAACATTTATATTTGGAGAGTCTTCTCAAAATACAACTTACCTTCGACTTAATGGCATTGTCCACTGATATCTTCCATAATCTCCAACGTTTTTTCAATGATTGTCAACGTTTCTTGAATGCGAAAAATTGCACGGAAGGTTATTGTAAATCTTGTAGAGCCTAATAGTCACAACTGCTTTTGCTCACATTCCAGTGACTCTGCCACAGACGAGAATATGGAGTTTCTTTTGGGGGTGGCTCTGAGAAATATGATCAGATCTTAACTGACCTGGAGAAAATCATGCACAAGAACTGCTAATAAATTATCAAATTTGAACGAAAATAACAAGAGATATAGATTGAGCAATGGTGAAGATCACAGCGGTAATGAATTCTTCGGGAAATGTTTAGAAAAGGTAAGATAGACAAGAAAAAGTTCATAAACATAGAATTGTTAATTAATTAATTAATTAAAGAAAACCCGAGTTTGGTAAACATCAAGAAGAGTAAACAAGAGGAAATTTACACAATGCATGTGGCAGTGTGTTCGTATAATGGTTGGGATGCATTCTTAGTGCGTTTGGCAACGCCTAATGCGTCACTCTGAAATGCAGTTCTTCATTTTTACATTCAGCCGTTGAATTGCATCCTTGATAGTGCTGAAGATGGTTGAACCATCATAGCAATCTAAGGTAAACATGCTAAACAATATTTTGTCAACATCAAGGTTATCGCTTACAGAATGAAGGTATATGGTCAGTTGCTCTTGTCGGCTGTAGTCTGCAGTTTTGTCAGCTATAATTCCAAAATACTTTCGCTTTATTGTTTCATCAGCTAATTTTAGAAGAATTATATGAGACATAAGTTGTAGGATTTCACTTGAAATTCATCTGATGTCCAAGTTGTTTTCATGACGATACACAATAAAAATTCTGGAGATTCATGGCATCGAAGTTTAAGTAGCTAGTGTAAATTGCTCACAGTGTCTTCATGACCACGACGTGCCAGACCTTGGAGTGCCAGGAATTGTAATGATGAAAATATTTGAGTAAAACAAGCAGTCGCTGTTTGCTTTGAGAATTTAGTTGTGGCAAAATCAATTCACTTTTCACTAAATTACAAAATGTGTACACAGCCTCAAGGTGAGTCTTTTCATGTTTTCTAAACCGATCCGTGGCCTTGGGCTATGTTGCAAATCCTTTTGTAGTGAAAGCGTCTTCACTCTTTGTGTTTGTAGAGATGCCTTGCTAACACACTTGCCGGCATAGATACCCCTTTCACTTCTGTATTACACTCCAGCCAAGAGACTAATACTAAAATCAACATTACAAGGTTGCATTGATTCCAAACGCAAAACAGGCATCATCTTCACTTTCTATTTTGGTGGACAGCTCTTCATTGAGATTGACGATAGCTGTGTGAGCCAAGAAAGGTGTATTAGGCGTTATATACGAATGTTTCATAGAACCAGGAATCACAGAGAAGACGGGTTCCTTAAAGTTTGGATCTAATAGGGGTAGAGTAAGCGTGGTGGAAGAATATTTTACACAGTATTGACGCCTATGGTTAAAGCTGATATCTTATATCATTGAATTAGAAAAACGATTTTGACTTTGTTTAAATATTCCAATTTTTGTGATCATTATTTGATGTTATGTGCTTAAAATGAGAACAACTGTTTGTCCCTAATAGCATCAGTTTTTATATCGATTTAGTTCCAATTTCGTGTGAGTATTTTATTTTCATACCAAACATAATAATCAATTCGACGCATACTTGTGGTCAGTTGTAGAGGCAAATCATGCATAGACAATGGTCAATGGATAAGTGATGAATAACATCGTATGTCATATGATGCAGGAGGCGTGAGACAGCGAGTCACTTTTTTTGTGTGTGCGTGCACTGTATGACCGTCACTGTTTTTGATGCGATCCCCTGCATCAAATCTTCACACTATATAAGGCGCAGACATGCTTAGTTTTCAACTGTTACTGTATAGTTGGGTGCAGTCATACACCTACAAATAAGCGTATACTCAACCATGTAGCCTCAGTCGTCAACTGGATTAGCTAACGAATCACAATCAGTAGAATGAATTGGCAGTGTGTTGTGATAAGAGACCAAAAAGTGTGTGTGTGTGTGTGCTGGGATGGCTTGAGGTTTGGGGGTAGGTGAATAGTAGGTAGCTTATATTGTATAGTTTAAAATTATTCAACATGCAATGGGTCAATAAGGATTCGAAAAATAGACAACTGAACAATTTTAAAATAGACGGATGGGCACACCTTAGCACATTTTTGGTGGAGCGAAATCATATTCTTGCTTTCCAATATTATTATTGGTGAAGCAGCTGCTCACTTGTTCCCCCAGTATTGACGCCTATGGTTAAAGCTGATATCTTATATCATTGAATTAGAAAAACGATTTTGACTTTGTTTAAATATTCCAATTTTTGTGATCATTATTTGATGTTATGTGCTTAAAATGAGAACAACTGTTTGTCCCTAATAGCATCAGTTTTTATATAGATTTAGTTCCAATTTCGTGTGAGTATTTTATTTTCATACCAAACATAATGATAATTTTAATTAAAATATCAACTTTGATTTGTATATAACTAATCGACAAAAATCATCCTTCATTTTAAAATGGCGTTTATGTTGATTTGATCAAATTTCAGAAATTTATTTTAAATAAACTCTCATTTGATCCATCAACAAATTTTTTGAATATCAGAAATGATGAGGAAATGAGTTAATATTGCGAAACAGTTGTGATGCTTGATTTCAAGTATTTTCATAATAGATCAAAGTTTTAAGTAGTTAAATATATTTATTTCGTTTAAGTTGTTATAGAAAATCCCGATATTAATTCAATTACTTTTTAGTATTTTAACAATTATCGACTTTTGCCTTTATAGCAACTTGATTTAAGTAGCACCGAAATGGTGACATCATTCAAGGTTAAAGGAAAGCGTGCCCATGCCGCAACCCAATGCACAAAGATATTTTTAAAATAATTTCAGCTGCTTTTTTATGTACACTAAATTCGTGCGATGTTTTTAAATGCGTTTTTGAAGTTATGCGGTTTTTCTCTCCTTGCTATTTTGTATGGGAATTTCCGTCAATAGTTTTTATTTGTTTCTTGTAAATTTTTTCATTAGAATTTTCGGTTCATGTTAATTTCACCCCTTTTTTGAAAAAATATAAAACTACTCATAAATGCAGATTAGAAAACAAAATATAATTCAGGAAGAATAGTTGTTGACCAACTCTGAATTTGGTGGGTTTAAAAAAAATTACAACTAATACTGTAGTTTTTAATGAAGAAGATTTGTGTCTAAGTTAAATTTTTTTAAAGAAAACGAACCTGCATTCCTCCAGTACAATAAACAGAGTATCTAATACGATTCATCTGTAATTTAACATTCAAAAAAATTAGTTAAATTTCGAGACTTTTTTTTGAACTTATTTTTTTACAATGTAATTCTAAAGGAATATTCACTAAATACCAATTTTAAAATTATTTTTACACATACACAAATAAAAAATTTTATTCACCTTCTACCCGAATAAAATTTTTTATTTATCTTTTACCCAAATTAAAATATTTATTCCCTTTCTACCCAAATATAACTTTTTATTCACTTTCCACCAAAATTTTATAGTTTTATTTACCAAATGATAAACAAATGTTCATTTTATCAAAGTATAATATAATTCAATAAATAAAATGAATGTAAAATTGATAAATTTATTTAAATCTATTTTTTATTCGCTTTGTTCTTGGTGACATTATTGCTGATCTAACCAAGTTTTTTGACGAAAGAGAGTTTATTCTCGTATTATAACAATCTTTATATACACATGTAGTGAAATAGTTTGATACATAGATGGTTAATTTGACATTTACTTCATTTAGTAGCCCGGCAAAAATGGATTTAACACTAGAAAGCTTGTTAGAATATTTTAACTTTGGTAGGTGAATAAAAATTTTTTCTAGAAAGTGAATAAAAAACTTTATTTGGGTAGAAAGTGAAAAAAAAATTTTTAAATGGGTAGAAGGTGTAATGTCCTTAATTAAAGAATAAGTTTTTTCTTATTTTTTATATTTTGTTTATATTTTTTTCAAAAACGGGATAAAATTAACATGCATCAAATTTCTATTATATATTGATTTTATTTATTTCTTGTAAAATAACCAAACGTGATCATTATTATTTTATCCGAGTCATTTTAAATTTATATTTGTGAGGTTTATATGAAAAAAGTTCCCTTTTTCTTTTTTTATAAAATAAATTTATAATTGTTAAGTTTATTGCCAAAATTTGCAAGGTAAGTAATACGAGCAGATTTTTGTCTTTATTATTAGTAGGTTAAATATTTTCCAGTTTTAAAATAAAAATTTGATATTATCATGGAAAAAAAGAAAAAGTAGCGAAAAACGATTTATTTCGAAATAAAAATTGCAATTTTAGATCGTTTAGCGAAAGGAGCAAGAATAACAGATGTTGGTAAGCATGTTGGCTTCGGCGAATCTACTATAAGAGCCAATAAAAAGATTAAGTGGCAATAAGACAATCTGTCATTTCCGGTAAAAAATTAAGTTCCAAATTGTCATCACATTCAAGAGGTGTTTTAATAGAAAAACCGAAAAAGCATTGGTAATTTGAATTGAAGATCTAACAAAAAAGGATTCCTTTAGATGGCCATTTAATTAAAAAAAGGGCTCTTTGCTTTTTCAAGGTGATGGAAACATATACTTCAACCTCTCAGTCTGATACAGAATTTTCAGCCAGCACAGGATGACTGACTAGGTTTTTAAAAGAAATTCTTTTCATAACATGAAGATTACTGATGAGGTTTTATCAGCAGACGAAGAAGCTGCTAAGCACTTTCCTGAACATCTAATTAAAATAATTGAAGATGGTGTATATTGTTCCGATCAGGTTTTTAACGCGGATGAAGCAGGGTTATTTTGGAACAAAATGTCCATTAGAACTTACATCACGAAAGCTGAAAAAAAAGTAGTTTTAAAGCAGAAAAAGATAGAATAACATTCTTACTATGTATAGATGCTTCAGGGAATCGGATGCTTAAACCCCTGCTTCTTAATTGATCTCTAAGACCAGGTTCACTAAAAGGAAAGGATTATAAAAAATTACCGGTGCTTTGAAAGGCCAATGAAAAGGCTTCGATGATATCTGCTGTTTTCACCAAATGGTTTAATCATTGTTTCATACCAGAAGTAGAGGTTTATATGAAGCAAAAAGCACTTGAATTTAAAGTTTTATTGATAATTGATAATGCTCCAACTCTTCCACATTTAGAACATCCAGTTGCTGACAGTTGCCGACGTTTGGAAAAGGTTTTCGATTGTAGACTGCATAAATCATGCTACTTATGCAATCAGTGAAATAAAACCACAAACCTGAAATTTCCACTGAAAACAAATCTGGGCTGGATGCATTACAATCAGAAATGGAACTAATCAAACATTGACATTATTTCTTTGGCACATGAAATTGGAGATACATTCATCGATATTAGTGCCGATGATTTGCTTGTGGATAAGGCCTTAAGTAATGATGATGTTATTGAAATTTTATTGGATCCTGTTGAAGATACAAAAAATAACAGTGAAGAAAAAATAAACGAGCCTACTCTACTCATTGCAAAAATAATTCAGAAGGTCTTCAACTTTGCACTACATTAGAAAATCATTTTCTTAATAATGACCCGAATTATGAACAGGCAGCCAAATTCCAACTTGAGATGGGGAATTGTATTTCTGGGTATCATGAACTCCGTAAAAAATACAGATATTGTCACAATTTTTATTAACTGAATTTATTGTCAATAAAGCAAAATCATCAGCAGATGAAATTAGCAATGTGTCTATTGATGAATAAGAAATTGCATCTTTTAGTGCACTGGCATTCTATTCCAGCAATGATAGCTATTTTGTACCAGTTCAAATACGATTGCAAGTGTTGTTAAAAAGCGAGGATAATGTCAAAAAATTATAATTTTCATTGAATAAATAAATAAAGTAAAAACAAGAAACTCATATTATTCTTTTAATTTCAATTTATGAATTGTAAATTTTTACCACCTCCTTTCCTCAAATATCTTTTAGTATACAATGATTGTTACCATTCGTTGTAACATGATTATTATATGTGTAAATATTCTTCTCAGACATTATTATTTAATTAAACTTTCATCCTTATATAGACGATAAGAAGAAATACTGTCCAATAGTGTAATACTGACGGTACTATTCTTATTGGTTCTACTATTATTAAATTATACTCTTACTTCTCTAAACTATTAATAAAAGGTACAGCGAGACCTGCCACTGTAATACCGATTTCTTTTTTCTGAGGTAACACTACTTTTAAGCGATTTTTTGGTTGTATGTGCTTTTCGAAAATTATTGAATGTATCCCTATTTGTACGACGTAAGTCATGTCTTTTTTATGCATTTTTTGGTTTTATACGGGGTTCCAAAATTATGGAACGCATACCAATTTATACAACGTAAAAGATGTCTTTATTTGTGTGTTTTTTTAATACGGTTTTCTGAGGAACATAAGTACCACATATTTGGAGATTTTAAACATTCATTTGAGAGTATTTCGTAGCACAAAACGCACTGTGGTCTTAGACTTTTGATTCCCCAGCATAGGTAAATCCAAATTTGAACAATTCGGTTTTGTATTTTCTCATAATAGTTTTTTTCTTTTTATTTGCCAGTGATTGCTTTTCTTTTAGTGTACAGAGTTTTCATCTTCTCCATCACCCATCGTAAGAATTATTTCATCTTTAACTTGAAGATATGAATCTGTAGAGCTTGAAATTTGAAGATTTAAGACTCATTCTTTTGTCTTATTCGAATTTTGGTCATCGGCAAATTTAAGAAACAAAGTGCACATAAAAAAATAAACACACGCATGGAGCTCGCTCTGCACGCCTGTAAGATAAACTCCGCCAAGGAAACATGTATTTGATATTGTTGGGTTTTAAAGGTTTATACTTGAAAAGAGATTTTGGATGCAAACTAAAAATTGTTCGCCGCTCACCAATGGGATGTGGTCCATATGTTGGGAAATTTTGCGTTAGAACACACCTCCAACATCTTTTCTTATGTGTGTTATTGAGGAAACCCTTTTCAAGGTATTTGCGCCAATAATTTTTTTCCATATCAAGTACTTAGCACATTAATTAAATATTTTATCAAACACGACAAAAGGATTTCTTACTGTATTCATTCAAAAGAATACAAATAGTAATTATACTAAGTCAGCTTTGTTAATTTTTTAGATTATTGTAAACATTTATAATATCAAAAATTTTATCAATATTAATAAAAATATTAGAACTAATTTATTATTTCTAGATTTATTTTTGTTTTGAAGTTTTATTGACAAATGCAACGTAGGCGAATTAAGGTAATTAGTAATTGTAAACATTTGTTTTATTGCTTCAATTAGTTTGTACTAGTTCTTCTTACATTTTAAAGTTTATGATTAGTTGATTAATAGATAACATTTATGATATTGATAAATGATTTAATTATAATAAATAATCTTAATTTATATTTTATTTATAAGTTGAAATGCTTGGTTAAATTTTTTTGATAATTTTTCTTGAGTTTTGATCATATTTTTGATTCGATTTAGAAATTGTCTCTCAGTAGAAGGTGGAGGCAGATATTCAAGAGATATTCAATGCGGATGAATCTCACATTCGTTTTGGTGCTAGTTGTGATCAACATTTGTATTTATTTCCTTTGGAATTATTATCAGCCGAATTTTACTCTTAACAAAATGAATCATATAAATCATGAAGCCAAGCGTGAAGTCGATGACATTTTTACAGACCCAGAAGGTGCAGAATTCAATACTAGTAGGGGATTGCGGTATTTCAATCGATTTTCTGTTAGTAGTATTGATTAATGAAGTGCTATTATTATTATTATTATTATTATTTATTATTATTATTATTATTTATTATTATTATTATTATTTTTATTATTATTATTATTTATTATTATTTATTAATTAAATAATTAAATAAATTTGGCAACGATTTAATTAAAAGATAACGCCAATAAAAAACTTTTCGTACCATATATTTCGACAGCATGACTGTCATCTTCAGGTACTCGAAACCAACTAAAAATATTATGAATTAACATTTAATTTAAACAAATTATTTGTTAGTGAAATCTTTAATTCTTTATAATGTAAATGTTCAGTATTTAAATAATTGAATGTTAATTTTTTTGGGATGTTAAAAGTATTTTAAATTTATTTTTTAGAAATTGTATTGTTTAATAAAAGACTTGTTTTTAAAAGGAATGATAATGTGTTATGTTTTTAAAAAAATTAATTTAGAAGTTTATTTTCTTAAAATTAATGTTATTTTTATTTTTACTGCTACAATTGGATTACGATTATTATTGATTTATTTGTTTAAATTTTCTTATTCTCATTTAATTATTGTTAATGTGATTTCTAGCCTGAAGAAGACTGATAAACGGTCAAAATATGTAGTGAAATTTTATAAATGTTATAAAATTTTTCAATTATATACGACAAATAATTAAATACCTAACTATCGGATAGGGTTATAGTTTATCCACAAGACGCAACGGAGTCGACATTATTATTAAATTAATTATTATTATTAGTATAAAACGTTAATAGCAACATAAATTAAGATATCAAATAAGTGAATAGTAAAATAAGCCCTTGCTGCAAAGTAATAGTTATATTGAAAACAGTTTCGATTTTAAAATAATCCTCTTCAGTTTCTTGCGGAATGTTTATTATTATTATATATTATTATTATTGGTGGTGGTGGTGGCTTGATTAAAGGAATCCGATTGATTATCATTCATATTCGATTGCTTTGAAGTACTTCGCTCTTTCTCCCCACGAACCGAATTCTTCGTCAGAATTAACAGTCAAGCCTTTTATTCTCCTGAACCATTTCTTTTACGTTTGAATCTCGTTTATATACTTGACCAAGATATAATCTAATAAGACTTTTATAAACTTTCATTTGAAAGATTCCCATGAAACCAGCTGTCTTTATGTCATTGTCGCTCAAATCAAGCCATATTAACTGTTTTGTGTCGGCCAAATATTCAGCAATCGCTACTCCTTCTTTACAAGGCGACCATTAGAAGATCATCACGAAGACCATGAATACTTTCACTGGAAATCGGATTGTTTCTTAAATTAAGTGACTGACTGCTTTTGCAGGCATCCCATTGTAAGTAATTGAATTACTCCACAATATAAGACATAACACTCATGGACCCTGAATTTCATATTTTTTATTGGTTGAGGCAGAAATCGTTCAGAGTCCATCGCATATATGACTGAGTCCAATGTTCCCCAGTGAATTATTTCGAACATCGAGTAATTCGATATGCCTATTGACTTTTAGCAATTATCCCAATTGAATTTCGTCTGAAGGTACCATTTGATTACTTGCTAAATGAAGCTCCCTCATGTGAGTATTCAATTTGAGTGCCAAAGTTAAATTTAATAAATTTTTCGAGCAAATATTTGAGTTTTCTAATTGTAAGATTTTAAAATTACTGCCACGGCATAAGGCTCGATTTAAAGGTTCCTTTAATTTGATACATTCAAGAAACGGAGCTTTTTTCAACATTTTAGAACAAGCATTAAATCCACTGTACTGAATTTTTGAGTTAAACGACATATTTAATTTCGAACAAGATTGATAAAATTCAGTAATCTCAAATAAAGATGCAGAAGACTCATAGTCTAAACTTGTATTTTTAAAATTTAGATTCCTAAATTGTACGCGTTTAAATATCCATACATTATATTCGTTTTACATCCAATTTTACATTCGACAAATTTAGCATATCATCTTTTTCATGACACAATTTTGCATCAATTCCTTTCAATTGTTCTAATAGTATTGGATTTGGTTTAACATTACAATATTCACAACATTTTTTATCAGGTTTAATATCTGGTATCGATGATTTATTATCGTTAAATGCTCCAATATTTTCTTCATCAAATTGTTATTTACTTTCTAAAGAACAACTTTCTGTATTGTTTCCCAAGTATATTCCACGTGTATATTCAGTTAATTGACGTATTATACTTTTATTTAAACTATTAAGACAATAATTTTCAAATAAAGATTTTCTCAAAATCTCTTCTACTTGAATTCAATTCAGTGAATTTCGACATTTTAAGATCAAATCCAATTTAACAAAAACCAATTTTCAATATATATTTTTAAACACTCAATTTACATTACATTATTAAAACACAAAAACTATACAAAAACTATTCGACGGCGGCGTACTGAAGATGCTACTGTCATATCAGATAAACTGCTCAAGGAACTTTCCTCTCTATCTGACTGCACTCGACATTATTTGGAGGGACTTGGTAAAAATGCATGTTGAGTTGAATTTCTTGAAGCATAATCTTTATTTTACATCATATTAACTTTAAAGGCTAACTAAAAAATGAAATAGACAACACAAAGTGCAAAGGTTTTTGTAGCGTATAAAAGTATAATAGACGCTTTCGACAAAAATAAACACGTGAAACAATACTCGGCAACGCGAAGAAACAATATGAAATTATTGACAATCGCTAAATATAAGTGAATCGCGTGAAATCACACTTCAGCGCCATGTCGGTTAAGGTGCCTCCCGTAAGATAAATTCATTCAAATGTGATTATACATCGTAACTTATCTATTGTAGATAATATTTTGACAATTGTATTCCATAATAAAAAATTCATCGTGGCATTACGGGCAATTCCTGTAAAACTAACGTACCATTTAACGTGATAACTGATCACGCTTAAAAATTGAATTTTAAAAAAAAATTTCGAAAACTACAGTTGCAATAAGAAATAATATTCTGATCAAATTTTTGTGGCAACAAAATAGTTTTAAAATAATTTTCCTATTTCAAATTTATTAAAGTTATTTATGACACTAAGTGTACTTTGTCCAAAATATGATCAAACAAGGGTTCTGGATTGGAAAATTATGCGAAAATCTTTTATATATTATATTTTTCCGATTTACATTCAAAATGGCGGAGTATGAAGTTTTGATGAATCGTTGTCTTTATAATATGTTATGAAATTTTTGAAAAAAAGACTTATCTAATGGTTGTTAGATATAAAAATATAGTATATAAAGATATGTAAGGGAAATGGGAAAGATTTTCACCAAAAATCGAAGATAGTTTGAATTCAACTGAATTCAATGGGAGTGTCATCTTAACCAGCGATTTTTCAAAGTTTGTTATACATGATACTGAAGGCGAGAAATTGAAAACAATATTTAATATATCTTGATTATGTTTTGCTATTTAGAAATACATATGGAAAACATCTATTACAAATGAGAGCTTTTTTGGAATACTAGTAGAAGCATAAGTGAAATTAAAATTTGAAAAATATAACTTTTTGGAACAAGAAGTGTCATATGTTTATATGATAAAAAGGAAGATAAAAAAATTGAGCAATAAATGAACTATTAAGAGATTTGAACGGGTGACCACCTTTGAGGGTGATTGGCAGTTGTAACTCCAAACAATGCTAATGCTGCAGTGAATTTGGAAGGGAAACTTTGCCAATTCACAAATGATAACACTATTTATTATCCATAGTTATTCCTAAAAGGTTTATCAATCAAAATAGGTATAAAAATATGGCACTGACAGAAAAATTGTATAAGTTTTAAGTTATTATTGTAGAACTTTTTTAGATCTTGATTTTTTTGAATATCCAAAGTTTTTTATCCTATAATGTCTTTGTCGCAAAAATTATTCAAGGATTAGTTATTTTTGATTCGGTCTCTTTTTGATTCGAAGACTCGTGCAAGAAGTGTATAATAATCTTAATTATTATTATATTATTTTAAAATTTTATTTATTTTTATAATCACTGCAGATCAATTATTTTCTAGTACAATATAAATTTTTCAAATAACAGTGCCAAATATTTGTTTTACATGATAAAAAATGATTTGTAGTTGTAGTGAAAATAAATGAAATGTGAACAAAAAATAATTGATTTTATTTTAATATTATTATTATTTTTTATTAAATTAATAAGATAAAATTCAATAAGTATTATATAGATCCGAAAAAAAGTGTCGAAAAAATGCTCGAAACGCCCGACCAAATTAAGTATGGATGTCGTCAGATATGTTTTAATACTGAATTTCTGTGTTAGTTGGGGGATTCAATCCCGATCTCATTGCATACCATTGGCACGTGATTGAGTCAAAACATTCCACGGTTTCCAAGGGTCATTGGAGTCCAGATTGTAAAGCAAAGCAGAGAGTTGCAATTATTATTCCATACAGAAACCGAGTTAATCATATTAAAGTGTTAATTAACAATTTGCATTATTTACTTCAAAGGCAAGAGCGAGATTACGGAATTTTTGTTGTGGAACAGGTGAGATTATGTTTGGTTATTTCTTTGAATCACGGAAATGATCCTGCATTATGATTCTCTATTAATTATATAATTTCTGACATCTGAGGTTTTTTATTGTTAATGTCGAAGGATAAATACATGGTATTCGTTACAGGTTGAGGGATAACTAGATGCATATCTATTGGGGTTCTTGTGTTCTCCTTTTCTTAGTGTTGACTCCATTTGACAGATTTGCTGTAATTTGATTATCTGATTCAGCACGATGCTACATTTCGCCTATTCAGAAGTTTAAATGGTTAATAAATGACGACGCCTCCGTCTCCTCCCCCATCAATTTACTAGCAATCAATTCACAGATTCTGACAATTCATTGATTTTTCAACGTCATATTGAGCATCCCAATTTAAATCTTTCGCAGTGCGTGGTACTAGGGCCCTGTGGAGTTACGATATGAATTTATGATAGATATTCTTGATGTGGATATTTGGGTAGCAATTAATCCGATTGCCTGGTTCTAGATGCCTGGTACTAGTTTCAATCGGGCAATGCTGTTTAACATTGGATTCCGAGAGTCATTGAAATGGTACGATTTCAATTGTTTCGTATTCCACGATGTTGATTTGATTCCAGAAAACGATCACAATCTTTATCAATGTGGTCACGATCCGATTCATTTATCCGCATACATTGACAAATTCTCCTACAAGTGAGTTCTTAAAATTATTCGTTTGATAATTATTGGTGAAACTTGCGTGCACTCCCTTGAATCGTTTCTTTTGTCTGTGGTTTGAAGTTCTTCACATTTAAATGACTAGATATCGTCATATTTACTCGTCAGACGAAATGGTACACTGAGTATTTTATTGTCATCCTTATAATGTCTGACATACACTATTTGATATCTACTGTATTTATCCTTATTGGGGATTTTTTGGATTTATCCATGAATATAAATTGATTATTGAAGTTTATCTAATACTATTATAAAGGGGGATTCAATTGCATAAGTATCAAAACCTTTTACCATAGTAAGTAGGTCAATTGCACACTTCTTGGTTTCACTCACACTAACATTTATATTGTAAAATAGCTTATTTCCAATCAAGAATTAGTTAGCCTTGTTAGGAGTTTGCAAACATTTCCGTAATAATAAAATATTTGGTTTTTTCTATGAATTCTCAATAAAATTTTATTCGAGTTATCGTGAAGTAGTTTTCGACACAATCTATCATTCACTCGTTCGGATTTCTTTCGTGAATTTTTGGGTTGTTGTGTGGAAAGTACATTTTATATCTTGAGTGAGATCTGTTTAGTCTTTTGTGTTTCTCTTTTTAAGGGATGAATTTGTGGAATCTTTTATCATCCAAAATCGTCTTTCGATTATACGATTAGTAATGTGAGGATACGGGTTCGAATACTCTATTTCTATCTCTGCTATCTTCCTATAATTTACCCTATTCGCTTGAACCTTTCCCACAAGTGAAGTTAATTTAGTATCCAAATTTTTGGAATCTAGTTGCTTAACAATGTCTTTTCAATTGTCTCCTTATCTTGTATTTAATTTAATAATCGATAATTGTGCAGATGTATTTTTTCCTGTTAAATGTTTCTCTCATTGGGTCACATATCGTCAAATGGTTATGATACCCGAAGTACTTTTGATACCTCTTAACTTTGACTTTTTGGCGCGCTTCGTAAATTGATTTCACCTTATTTATTAAATCTGTCATGAATATTTTATTTAATGAATTTTTATATAATGTTACCTTTGAAAATGTTATAAGAATGAGACAAATTATGATAATACAATAATATTTATGGCAATTAAAACTGCAAATAAGACAAAAAATTTACCATATTAAAACAATTACGGCAACAATCGGTCACTATCAACAAAGAGAGTGGTTCGAAACACGTAGTCGAGGAAAAAAAATAAATACATTGTCCATGATGGTTTGTTAAAATGTGTTAAAAATGAAAGTTTATTAATCATCGTTCCCCACAAAACATTGAAAAGTGTTACTGTTATTGTATCATCATGGTGCATTAGGAGAACATTTATCAGATCGTAAAACACTATCAAGATTGAAACAGAAATATTATTGGGATACTATGGAACAAGATGTCAGACAATGGTGCCGTACCTATGGATTATGTTTTACTAGACGAAACACAGAACGGAAAATAAAAGTTCTGTTGAAGCCTATGTCTGTACCACACAAGTGTCAATGAAAATGACGACAATGGACATGTTGGGTATAAATTTAGCAATCCTCTTATAGATAATGATTCCAATCAATCTGATCAAGACCAAGATTTCCCAGAACCACCATTATATATATAGTATTATAATTTAATTGTTTTTTAGCAAACTAACAGCAATAATTTGAGAGAAAAGAACGTATGTATACATTTTTATTTATTCACTTATAAAATCTGAGTTATCTTAGTTATGAGGTTTTCTAATAAAGACACAAAAAATATTAAAATTAGAAATTTATTTAAACAATTATAATTTAAATGATTGAAAGATATTTATTTATCCTACTCTTTTAAAAGCCATATCACTTCTTTAGATTTAGTCGCGTTTGCATTTTGTACTTATAATTTAAGTTTGTGGTCGTCATTACCCAATATATCCATTTGATAAAGTTTATATGCAGATTGCCATATGAGGATTTGTTTGGTGGAGTTTCGGCAATCAATATTAAACTTTTCAGAAGCGTGAATGGATTTTCAAATTTTTATTTCGGGTGGGGCGGTGAGGATGATGACATGTCTAAACGGTTACGTTACCAAGGCTGTAAGATATTTCGATACCCAAATATGGTTGGTGCGTACAAAATGATAAAACATCGTAGTGACAGCGGTAATCCTGCCAATACATGGAGGTAAGGATTTATTTTATTTGGTCTTTTGTCAAAATTTAAATTAAATGTAATTTCTGACACTTCATCAATTTATTATTAAACTAAAACAAAATAAGTAAGGGCCTGAATGATAATAAAAAGATACGCAATAATAAATGTGTGAAGAACAATAAATTCATACACACAAGAATGGTAGACAAAATGTCTTTACACCTGTTCCAGTTCATTAACAACTTCTATAATAGAAGTTTGAATCAACATCTGTTATTATGCAGTTTATATATTAGCCATTTCTCATTAAATTTTTTAATGAAGTAGATTTGAATGCTTCGATTGTGATCTCGTAAAGCTGTTAAATAATATTTTTTCACCATTTATTTTAAATTTATTTGTTTTCTTAATTTTCTTTAGGTTTTTAGGAATTTTATTCAATTATTGGATTTATTTTCGATTTAATGTAAGGCAGATTAATTTAAAAGTAAAATTTATTAAAAGAAAATTCATTTATTACCAAAATTTTTCTATATTCCAATAAATTATTTCTCTATTTCTTGGAAGTTCGTTTTGGCTAAATCCTCCAATTTTTTGATATTTATTGATTTTATTGAGACTTTGGAAATTCCCATTAATTTCCCAAATTTATAAATATATTCGCCATTGTCGATGGCATTGATGATTCGGATTTTGTCTACTTCTGAAATTCTATAAAAAATATTATTTTTAAACTTAAACTAACGGAAAACTTACGGTTTTTTGTTTTTTTAAACTGCACATTTGAAGGTCCTGGTAAATTACAAATGAGGTAAAAAATAAATTTATTTTAACTTCAGGGTAAATCTTACATTGTTATTTCTTCATTTCCTTGAAAATCTAGAGTTTCGATGGATATTTCTGAAACTCTGTAAAAATATTAAATTTATTAAATTTCATGAAAAATCTTACGAAATTATTTAATTTTCTCGACAACTCAAAGTAGAGTTATCAGAATATTTTTTAATAACTTTCGCCTCCATTTTTTTAAAAAAATTGTCTGAAAAACTATAAAAATGTCTACATTTTGAAAGTTTGTGAGCATTGTGAGGTGTTTTTTAGCAGAAATTTGAATATTTCAGATGATTTGTCAGAGTAATTTAAAATCAATTTAAATAATTAAAAAATTATATCAGTTTTTATTAGTAAAATGTTTAAAATTATAAAAAAATAAATTGACATAATTAGCTTCGATTAAAATTTAAATAAAAAAATCCTGAACTTTAATTTTATATATTGAATTTCTCTGATAAATTGTTTTGAAATTATTTGGTTCAATGCTTGAAAGTTTGTTTAAATATTATACAATATTGAATTATAAATAAATTTTTGGAATATGAGCTCTTTTAATGTAAATGTTATTTAAGATAATTTAGAAGATGTTTTAGCATGTTAAAATTTTTTTTTCCTCAAATTTCTTTTTTCTTACAATATAAGTTTTATTCATTTGGGCAAATTACATAATCATACAGGTAAATATGTATATCTCTATATTATAACGTTATTGATTTCTTCATTTATATTTCTTCACTTGTTTTGCATTTTGACGTATGTTTTTATTCATTTGGGCAAATTACATAATCATACAGGTAAATATGTATATCTCTATATTATAACGTTATTGATTTCTTCATTTATATTTCTTCACTTGTTTTGTATTTTGACGTATGTTTAACGCAGTAAATTAAAAACATAAAATTCCTACAATATTGCTATTAGGGACTATTCATTAAGGACGCCCCCCAAAAATAATAACTTTTGACCCCCTTGTCCCTTTTCACGAGAACCCCCCCCGTCAAAATACACATCCTTTATTTCCAGAAGAAATTTAAATAATTTATAAGCATATAGGCTAAATTTAATTTCAACATTATATACACAATTATAGACACAATATTGGTTGAAAAATAGAAGAAAAACATGCATACACAATTAAAATGATCATATGGGAAAAATAGGGGACATGAAACATGCCGCTTACTTGCTTAACATATATAGTGTATAAAAAGATAATAGAAAAATTTTACAAATATCATTAGTCGATTATATATAATATTTAATCGACCAATGCTTCTGGAGATGAACCCACCTCCCTAGTGTCCCCATTTGTCGCTTTTGCAAAGACTCCTTCCCTCCCTTTCTTAAGGGACCTTCTTAATGGATGCTCCCAAACTAATATTTTGATCCAATCAGTTTTGAGTATTTAAAGGGCAAAGTTTATTTTTGATTCGTTTTACGTACGTTACTTACGTAAATTTGAAATTCGAATTCGATAGTTTTGTAGCGAATAAATTTCTGTTATTTTATATATTAGTTCCTTCTGTGTTTGTTCCCGCAGGCTCAAATCTCAATACTATTATACTTTTTCTCACCCTGTCATATTTTAAATTTATATTATATTATATTGCAGATCACCAGATTCTGAACATAATTATATTTACAATCTTGAAATCAACGACGAGAGGTTATATTTTAAGATAAAATTTTAAGAGCTTCTAAGAATAAAAATTAAAATGTTTCAAATTATTTTTAAAGTTATTATATTTTTAAAAAGAGAAAGAAACTTTAATAACTTAAACTAAAAATTTTGAATATATATTTTTTTAAAGTTTTATATATTTAAT
Source organism: Schmidtea mediterranea (assembly GCA_022537955.1). Classification (NCBI taxonomy): domain Eukaryota; kingdom Metazoa; phylum Platyhelminthes; order Tricladida; family Dugesiidae; genus Schmidtea; species Schmidtea mediterranea. Next base: position 107,546,967 of record CM039679.1, read on the forward strand.
TTTAATTTAATTTAATCGAATTTAAACTAATGAAAAGCCAGAAAATGAATATAAAAAATGAAAACCAAAAATCATTTGAACATTGAAACGGCTAAATTCCGAGAGATTGAAAAGGAATTGAATCGAAAATTTTATCAGTTAATTTAATATGTTATTTGTGGCAAAGGCTTATGTTGTCATTTATTTACATATTAATTATTATTATTATTATTATTATTACTATTATTATTATTAATATTATTATTATTATTTATTATCATTATGATTAATTGTTATTATTATTTACTATTTTTATTATTATATTGATTATTGGGTTGATTGAAGATTCGCTCTCGTCAAAACCGCTACTATCAGAATGCAAAAAGACGGCCTGAACAGTCTCGAATATGAGGTTGTCAGTGCTAAAGTGAAAAGATTAATGATCTGGATCCAAATTCAGGTTGAAGAAGAGAAAATGAAGCTCAATTATTCTATTTGGATCAAGCAAGATTTCCTGAATGCAGATCTCAGTTACCAGCTTAAAGTGATCGTTGTAGCTTTAATGTTGTTCATTAGCAGCTTATTCATAATGTGTTTCATTGTGATCTGTGCCATCAAGGTCACTCCAGATTTTCACCAGCCTCTCCTTTCTAATAAGATTTTACTTATTGAGAAATCTTGTGGTACTTCTTGATGAAATAATCGATTTAGTATTTACGATTGTAATTTAATACATTTTAATGTATTTTCACTTGTTATTTACTGCCGCATGATTCAGTGCAATTGTTGAGCGTTGATTATTGTCTGCACTTGATGATATTGATTGGTTTCTGTTATTGCTGATATTGATTGGTTCTGTTCTTACTCGCTGATATTGATTAGTTTCTGAACTCGTTAGCAGCCCAACAAAAAACTTGGGCTTACTAACCTAACCCTTACCACCAGAATATTACCTGAGTAAACCAAATGCAAATGAATATGTTGGAGAATTTGCATATCAGTTATCATTACTTGACGAAAGGGAATTTTAATACAAGCTTTTATTATTAAAGATAGCTAACATGACTGTAAAAACAGTTATCTAACTCGATCATTGGGCAGGTGGCCAGTATTCACGGATATCAGTAAAATCTTTTCAAATGGATTTGCACCATTTAATCTTCGTCGCCACATATACTCACATAAATAACTATCTAACATGCCACGATGCGTCCCAAAATGACGCTTATTTCTTTGTTTCGCTAAACTCCAACATCCTTCAATCATTTGTGTGTTTGCACCGGTAATGGGATTTATGAAATTTACTGAATGGTTGACTTTCATGCACGTAACCAAATCCCAGGTTTGGAATTTGACTATATGCCCGCCATTCATCAGATATTATAATTGACCCTGGTCTTATGGATTGCTATATGATGGGCATTAAGGTGCTTGCCGAGCGATCAGAAACGACATAAAGAAAGCAATCCCCAGTTTCCCTACAAATGCTGCCGAACACCCACTGTTGTGGATAAACACGTCCAACGTTGTTTTTTCTCCTGGTAAATAGAGATTCATCAATCTCTACATGTAAACCAGGGCCACCGATGATCAAGGGATTTCGTAACAGACTACTGGCACAAACCTCTCGGAGATAATTGTTCCAGTCAATGATGGTTGCGTTTGATGAAATACTTAACTCCCTTTGGCAAAATTTAATCGAAGTTAATTCAAAACTCCAAGAATATATAAATAAAACAACTTCGGTATAAGAGAGGTTAATGTTTTCCAGCCAAGATCCAGACTTCAAAGAAACCTCGTTTCTACAGGTTTTTTTCGTACATCTCCATCTTTCTCTTTTATCTGTGATCGATAAAATCATTTCGTGGTTGTTTAGGCATGCTTTGCGTCGATTTAATATGCTTCTATCTTGCAAAAATCTAATGGCACCTTCCTTGGTTCGAACAATGTCATAAAGTGACAATAAGTTCAAATTAATAATTGATTTTTTGTTAGGTTGATAATCAATATTTAAAAGTATAAAATGCCCTATAATAAAATTTATTTTAAAAATGCGGGGCAATTCTAAACAAGCGCCCAAATTTTTATAAAAAGATATAGAATGTTTATAAGCGAAATATGTGTATGGGCATTTATTCATTGGATTGTTGGATAATTTGGATATTGGATCGATTTGAATCTGAATTGTCAAGAAGTATTTTCTAGAAAACGATATGATTAATTTATTAATACAATTAGGCATTTGGCCAGTTGCTATATATACTAATATTATTTATTATTAATAGACATATAACTATTGTTGTTATTGTTGTTGAGTTACTTTTAAAAAGTTTTGATAAAGTTATTTATATAAATGTTGTTATTGAAGGTGTTAAACATTTATTTTTGTTAATTCTTTTACCTACTGCAATTTTAGATTTATTTATTGCTTTCAATCTATTATCCGATAACTTATCCATTTTAAACTTAACAAAGGGTGGATAATGTATATTTTCCGGGGTATATTGAACCAAGTGACTCTGATAACGCTGTCTCTACCATTTATACTTTCTATAGGTTTGGGTACTCATCCATATTATTATTATTGTTAGAAATATTACACTAAATATTATTATTAATGTTTGGGGTTATATAAATTTTTAAATTCTTCCCAGTTATTTATTATTATAGGAGATTTGTTTAATGGTGTTCTATTTAATTTGTAGAATTTTGGTATTTGGAGTTGTCGTTGTTTTTTCTTACTAATTGACATTGGGCCTTTTTAAATCCCCATATAGGTGTTTCTATGCATAGGTAATAGGTTGTATTCGATTTTAGAATCGTGTATCTAGTGGTATAGTTTTTTTCTGCCTTTTCTACAGTCATTGTGTAAAACTCATTAATAACTTTTAAATTAGACCGAATTATTGGATATTTATTCGAGTTATGGATTTCAATTTTATTACTTGTAGTTTGTATCATCAGATTATTATTAATTGTTTTATTCGCATTAACTACATTAATTATTGTGAGGATAGTTATTGATACCAATAAAAATGTTTTGTGGTTTAGATTTTAAGTTGTATCTATGTGAATTTATTGGTAGATTACTTTCTGCCAACTTGCATCTATTGGGTCATCGTTTTTATGTTTTTGTAAATGTAAGTTTTCCTATGTAACTTTTACAACTTCATATGGGCGGATACCCTAACAAAATGTTTAAAACTGGTAGATTCCAGATAGGACTATCAGCAGAAGCTGACTCAACAAATGAGAAAGTTGTCATAAGGTGGCATAAAAAATAGTGAAATCGATTCAGTATTAAAGTTAATATCTCAAGTTGAAGGTGATTCAAGGTATGTCGATGATACACACAAAATCCTAAAGAAGTTAGAAGCAGCCAATTACCATTATTGGGATCCAAGAGATACCCCACATTAGTATATAACTGCCGCACGATCAGGAATAAAATCTCGACATCGGAGCAAGATGCCGAGTTGATTAAATTAACAGAGATATTGAAAGTATTGTTGGCGTACTGGGTAGAATTAATTTTATTTTAATCTGCACTCATCTAGTTTAATCCATTGCTCCAACTAACTCTTGACTTTTCTAGGGTAATTTTTATCTCACCCAGACACCCCACAATTTTGACCTTACCACTGTATACCCATGAGCAAGCTCATGTTGGTACTGTATACAGCAGCCAAGAGTCCACAAGCAGGTGAGCCCCATTCCTAAGACTACTCCTTAAGATAATCTCGCTTTCGGGTTCCTGACGGTCGATAGAAGGACTTACGTCTACTTAATACCTCTGACTCTCTCGATATTAACACGCCCTTTCCCATCTGTTACTATCGATCCCATGTATACGTCCGGAGTAGAGTTCTCTTAAGGTCTTATTAATTCATCGGTAAATGTTAACGTTCATTACAGTTTGAAAACATGACTATATGGCACTGGTTACCTTTTCATTATTCAATAATTCAATTTAAAACAACCTTATTTTAACTAATTAATTAATTAAACTTAAACGTTGTAGTTTAAGAAATCTTCGAAGGAAAACTTTTGCTAATGAGTTTCCTAAAATCTAATTTCTCTAATTATCTAAGCGTTTGATTTAATTCCCTGATTTACTAAAATTAAAATAATATTATTAACCTAGAACCTTGTTTTAAATTGGAAACTTTTTTCTTTAACTAACACGCGAAAATTCAAACTTTTATATAAATTATTTTAATAGCTGTTAAATCAACTGTTTTTAAGTTCAATACGATCTCCTTGTTAATTTAAGGGAAAATAAAGTCCTCTTAAGGTTTAAATTTTATCTTTTATTTATGATTGTTCTTTAATTACTAAAATACTCATTATAAAAGCTTAAAAGCTATTTTTGCGATAATTATAATTGCTTTATTTCGGCTTTCTGAGCTAAATAAAACTTTCTCATCATACTTCATGCATGTATAAGGCTTTATCGACATCATACCATACTCATACAAAACTTCAAACATTGATCCGTGATTTATTTAAATAGAAAAATCAAAAATTACTGAAATCAATAATAATTACAAAAAATCTACTTTCATTAAAATGTACCGAATTTACAAAAAGAAATTAAACAAAATATAATTAGCACATAAGTATAATAGAGGTTAATAATTAATAAATATAATAAAATTAATGCTTAATAACAATTCTCAAACATTCTCATCAATCCGCGATTAATATTAATTGCCGTGATGCCTTATTAAACGTTAAAACTGGTCAAAATCAAAATCCGTTGGGGAAAAAATGAAAATCCTGATGCCCCCGGTCAATTATTGATTTAAAATTTAGTTTAGGTCTCGTATTTACCGTTCGTCCTTCATAAAAATATCATTTATTCGATTTAGTCACAGAAAAATACTAATTTCACTGGTTTATTTACTGGTTCCTATGCTTAACCCTAGTCAATCTCACTAATGTAATCGATTTCGACAGGATTTAAAAACACATAACATTTCTACTTAAACATTCGTTCGAATGTTGTTCCCCTAACTATGTCGATCTTCCCGTAATTTACTTCTTACCGCTCCGACGAACATCGCAATGGCCGCCACGGTGAATTACGACGGAGTCCTACCCCGCGATCAGTGTAACGAGACTTGACCGGACTAGGCAGACACCGAAGGGTGGTTAGCGACAAAGCAGTGCATCAACATTCCTCAAAACCAACCGAGGAAATTGAATCCTGCCCCGCCACCTTCCACAAAATTAAGGTACATATAAATAATTTAAATTAGGGGGACCTGTCGCAGATACTAAAAAGTATCGCGGCCATCCATGATCATAAATCAAACAACAATTAAAAACTTTATCATATAAATGTATTTAAGAAAATGCATGTACAATTCAAAATAATCACTTACAATCCGAAAGTTTTCAAAGTTCAAAAATTCAAATAAAATTTCAAAAGTTTTTTTAAAGGTTAACTATTATGAAAATGGCTGTTATATTTATACTGTTTTCGCGCGTGTGTGCGACCAATCAGCTAATTTCAAATCTTTTTTGGCCATTTTTTCGGGTTTTTTTAATGGCTTTTATTTATTTAATATTTTTCTATTTTCTTATTTATTTTTCTTGATTTTTTAATATTAATTTCCTTTAAATTTACATTTTTTATTTTTGCTAATTTTTATTTTTATTCTGGTCGACTCTTCCGCCTGTGTATTTTCTAAACCTTATTTTGCAAGGTTATAGGCGGTTTTGTATTTTTACTTTATTTTTTCTATGTGCATTGCGTGCGAAATTTATTAATTATTTGTTTTAATTAATTATGTTATTCTTTATTTTTGTTTTAAATAATGTTTTATTTTATTTTTTATTTCTGTTTGCGGTGCGTGCTTATGTTATAGCAGCCATTTTAACAATTTCCAAACCTCATTAATTATTTTGTTTTAATTTATACAATTTTTCACCTTTTGTTTAAATTATGGCTTATAGCACAACAGTCTAAAACGTCAGAAATATGACTAATACTTATGTAAAGTAAAACTAGAACCAAACGAAACGATTCTACAAAGTGGCGTGTTACCAGGTACACTAACAAAGCTAGTTGCCAAACAAACACAGATATCGGTCCAAGCGGTGGTTCAGGATATTGTGTGTCTAATAACTTAAATGGAGATTGAGCAGTTGGAAAAATTTCACCAATTAACTCAAAGTTTGGGTATAGAATTACAGAAAACTCCCAGGGACGTAAAAACAATAAATTAAATATTAAACTGAATGTAAGTGTTACGCATCCCAGTAGAGTTGTTAGAATCAATAATACCATTAGTAATAAAAGTAATGAAAGAAACGAGTCCAGTAGCCAAGCTTGAGAATGAAATTTGTTGTAAGTGTAACCCACTTCAGTCTGCTGAAGCTGAAGATGATGATAAAGATGAAAATGATAAAATTAATCAAGAAATAGATCCAGGACTGTGGATTGACTTTTCGATGATGATGTGGCTTACTGGGTTGACTGTGGTCCACTAACTGTCAGCATCATTATGGTTCTTTTGATAAATTTTGCCGTATTCATGCTGGAGGAAAAATAACAAGGTATTGTTCCAAAAACCATTTTTATGGCACAAAAGCAAATAGTGAGCAGTACATGAGAGAATATTTATTGTATTCACCATCCACGGGATCTGTGTAGTGCTTTGTTTGTAAACCTTTTGTGTCTACAGGTTCCACAAGTTTTGCTGATAAAAGTGTGTTCAGTGACTGGAAAAATAGCATTTATATTGATAAGTATGAACAAAGCTCTACTCATAAACGCTGCATGCTAATATACCTAACTCGTTGACACGGCTCTGGTCTACTACAAAAGCTAGAAGAGCAAATAAATGAAGAGTATAGAGTATGTTTTGAGCGAGCAGTAGCGGTTATTTACACTTTAGCTTTACAAAATGGAAATTATTTAGGGTTGTTGGAGTCAGTTTGATCCAATTTTATCATCAATCATTGTGAAATATAAAAATTTTGTAAAGAGAAATCCTTCTTATTTACCAAAACTATATGAGAAGAACTGATTGAAATTATGTCCAAAAAAGTGTGTGAAGTAATTGTAGATGAAGTAAAACTTCTGGTTATTTCAGCTTGTCCGTAAATTTAACACCTGAAATTTCACATATATATTAGTTAATTGTTGTTCTGCGATATGTATCAGATGGAGAGCCCACTGAACAATTTTTGACATTTTTGGAGCTGCAAAATCACACCGGTGAAGGTATGACTAAACAAGTGCTGCAGTACTTACATAAAGTTTAGAAAATTGATTTTTCGAAATGCAGAGGTCAATCCTTCGATAATGCAGCTAATATGTGCGGGTGCTACAAGGGCATGTGTTGGTGGTATGGGAAAATTTAATCGCTCATTAACTCATACTAAGGTGGTATGTCCATCACTCCTATACTCTAGGGTCATCTTTTTCCCGATACACCGCACGATTTGGATAAACCATTACGTACCCATAACCGAAATCATGTTGGTGCTGTACGCAACAGCCGAATGCCATTCAAGCAGGTGAGCGCTACTACTAGTGCTACTCCTCGAAGGACCTTCGTCTTCTCGTCGTTGGCTGCCGATTGAAGGACTTACGCACTCTGAACCTGTCACTGAACCCCTGACATCTATTACTACTGAGCCGAGAATTGTGAGATTATGCCCATGCGTTTCCATCCGGTTTGGTGTTGTCGGTCAGTGCACTGCCTTTCCTCTCGCGAATGAATCCTAAGATTTTCATTTCAATTTATTATTAATTCATTATCCTTATTTTACTCCCCTTGATCCAGATATTTATGATTAAACCGAAGAGAAAATTACACACTGCAAAATTTATTAATACAACCTAATTTAAAAAAGTCGAATTGGCCATTTGGTTAAAATCTATGGTTAGAGGAAGATAATTAGATGTTGGTTTATCTAAGGAAACGTCGATATTAATAGCGGTAGTAACAATGGAATTCCTGATCTACAACTGCAGACATGCCAATAATACCAAAGGTGATAGGGCTGATTAGAAGGGGGTAGTGTCAATTATAGTCCTATTAATATTAGAAATCATAATGGCAGTGTTAATTATTTATCTTAATGGGAATAGTAACGCAAGTGATACTAAGGGAATAATAATACAATAATAATAACAATGATAATCATGATAACCAATTTATTAATAATAGTAATAATAATAATAATGGTAAAATTTATAGCACTACTTGCAATAATAATATTAATAATGATGATAACAACAATTTTAATAACTGTTATAATAATATTAATACTAATGAAACTAATATTTATACTATCGATTCTAATACTAATAATAATAATAACGATAGTAATAATTATCGTAACAATTATAATGAAAATAATGATATTAATAACTATAGTAATAATTACACTAATAGTAATTAACAATAATAAGAATTATAAGAATAACTATAATAAAGATAATAATAATAATAATAATAATTATAGAGATAATTATCGTAATAATAATAATAATAATAATAATCATCGTAATAATTATAATATTAGTAATAATAAATATAATAGTTATAATAATAGTTATGCCAACTGTAGTACTAATAATGATAATCATGATAAGGGAGCTGATGATAGGACTAATGTTGACTGTCGGTAACGATAACGATGAGCAAAACGTTAATATCATGAATGATAATGACTATACTAATAGCCTTAAGAATATTAATTAACCGAGATATAAAGAGGACAATTATTTTATCACTGAATATTGGCAGTGGTAATCGTATCAATAATTTCAATTAGTAACTAAGTAATGTTGGCAGTAATGGTTATCGAAGTAAATCGACTCAGTTGGGTATACACACACTAACAAGGTTGATCTTCGCGAAAGCGATGTGCGTGTTAATTATTGTCTTTCCCGGCGTCGTTAGTCGATGATAAGTAGCTTGCTAAAGTGGTTAGGAGTATTGATTGTACACGCTGGTTGTTGGTCATAGCGAGGAATAAATTAATTCCATGAACAATTCTCAATTACTGAATCTAATTCAGTCATGCCAGTAAGCGTCGAGTCAGCACTTTTACCTAATTAACTAGCTAGTAGAAGGAGAACTTAGTTTCGTTGTCACGGAGATACAGTTTACAGATGAATTTTCTCCTTCCCCCGGCTGCTATTTTGAGTCAACGGATTTTCCTACTGCCAAAATGTTTCACAAATTATTGATAACGATATGGATGGAAACTTAATGCTTTCTCCGGGAATTTCTATATTTATTTGTTGACTAAATAGAATGCAGATCGCTTCGAACGTTCGGTTACATGGGATTTATTAATCAGTCGCGTTTGCTAATTTGAATCGTATTTTTTGGGAAGATGTTACCAGCTTTATTCCTCGTTATCGATCTCATCATTAGGCTAGTAAAATCAGTTTGTGGAGATGATTTTCATTCTCTATGCGGCAATTTATGGCGATTATTCTTATTTGGATACTGTCGATATTCTCGCCATGTGATCTCTCAGTAGGTGTAGTTATACAGTTAATTTATGGTAATTTAAATGTTTTTAGTTTTTCATGGTTTTTCATTAGTTTTTCCTATAATTGTCATAAATAAACGTGTCCGACACTTCCATCGTTATTTAATTTTCATTAGTTTTAATTCAAAAATTCCATTTTAACTAATCCTATCACTGCTGCTCACTTTTCTCGTTCTTCCCTTCGAGGTTTCGAAAAATTATCCTAAGAGATCGTGTACGATCTTTCCTATTTCCCCTAGCTAGTGTCGCTCTTCCCTTGATTTTAAGTTTTCTGCTCGCCTCGACCGACGTTTCCATCAGCCGTTGCGAGTCGTTCAACGATGCCCTGTGGGGGGAGGTCCTGTGCCATTTTGCCAGACCCTGTCGCGGACAGACCGAGGTTTCGAAAAGGCGCGACCCACAATAGCAACTAGGGAACTTAATCCACCAGCCGGACCGGGATCTGCCTAATCGAGAGCTATTACGATACTCTAAGTATATATATGATTTTAAATGGACCTCGAATATAAATAAAGAATATATATGCATATAAAATTAGTTAAAAGCAAGCATAGACATTACAAACAACTGTATTATGATAGGCATATAAATTTACATTAACGTAAAAATAAAACTAAAAATTTCAATAAAAAACTTCCTTACTCTCAATAATTTTCCGAAAATTGCAAAAATTGTACAGTAAGTTCAAAATTGTAGAGCTGATTGTAAGTTGTAAAAGTCTTGTTAAATTGTAAGAGTTGAAAATTATGAAATTTGTCATTGTTTATATACTGTTTTTGTGTTTGTGTGCGACCAATGGGCGATTTTTCGCCATTTTTGGGGTTTTTTAATTATTTTATTAATTTTAGAATATTTTTTATTCATTTTTCTCTATTTTTTTGATATACGAATATTTTATTGTTGTATTTTATTTTTATTATCATTTTCTTGTAATATTACTTTTTAGCCCCAATATTTTGTTTTCTGGTCGCCTCTTCTGCCTGTGTTTTTTCTAAACCTTATTTTGCAAAGTTTTGGCAGTTTATTTTATTTTTCGTATGTTTCTATCTGCTGCTGTATGCTTTTTATGATTAATTAATTATTTGTTTTTATTTAATTTTGATATATTTTTAATTTGTTTTAATTAATATGTTTTAATTTGTTTTTGGTATCTTCTTGTGGTGAGAGCGTATGTACAGTGACCATTTCCATCATTTTTATTTTTGTTTATTTGTTCCTATTTTTTGTTTTAACTTGTAGGTAGGTGCCGTTGACTCCTGCTTAGAGGCAGTAAACTTTTTCCATACAGTGCAGCTGATCTATACTTTTTTTCCAGCTTCAACAAGCAGATGTAATATTCTCGAAGGATGCCTTGTGAATAAAACGATGGTAAAGTCTCTTTCCAATACCAGATAGAAAGCACATGCTGTTGCTACTGAAGCTATTCTAAAGTTTCATCCTCAGATATTAAAAGCATTAGAATGTATACAAGAAGATCAGTCACAGAGAGGAGACACAAGAAGAGAAGCAGAAAACATTGCAAATAAGATGCAAGAATTAGAATTTGCTTTCATACTTGTTTTTTGGGAAGAGGTATTACAGGATTTTTAAAGGGTTAGTCAAGCTCTACAAAATGAGTATGTGAACTTGAAAACGTGTGCTGATTTGTATTCTTCACTGGCAGATCACTTGCATAAATCTAGGAATGAATTTGAAAGATTTGAAGAATCTGCAAAAATAATAACACCAGGTGTAGATTATAAGACAACTTGAACCGTAATCGTAAACGAAAGACAAAGGTCAATGACAGTGACGCCCATGAGGCATAGACAAATTTCGTGTATCTGCATTGTACGCATTGTTGACAAACTTGAGACAGAAATGAGTAGCCGAGGACAAGTATATAATGATGTAACAGTTCGATTTCTTTTTTGGTCGATGTATCACTATCACATCTCAGTGTTTTGAAGAACCAATAAATGCTTATCCTAAAGATCTGAACAATAATTTATATACTGAACTACAACAGTTTTATAAGGAATTTTTTCGTTTTTCACCTGTGATTTCTTTCTTTTCGAATTCACTTGAAAAAGGCTGTGCCGAAAATTCGTGAATACCTTAAATAAATCTGATTCATAGTCAAATTTTGTAGAAAATATTACAACAGTTTTATTCATATATTGTCACAAGTTTCCAGCATCGAAATCGGAAAACAACCACCTTCAATCATGGAGAATTATACAAAGTAATAGTTACAAACAACATCGAGTGTGCCTTTCTAAATGTTGAAATCGCCTTGCGCATATTTTCATCATTAATGGTTACTTACTGTTCAACTGAGCGCTCTATTTCTCAGTTGAAACGTACAAAAATCCAAATAGATCAACAATGAAACAAGAAAGGCTGGATATGTTGTGCAAAATTAACTTTGACGATATACTCAAAAACTTTGCTAGATGTAAATCTAGAAAAAAAATGTAAATGACAATATCTTTTTGATTTTTTCATTAAATAAAAAAATAATGTATTTTTTTTATTATTATTTCAGAATTTATTAACTATTAATTTTAATACATAAATACTTTATTGTAGGTTTTATATGAGTAATAGTAGTACAAACTACAAACATATTTGTTGACAACTGTTTTCTTTACATAATATTGAACATACCAGCGGTCACAGTCAGCGAAAGATCAGAGGCTCCTGGCAGAAGGGGGCACCAATGTGGGTTTGTGCTTTGGACACTAAAATGGCCTAATCCGGCCCTGATCGGGACGATTACTAATCGAAGAGAGGAGGAATGAGGAGCCTGAAAATGGATCAATACAATGTCGCTCTCGAAAAAGGGACAACAATAATTAACTGAATTATCGTCAAAACCGCCCATTATACAGAGATTACACTCCACCCTCGAGTCACAAAAAATAATTTCGAGAAAAATAAAATTTCTGAAGTAGCTCTGATTAAAAATTTGAATTAGCAACTCAAAGATCGAAATGTTGTCCAAGGTATGTGCAATTACCACGTTTAAGAAGAATGCTACCAGTACCAATCGAATGCACATCATTCAAGCAAACAAGTCTCACAATGCCGACAAATAAGCTTGGAGATTTTTAATAACCACAAAAGTTGGGATTAGACATCGTAATGCCACTAACACTCCCAAAGTTGGAAATAGCCAAATATCCAAACGAAGTGCAATTCAAAGTAATATAATCGTAGTATCAATGACGAAGAGCAGCTAAAATTTGACATTGAAGCAAAGCCATCGGGAAATTGCATGGCACCATTTTCATTGTAAATACGACGTTGGACCAGGGCTGAATCAGAGGTTGATTCCGTCGGCCACATCATCTCAAAAAATGGAATAAAACCAAATCCAGCGAACGTTGAAAAAGCGGAAATTTTTCCCGGACCGAAAACTGTTAAACACATAAAAGGTTTTTTGGGTTTTATGGGTCCTGTAAACGAATATATATTCAGACTTTTTTTACTGAAATTTCCTTCTTGCATTTTCTGGAACCGCCTTGCAGCCAGAAATGTAATTAAGATGCCTACATAGCTGAATTTTCTCAAATTCAACAGAGGCAACTTTTAATGTTAGATTTTACACTTACCTCTTGCTTTATTTTCATTACCGAAATCTGATATCACAGGAAATTTATTCCACATAAACGTTTAGTGCCTTCATTCTTGTTTCCGTGATATTACTAACCTGGAAACCGACAAAAATAAGAGCACTTGATCGCCCCAAGCCCACATACTATATATAATTTAATCAACTGAAAATCAAAAATCCAGATAATCGAAATATTAATAATCATTGCAATTGCAAAAAGTCAAGTTACAAAATCAGTAAAATCGATAACAATGACAAAATTCACACACGGGGAGAGGGGTACACCAATTGTCCTCACTCAGCCCGACAGAAAAGGTATGCACAGCCATAAATACATCAGTTGAAGAAATTGTCAATAAAATAAGAAAATAACTGTCTTTCCAAAATTGATATGTCTTACGAGTATAAACGGAATGGATAAATGGTTTCACAGCTCTGTAATTGTTCGGTGCTGGCTGGGCTGGTGGCGGTTGTCTCTATAATTAACACGCTTTACGCGCTAGCACTCGGATAATGATATAACGGTTCCTAGTCAATTGATCTACATTAACATACAGCAGGAATCTGGCTTCACGGTTTTGCCTGCCAGTTTTTGGTTGCTGTTAGTGATTTGTTTGATTGGGTGGCGATTCGATTGACGATGCGACGATCGAGGGGTTGTGATAGGGGTTGTGTGTGATGAGGAACCGGTGGTCTTGATGGAATTTACGCTTGTTCTTGGTTGAGGAATCGGTCGATGTGTCGTACCTGGTGATTTAGATTGCTGCTTGCCCGTTGATCGCATTGATACGGGCTTAGCATCAATAATATCATCAGTTGGTTCACTGTAAACGTGTGGCAGGGTATTGATCTTTTTAGGGACAATCTTATCTGACGGCTGCCGTTGTTTGTTAGGATCTGTATTATTGATTATTTGCTTTGATCCTAACTCACGTTGTTTGGTTGTATCAGCACTCTTTGGGACTGTCTCTCGTGGTTTTATAGGTTCCACAGGTTTAGACACTGATTCCCTCGGAGGCTTCGGCATGATCGGCTTGGGATTATATGGGAATGTATTTGGATCACGAGTAGGACTGTTATATGGATGACAGTGCGTGAAATTTGATTTATCATTCTTATTTGCCAGACCTGGTAATGCCCATGCATTGGAGACTTGTTTGACATTGGCATCTATTTGGTTAGGATCTAATATTGGCTGAATGAGAAATATTAGCTATATTTATATTCGTGATATCAATATCAATATTTCAATCATTATATTTTATGATATTTCATTGGATTACGGTTCAATTGTAACTAGCCAATAGAAATGCTCACACACAGAAATGAGGGTTCACGTTAATAATAGCGACCATCAAAACGATTTACTATATAAATTGAAAATTTATATATGGAATAAAATTAACAAGGTTAACAAGTCAGAAGTTTGATGATATTCTCGGTATTAATTTCCTTTATAAATAAGTTTTTTTTTCCTTCTAATCAGATTATAGGGTCCTTTGAGTTTTATTTTATCAAATTTAAGCCCACAAAAATGCTTTGAAATACATTGAAATACCTAAATTCAATATTTTTATTATTATTATTATCATTATATCAATGAAATCAGATTGAAGGAATGGTAATTGGATAAAATAAGTGGCCAATAAACGCATTCAGCCAATCGCGAGGAAGCTGCAGTCAAACAGATGCATGTGCAATTAATATCTAGTGTGCAAAAGGCAAATGATCAATAAAAGTACCTCATTTTCGGCATAATCAGTTTCTGCAATCGATTCATTGACAATGAAATGCTTTCCTCGCAGACTATTGTTGACAAATGAGTCCCGATTATTAGGGTCATCATTCTCCTGGATATGAGGTACTGATGCTGTAGGATTTGTATCCGTTGGATTTTTCCTTTCAATGCTCAGCCTAATCTCCGCTTCTTGTCGAGCTTCTTTCCATGATAGAAATGATTTATCCTTCATACTTGTCCGGCGAATGGATGCACTAGAATGAGATTGATAGCAATAAAAACACAAAAAGTGGAATAGAAATTCAAAATAGAAATTCTGTAAAGCATAACTAGTTATAAAGGATTTAGAACTATAGTTGCCAGCATTTGACATAATTCAAAGGATTGACAGCAATTTCACTGTTCTAATGTTGTGCTATTCTGGAGCTGATGTAATGCAATAGCAGCTAATTTATTGCCCCTTTCAGTCCACTCAGTTGTTCACTAGTTAACATAAATGGCCAGTAAAATTGACATGATAGATTAGAAATTTACGTTTTTTAAGTTGGTTTTTAATATTAATAATATTTGTATTTAAATAAAGTTTCTTATTGATTTCAGGTGATTCGTTCTGAAAATTGGTAAGATTTATTAAATTTTGATGTAAATATAGATTTTCAAATATCTTCTAAAATGTTTTCATTCATAGATAATTTCGGGGAATTTTTTTATGTAATTACAATAATTTTCTTCCCATTCCGTGACTTCGATCCATCTTTTTTATCAATATCCAAAAATACGTAACTTTACAATTATCTTTTCACTTATAATGTATGCTTTTAAATGCATTACTTCCATATATTTAACATATTTCCAATAAATTATCATCATCAGGTAAATTTCTAAAAAGTTTTAAATTGGAATTTGGAAAGATGAATTATTCTATATCCATTGGAAAAGCCATGACCGTGGATGAAATGCTATTAGCATTCAGAGGACGATGTTCCTTCAAGCAATATTTGCCGAATAAACCAGCTAAATATGGTTTAAAAGTGTTCTCACTTGCTGATGCAAAAACGTATTATATGTTGAATATGGAAGTCTATGTTGGAAACGACTAAGTGGTATTTATCGGGTTAATATGAGCGGAAAAGATATTTCGGTTCGCCTTATTCAAAATCATAGTGGAAGCGCTCGAAATATTACGAGCGATAATTGGTCTACATCAATACTTCTTGCAGAAACTTTGCGTACACAGCATAATCTTACATTGGTTGGTACCTTGCGAAAAAATAAACAAGAGATTCCAAGAGCTTTTGCCAAATAAAGACAGAGAAGTTTTTTCATAACTTTTTTGAATTCTCTTCAACACTAACGTTAGTATCGTATGTACCTAAAAGATCGAAAAGCGTGATCCTTCACTCAATACATCATCATTCGCCCCAAACTAATTTATTAGATGAAAAAAAATTACCTGAGATAATATCGTATTATAACAGTACAAAAGGTGGTGTGGACATGGTTGACCAATCAAGTGCAAATTACACTGTAGCAAAAGGTATAAAGCGCTGGCCTATGGTTCGGTTTCTCTCTCTCTTGGACGTTAGTGGTATAAACTCTTATATTAATATGCAGATGCAATGGAATCAATTATTCGCGATTACAATTTCTGAAAGAATTAGGTTTATCGTTGATGAAGCCGCATATGATTAACCAATCTCACAGCAAAACCATTCCTAGTGCTATCAAGATCTTATTAGATAATTACTTGACACCATCATCTTCAACCTCATCACAAGATCCATCAACAACAAATCAGGCCGAAACCAAAAGCATCCCAATGAAGATGTTATATTTGCCATCGTTCTAAAAACAGAGTTGTGCGTAAGTATTGTTCTAAATGTCAAAGATTTGATTGCACTGATGATGCAGATGTATTTTGCAAGCCTTGTTCTAGTAGCAATTGATAATAATCATAATTTTAATTAGAATAAATATTCAATATATGAAAAGCTTTTTTTAAACTTATTTCCTTTTTAATAATTTTGAATACTTTTATAATATTTATAAGTTTATACATAATCATAATACTATAAACTATTTATTATATATATTTTTTATTTACTTTATATCAATTTAACTTTTTAAATAGATAAGAAATAGATTTAAGCAATATTCTGGCGTATGATACATATTTATTTCTAATTTATTACATTTAGTCTAAAGTTATTTTAACTTGACAGGCGATTGATGAGATGGCGCGCTCAATCAATTCATATTCATTTAAACAAAATTACCATTAAAAATACCATTAAAATCAATAAAAAATTTAAAATAAATTGATTTTTTCTTATTTCATATAAAATTAATAGATTTAAGATCACAATCACTTGAAAATAATCACTAGAATTCATTATTAAATACCGAAACTTCTTTTATACGATACAATGTTACTGAAATTGTACTGAAAAATTCAAAGTGCAATTTCAATATTTGAATTAATAAGAAAAATAATTGCATTTTGAAATTTGCGCCGTGCCACAGTATACTGACTCCCTTTAATCCGGCCGCATTTGTACTCGAGGAAAGATAAAACGTGATAAAGCGCTTTAAATATTGTTAAATTGTATATTTTTATAATTAAAAATGCCCATAATAAATGGTTGCTATCGATAATTTTTGTCCCCTCGTGTGTATTTTGTATTTTATTTTTCTTGTCAAAAATATTTTTCTGCTCTTCTATAGTAAATTCACTTAATTTACGTCGGTGCTTATAACTTTTTACTGCTGATAATTTAGAATAACTGGCGTAGCGGTATCGCAACACGGGATGAATTGCATTGGTGTATTACTCAATGATGTCAACTGGTGATTGGGGTAACAGGTCAAACTCCATAACAACCCAATCCTCAAATTATATGCTAAGTCAGACGGAATTCCTATTATTAATATCATGAATAACCAATCTCACCTCCTTGGATTAGTGCTACTCCGTCGCCTTACCAATCCAACCGATGACGTGAGATTCTGATTCTGATCCCTCAATTTGTCGACTTGCTGCTTCAGCAATAACAGTTTCTCATAAATATCAGCATCGTACACCAATTCTGTAAGTTTTCACATTCAAAAAAATGTTAATAGTAATATATTTCCACAACCAACCGTAAACTGTTTCTCCTTGCTTTGTCTGACAGTCCAGGTTAGCCCCCATGACTGACGAGCACCTCGATCACCTCCAGCTACATACGATAATCATTACATCAAGCTTTAATACAAACAGAAACTTACATGACTATGTAGCGATGCGACATGAATCGCTTGCCAGCCGTCCTTATCCAATGCATCTATCGGCATTCCAAGAGACAGCAGGAACCGAGTCACATTCACGTATCCACAAGCAGCAGCAATGTGCATCTGATTGGCGCCCTGTTTATCCAATTGACAGAATAGTTGTAATGCACTCGATTGTCCCAACCTGCCAACAGACGATTTCAGATCATTCAGCATGTTTTGCTCAGGCTGATTTCTAGCAACATTAATTTGATCTTGAGTGATGCCTTTGGATGCCATTTCATTCTCAATGATATCCAGAGTGACCTCGTCTTCACAAATATCGTATGGCATGTTGCCATCAGTGTTGAGAGCCAGCAAATCAGCTCCGCTAAATTACAATAAATTTACCATCATTTTCAAATCACTGGAATAGTCCTTAATTTTATAATCTTTCTAATTTTTAGTAAATTATCAGTCTCATGTCAGATTACCTTAGACATTTACAGTTTCAAATTGAAAGTGTCATTAAGATTGATGTCTCGAAATATTTCCTCATTAGGCTGATGGGTAGAGAAAACAGTTTCCGCCCTACGGACTTTGACATAAACTTTCTCTCTTGCATAATATGACAAAAAACTAAAACTATCACAATCAACATAGAACCATGCTGGTAACTCAGTGTTTTCAAAATGTTCAAAATTTGCCTTAATGATACTGCATTCATAACTGGCAGAATAAGATAACAAACGGCTGAAAAAACATCAGAGGTGGCGGTAGAAGTAGCAGATTTGCGCTGTGAAATATCGATGATAATAAATATACACACGCATCAGACGGTAGATGTATTTGGCATTTGCTATAATTAGTCATCGTGAGAGATTTGAGTGAAATTGCATCTCTCAAATTTGCACATTATTCAAATATTATTGCTAAGTGCGCAATCTTGCTACAATCAATAATTCTCAATTAGCACACTTTTCGTTTGATTTTCAATAATCAAAATAATAATAACAATAACAATTTGTTGCTCAATTGTTTTGTATTTAAACTCAATAAATCTGTTAAGGAATTCTCGTACATTGCAGCACTCATGTGATTGTAGCCGATTATTATTATTATTATTTAAACAAATTTAGATAAATAACAATGTAAGACAATTTCCGCAACATTTATTGATAAAACTCAACATGAAATATTTCGACCTAAAATGAGTCCTGATCACTCCAAAACAAAATTTAATAATTCTTTCGCTCTCTGTTTCTCTGATTGACCTTTCCTTCCACAAATGTTTTCAATATATGGCTTACATTGTTATTTATCTAAATTGAGTTTATATGATTCCGCTATTGATGAAAAATATATTTAAAGTTTATTATTATTGTAACAATAATAAAGAACAACTATGGTAGCATATTAAATGCCTTAATTGAATGCATAATATGAGTGTTTCCTCAACGTGGTCACTCTGTAATTGCAATGTTTGAATTATGTTTATTCTAGGATTATAAAAGACAAAACCTTTAAATATTATTATTGTAATCATATAAACTTTTACAAATAATATATAAAATTTATTTCAAAATGGTTGTTTCACATGTCATGAGTAGAAATGAGTTGATGGAAATCTAATGCACCTTGCATCTGTTTTGGATTTAAAAATCATTTTTTCCTCACATATTGTCATATGCACTTTTCCATGTTTCGGCCGCACGTCGTTCAAGACATTTTTTCCTCATTTTCTTTTTCTTACATTACAAAATTTGATTTCCCTAAAACCACAAATAGATTGGCCACCTTAATTACAGGCATTTACAGCTTTTCCAATAACGATCAAAAAGTCAAATGGTCAATCATTTGATTATTAAAGTTTTAATGTTAGATCAATATTAAAAGATTTTTTTGGAAGCCATTTTCATGGAAGATAATTAAAAAATAAAAAACTTTAAAAAATATTTTAATTGAATAACTTTTCTCTGTATTTAAAAACATAGTAAAATATGTAATTATTTTTGTTGTTTTGAAGCAGCCTATTCAAATGCAAATACTGGGTCAAATATGAAGTGGTTCGTTTCAGGTAGCGGCATTTTCATTGCAATTAATATTTATTTTTATGAATATTATCATTATCAATATTATTAGTAAGATAATTTATAATAATAAATAATATAAATAGCAATAATAATGGACATAAAGGTAAAATTTACTGTTTGATAAGTAGATGGCAAATTTCTGAATGGCCACAGATGGCAGCTGCATGTAGGGGTGTCCATAGCTCCTTATCCTTGGCATTGACATTAGCCTTGTAGTGAATGAGAATCCGGCACATATCGATATTTTTATTAATAGCACACTGAAAAATGACTAAATTAATTGTGCATAAATAATATTGACAAGAATATATCAAACATTCCAATTCAATGACAGAAATACGGATTTTGATTCCAATAATCAATCATATTCATTGCACAGCATATAAATCACAATTAATTTGATCATCAAAGACACAATTAGCGGACAAAGATATATGTGTTCAATAGGTTATCGTTTCAATTCTCTCTATTTACTGTTTACATGCATATAATAATAATAATAATAATAATAATAATAATAATAATAATAATAATAATAATAATAATAATAATAATAATAATAATAATAATAATAACAATAATAATAATAATAATAATGATAATAATAATAATAAGAAAAAGAATAAGAATAAGAATATAAGATAACCCCAACCCAGCATATGTTAAACTACAATATATTTACTACTATATATTTACTGTTTACACGCATATAATAATAATAATAATAAAATAATAATAACAACAATAACAATAATAATAATAATAATAATAATAATAATAATAATAATAATAATAACAATAATAATAATAAGAAGAAGAAGAAAAAGAATAAGAATAAGAATATAAGATAACCTTAACCCAGCATATGTTAAACTACAATATATTTTGACAGGCTCACTGCCATCATCGGGTAAAATTTAAATTTAAATACTATGGATTTAAATTGCTTTATACAAAGAAAAATTAATTCAATAATTTTTTAAAAAATAATAATAGTAACAATAATTAGTAATGATAAATAATAAAAGTAATAATAATTATTTAAAGTGCCTATAATCATCAGTATGATAGTATTAATTATTATTATTTAATTTTTAAGTAAAATGATTCAAGATTTTAAAATTTTAAGTATCAATAATTTATTTTAGAAATGCTTTTATTACGAACTTTTAAAATTAGCATACAAAATTGTTAAAACAAAAAATTGATTAAAATATTGTATAAAAAATAATAATTTATGTAAAATATATAAATTAAGTCATAATATTTTAGTTGGTTTTAGTACATAGGTGGGTACACATGAGGTCTAAAGAAGCCACAGTTCGTTTTTTAATATTCTATAAAGAGCCATATACAAATTAAATTTTTTTATTTAATATAATTCCATATTTTCACAAGTCACAATATAAAAACATAAAAACAATATCATTATTACATATAAGCATAAAAATATAACTTATAGAATTTATTACTAAATATTTTTTTATTTGATTTTATATTTGATTTTTATTATGTGAATTTTATTACTAAAATTTTGAAATAATTTTTTTCTTAAAATTTTTAAAATTTTTAAATTAGCTAAAGCTGTTCGCAGAAATTATGTAAGATGTTGATTGTTCAACAGTGAAAGATGTTTTGATTTCACGAAGAGTCTAAAACCTTAATGTGAGCCGCACTTGACTCAGTGACGGACCACATGCAGCTCTCGGAGTCACATTTGCCCACACCTCTTTTAGTGCCTGATGATGACAGTAAATCTACCAAAATATATCATCAAACGAGTGTTGAAATGTCGTTTTCTTTTATTATTTTTATTATTATTCTATGCATTAAGTGATATCCAGTACATTTCCCAATAGTATACTAGTTTCGAGCTAATGGCTCTCATCAGTACTATGCCGGGAGGCACTCAGATTTCTTTGAACGCCAGGTAAGTGTAAAAACCGTGTCAAGTTAACACTGTTATACACTTATCCTGATGCACTGGATATCAAATAAGTTTGCAAAGTTTGGATTTAAGGCAAGAAAAAAGACGAATCTTTATCTTGAAACCTCCTTTCACTTGAAACCATGGTTGATACAATCTTACCTCTGTGAAAGATTCGTCTTTTTTTCTTGCCTAAATTCAAACTTTGATCAGCATATTTTTGCAATTTTCGGTGTACGAAATGTATCAACAATTTGATTGATAAATGGTTTACTTTGCATCAAAACTGATAATAAAGTTCAACGCCAAGATTTCCATCAATAAATAATGCGCTTGAGTCACTCTACAAAGTAATAATAATGATAATAATAAATAATAATAATAAATAATAATAAATATAAATAATAATAATAATAATAATAATAATAATAATAATAATAAATATAAATAATAATAATAATAAATATAAATAATAATAATAATAATAATAATAATAATAATAATAATAATTAGTATCAGAGACTTCATCAAGTGCGTTGCATGGGCCAGCAGCATCTAATCCATAAAATGCCGCATCCAATGAAATACGAAGCGTGATGCATGTGAATAACTAGAAATCCATAATGGATATCCATTGGGTAATTGAGAAAATTGCAATTGTTTATGAATTCTGTTTTCAAATCAGGCCTTTGTCATCCTCTGCCTAGCCATGCATGGATTGGATGGCTGCCACATCATAGGGCATATTAATATAGTTTGGTCAGTGGGGGATGATAGATGGATGAGTGTGGTGAATAGTTAATGAGTAACAGCCTGTGCCATCCAGTCGCCAGTGATCCCAATTACATGAATAGAAAGAGCCCCCAAGAAATTCATGGACACAACTGCCATTTGGAAACAAATAAATGCCAACCCCCAATAATTATAACCCATCAATAATTACACAATAATAAGCACATTCAGTGAAAATTATGTGTAATCCCTGCAATCAATTCTCATTCGATTATTTAATAAATATTTCATCAATTTTAATTAAAATATCAATAATTAATTAATCAATCAAAAGTTGTAAATCGTAAAGACCGCTACCAAAGCCTGTAAAAACCAACCTGATGAAGCGCAGTCAACCCATCACTATTGGCCACATCGGCGCAAACTCCTTCACTGAGTAGCCGGCGAACTAATATAAAAAAATACTCAATGATAAATAATGGAATTATAGTATTAACTACCTTCATCAGCATCGCCTGAATTTCCCGCTTCGAGCAGAATTAGATTTTGACAAAATCTTACTGATTTTGGACCCTTTCTAGAAATCGGGTAACCTTTTTTCTGGCGATTTAGCTCCTCTTTTTCTTTACTTTTGTCATAATGAGCCCATCGTTTCAGTTGAATAATCCGACGCTTTTTAGCGTTTCTGATTCGTTCAAAATCTACGCCTCTATTCTGGAGTATTTCCTCATCGGGATCCAGACGACCATTTACCACACTAATTTCCATCAGTTGTCAATATTAAATTGATTGCGATAACAAATAAAATGAATTCTATGACAATAACATTTTCAATTATAATAAAATTATAAAATTTATAAAAATTACAAAAGCAAAAATTATTTAGCATTTTATTTAATAATTAATAAATTTAGATAAAATTTAGATTGGCTCTATTTATTTATTGGTTAAAGCTTTAATATTAATACATTAAAACAAATTCGATTAGATTTATTATTTATTAATTATTTATTCGTTTTATAAAAATAATTTTTAAATTTAAAAAAAATTTTAAATTATTAATAATGAAGTTTTAAGATTTTTTTGATTATTAATTATTAATACACTTGAAAAATTTTTGAGTGTAAACAAGATTTATAATTTATTAAATATTCAGGAAACTCCTTTTATAAATAGTGCCTTCCCAATTCAATAATAAATAATGAGAATAATAAATAAAGGCTCTGGGTAGCCACAAATATGGTTTTCTATAAGCTGGTTGGAAAAAACTGAGATTTAAATCATTTATTTTAATATAACTGCTGGACACTGATGGGTAGCAAGATATTTTATAGGAGCCTAAGGGTTAACCAATCCCCACCCAGCACCTGCATAAGAGTTTAACAGCTAGCCATCAGTCAAAAATTGACGTTGGTACTGTGTGCTAGTGGGTGAATATTAGCAAAGGGTGAGCCTCTTATCAAAGACAGCCAATGCCCAAATATTCGGTCGGGTTCATGAGCTGTCATAGAAGACGTCATGCTCTGGCTTTAACGGTCCCCACTCTCATTTATCTAACTGATTTAATTCTCTAACCATAAAACCAAAACTAAACACAATTAACATTATTATTAATAATTTAAATTTAAAAACAACAAGAACAAATGTCACAGTAAATGTTAATTTAATGCTGTGGGTGCTCAAATCCCGTTTGACTTAAGGATGTGTCCCACCAAGCGAGCCGTCTTGATCTTGTTCTGCCTCTCGCACTCCTTCTTGCCAGGCCGATTTCGCTGTCTATTCCTTTTCGGCTTTTCTTCTGTCGGGCGCGAGGTTCCTGGAGTGATAATTTTTACTCTGATATCTTTTCCGATTACGTTTTGGATAACTATCGCCTCTTGCTAAGCAGATAGCTGGCTTCCGCATCGTACGAGTCCAGCTCGGATCTCGTCTTTTAATTTCAGCTCTATTATCTCTTTATGCTGAATTTGGATCTTCTGTTCGGCTTGCATTAGAGCTTCCTCCTTTTGAGATAGTTTCGAATTCAGAGATTCAATTTCGGCCCTTAATTTAGCCACTTCCTCTGGTCTTAGCCAGGTTTGTTCTATGCGCCGGCATTGGCGTACCACAGCTTCAGCTCTTTGATTTTAACCATCGATTCCTGATGGTATTTGGCGATATCTTTCCGGATACGCTCAATGATTTGGCTGTTCTGTTCCACTGGAATAGATAAATGAACAGGTAATGCGTACATCTATTAACACTTGGTTAAAATTTAATTAAAGCAAAATGTATTTCATAAGTTTACTCTTGAAATTCTATTAAAATATTCTTTTTCGGGAATATATTATAACGTCTAGATGAGGGGAAGGATGAGGAAGTCTGTATCTTATTCCGCATTATAATTTTGGAAAAGGTCTCTACAAAAGTGCTCGTATACACGAAACTTGGCCAACGTAGTAGGAACACTGTTGAGGACACCCTGGGCCACATCCTATTTTAATGAAACCAATCATGCTAATGATAAAATAATAATTATAGTAATAATAGTAAAAAGAACAATAATAATCACGTAATAATAAAAAAAATTAGGAAAGTAATATTAATAATGATTACAATATCAATGAAGGTATTTGTGGGAATGTTAAGGATACTTATGACAATAATGATAATAATAATTATAATATTAATAACAATCAGAATAATAATTATAAAATAATAATAATAATAATAATAATAATAATAATAATAATTATAATAAAAATAATAATAATAATAATAACAATAATAATAATAGTAATGATTTCAAAAATGATTCTAAATGTATCAATATAGGTCTCAACCTTAATCATAATGATCATATTGTTGGGGTTAACAAAATGCACAAAAGTAAAAATGGAAAATCAATAAAGACATTGTTATTCGAAATAATAATTAAAACGGCACAATCAATTAAAATTTTTAAAAAAATTTTATTGAGGGAAACGGGTATGGGCGGATGTCAAATGACGAGACGAATCGAAATATAATAAAATTAAATCGATTGGGGGTCCCCAGAAGGAAATATTTAATAAAAATAGAAATTAATTAAAAATTAATTGGCTAATGGGAAGTCCGAGCCAACAGAAAACCCGGATAGTGTGAGAAACCCGAAACGTCAACAAATTTTCTAATTACGGAAAACAAAATTGGTTGACGAAGAAAACCCGGATAAAAGAAAAACCCGCCACTAAAAATAATTATTGTAAACAAATGGGAACCCCGGAAGCCCAGAAATAACTAATTTGGTTTTGGACAGAGATGTCAAAAATGCCAAAACCAATTTAGTTTGCGGGCGACTTGAGTTGCGAGATGAGTATAAAAAGAAAAGGCAGATCAACAAAATTGCAAGTTGGTCGAAGAGAATATTTCAGAGAGCGGAATAAAGGAGGTAATAAACTTAAAGATAAATCAACCAGCCAAGCATATTGCGTACCAGAGAGGGACATCTTCCTTTGGAAGACGTATCCCTACGCATTGAATTTTGTGAAATCGTACAGAGTATTGTGAATTGAATCGATTTTTGTGAAAGTTGTGAATAAAGTTGTGATATATAAATTGGAAATAAATCTTATTGTGTTGGGTTAGTTAAATCGAATAAAAAGGAAACCAAGGAGTCAGACTTAAGCATTGACTTTCTATATAAAAACCCAACAATATTATAATACCAATAATGATGGTTACATTAATGTCTAAAATAATTTTAATCGATTTTTATTATCTATATAGTAGGGAATAGGAAAATTGGTTTATATAATATAATTAATACCAGAAATTGTAAGAATTTCTATGTTATATTACGGGTTCCCATCATATCCCTTTAAAATCAAAAAATCTAAAAGATAATTTAATAAAACACTAAATATTTTATTTTTATTTTAACTATGACCTAATTAATTCGTCTATTCGCTTGCCACTTATTTCCATGGCAACTTATTATAGTATTTCAATTTCCTATAATAAAAGTAAGTATGTATAATTTTAGCTCATTTAATCTAATTTTCCTGTTACTTTAGGACTTTCTGGGGAAACGAATCCCATCTAAGTAAAATTAGTATGTGGTGGTATATATAATACGGTAATTTTATTACTTTGCTTTAAGTTAATTTAAATGATTTAAATTAGAGATCTCTTTGCTACTTCGCTGGGAAGTAACTTATCTATCTTGGGATTCTTACTACATGATTTTTGCGAATTGGTGATTTATTATTGTTATTTTTTATTCTCAAGTAACTAAATTTATGAGTTGTTTTTTCGTTAATTCTTGTATTTTATTTTTATGTAAATAAATTTATGAATTGTTTTTTCATTTATTCTTTTTAATGTAAAATCAGTTGCCAAAAACTTCAGAAAAATTTGTAACCTCCCACAATAATAATTTCTTTACGATATTAAATATTGATGATATTGAATTTGTTTTTGATTTTTAAATATATATATTTTTACATGATTCTACAAAGTTCTCACAATGGGAAAACACAGTTAATTTCAAAATATATTGAATTACTAAAATAATATGATTATTTTTTTTGAAATAGGTAAAATCTGATCGTACGAAT
Source organism: Schmidtea mediterranea (assembly GCA_022537955.1). Taxonomy (NCBI): domain Eukaryota; kingdom Metazoa; phylum Platyhelminthes; order Tricladida; family Dugesiidae; genus Schmidtea; species Schmidtea mediterranea. The sequence continues at coordinate 107,574,385 of CM039679.1, forward strand.
TTTCGTATAGTTCACTTTGAAAAATTAGTTATTTTATGTTTAGTTTGAAATATAACTAGGGTCATAGCTGGCTTATAACCATAGGAATTTGATGGTGACTGAGTTAAATTTTACGAAAAGTAAATATGAAACATTCGATAGTGATAGGTATAGTTATATCAATAATATTCCCAAAATAAAATTAATATTTACAAAAGTAATTTAAAATTTTGAACATTATAATAATAATAAAATCGAAATGAATGTAAATGTATGAAATAAGACAATGAAACTAAATTTAATAAAATTATAACAATAGGATTAAATACTAATGATAATAATAATATAGTATTTCGAATTAAATGACTAACGAGGGTTTACGTCTAAAGCTTACTTGGAAATAATTTGTTGTATAATTTTTCAAGATCATAAAATCTAAACAAGACTTTGAAATCATTCTTTTAACAAATCTTTGACTATTGGATGCATTCATTTAAGTATTTTCTACTAAGTCTTGTCATTTCAATCGATTTTAAGGTAATAGTTCGTGGTTTTCAAATTCGAAATGCCTTTTGTATCTCATCGGCCATAATTTGTGTAATTAGTGGTTTTATTCGTTCTAATATCTATCCGAAATTTAATTTCGGTTTACTTTTACTAGAGTCATTCGTAGTAACTAACTCCTTATATGTTTTCAAATAGTTATTTTTATATCTTTTATATTTAAGCCTTTCCCAGGGCCTTAAAGCGCTTTTTCGAGGGTAGGGCGGTAGGATTTAGGAAGGGGGAATACAGGATGGTTCCAGCGACTCCTTCACCGAGAGTTCGCCACTAACCGGGATTAAAAGAATGAAGTTTATTTACTTGTGTGCATTTGAGTTATGGTATGTAGAAGGTATATGAATATAGGACAAAAATTAAAATTTAAAATTTATTCCTCGTGATGGAGGTTCGGTCGTAACGATTAGATAATGACATTACAATTATTAATTGTTCCTATAAAAAAATTATAATAAACAAAAATAAATCAAAAAACTTTTGTGATTTTCAAATTTTTAATATAAATCAACATTACGTAATTATTCAAATAAAAATTAATAAAAATAATGATAATAAAAAACAAAATTTTACTTTTATACTTCGAGTAATAACTGAGATGCAATAAATTGGATAAGAATAAATTATTTCGTTCAAAGATTTTTCTAACAAATATGATTGAAATATAACTCGAGTACTTCAAAATAAAAATAAAAATATACTGAAATGTGTTTGCCCAGCACTGCCTTATATACTACGATTTTCCATGTGTGTGTTTTGATGCGGTAAAACAAGGAATTTTCGAGATTATTTTTAAAATATAATTTTTTAATTCTTTTTGATTTATCGCTAAATTTTTACATTTTTTTGTATAAAAATTAAATTAATTTTTAATTATTTTATTTTTCTTTAAAATTTACATTTTTTACTTTTAAATTTAGGTTTCTCGCTCAAAAACACAGGCATTATCGTGCTGGTTAAACAAGTTTTTTTGCCCAACATACCGATAGCGCAACACTTAGAGATGACAGTAAGAAAACCAAAAATCAAAACATAAAAAGATCAATTAAGTATTTACTTAATCAGGAAACAAATAAAATAAATAATGAACTTAAAATTAAATTAAAACTAAACTACCAAAATGGGCACAAAACTAAACATAAGTATAATACAAAGAAACAAATGGAGTATAAGTCACGTGTGTATGAGCTGGAGAGTGCATATGACATCGACTGAGCTAGGAGTAATAAAAAAAATTTGAAATTGTTCCATATTAAATTTAAGGAGATGTGAAGGAAGTCATGTGATCATGAATTTTATTTGGTCAATTATGACGACTGTAATAATTGTTGTGGGTATCTGGGTGTCGGAATTTGAAATTATATGGATGTAACACAGACAGGCACATACAATTGTTTTTGCGTACCACTAAACACCCGTTGCTAGTCAACGGTGTTGACCAATAACTAAATTGTATAAATTTCTGTTTATTTGGCAGGCAAAACATCAAAAAACAAGTAGCTGTAAATACGAATTGATGGAAAGAGTGACTCATTAATATTGCTAAAGAGCGTCAAAAAGAATAGAAAATGAATAACAGCATTACACAATAAATAAAAACAATGAGAAAAATTATAACAAAACAATAAAAATTTAACAAATGTACGTAGAAAACTATAATATATAAGCCGATACCGAGTTGACAAAAATTAGTCTATTTTTATTGACTATTGTAATTGATGACACTTTCTGTTTTATTGTTATGCTATGATGGCAATTTCCCTCTTTTACAGTTTGCTGCCTTGGTGCCTAATTTATTTTTGTTATAATAATAATTATTATTATTTCTGATAAATGAGTAATAAAATAAACCCTTACTGCAAATTAATTATTATATTGTTGAAAAAGTTTCAATTATTAAATAATTGTAGATACTATAGATTTGGGAAATTAAAAACGAAAAGAAAAATTGGTTGTAAAAATTTAAAAACAAAATTTAAAAACAAAACAGGGAAATTAGACAATACTTCGCTGAGCTGAGGAATTTTAAAAAAAGATATCGCGATAAAATCCGAATAAACTTACGTTAACAAATTGAACTTGTGAGGATATTTAAGCATAATTATCAACGGACATAAAATTAAGTTTTAAAATGATTAAAATTAAAATTAAAATTAAATTAACTTTTGATAAATTAGATAAAATTATTTAAATATCTGATTATAAATTATTATATTAATTAATAAACATTAATTATTAAAATATTAAATAAAATAAAATTTAAACAAATAAATTATAAAATAAAATTTAATTGCCGTTGTTAATTTTGTTTAAATAATATGAAATATGAAAAATATAATTTTGATTTGAATAAATTTTGAACTTTGAATCAATAGAAACTTTGAATTAAACGAAGATGTTTTCACAGCATCTAACAGAACTATTATTTAAAATGATCATTTTACATACTTTTAATCGTTCGAATTAATTTTTTTCCAACGGCTATTCAACAATTTCTCAACCTTCACCACCTTTTTCTTTTTTTACCTTTGGACCAATATATGTTTATATTACCGTTAATGGGTGCTCAAAGAGGTCATCGATGTGGTGAAGCGTAAGCGGTTTGTGTCCCAGAGTTTTTGCTCTTTCTTTCGACGACGAGAAATTAAAAACTCTAGACCACAAGACCTGTGCTCAAGCTCCCAATCTTCGCTTAAAATAGTTTTATATTCGGATACTGTTGTTTGGCATTACATCAGTACCTGTCACAGTTCACATACGTGTTGCAGATGAACGGTGTTTACACGGCCTGTTTTAGTATATGAAATTTACTTCCTTGCTGTGATTTAAGCCGCTGTGACTAGGAAAAGTTTGATCCATTTTCAATGAATACATCTAATATTAAAACATGTAATTGCCACAGATAATGTTTACGTTGGCATAAACATTTGATATAACTGAAGAATTCCGAGACTATCGAGATCAAGTGAACACATATGTGTTTATACTTGGTGCTCGAAAATTTCATAGGTTAACCAGTAGCATTTTCTTCAAATTCAAATTTATACAGCAACTTAGGAGTGAAAATAATAATGAGAATTTTAAGAAGTACTCAGTATATATACTTGTTAATTTTTCCTTTCTATAACTTTATATTAAGTAAACTTTATTTCTTAAGATTTTTATTTATCTCGGCAATTTTGAACATTTTTTTTCCGCACATCTTAACGTCTCATTTGCTTTTATAATTTTAACATTTAATAATTTATCTACCACTGTTTCTGCCATTATATTTACTCTGGCTCCTGTATCTAGTAAGCATTCCATTTTATATCTTTGAATCTCAAGAGTTGTACTCGGTCTACCTTGCATTTTGTCGTAACTCAGTCATAGTATTTTCTATTCATCTTTAGTGAAAATATTTTGTTCCTCTGATATTTCATTAATCCACACAATTTCATTTCTCTCTAATATATCTTCTGCTTTTTTAAGAAATTTATAAACTTTTTCACCTACCATTTTACTATTATATTCTGCGTCTTCAAATTCATTATACTTTTCTCGACTTTTAGACATATCATTCTTATTGTTGGGCTCAGAGCCAAAATTAAAACAAAATTACAAAACCAATTTAAACAAAAAGGTGAAAATTGTATAAGTTAGAACAAAATGATTAATGTAGTTTGGAAATTGTCAATATGGCTGCCGTTACATAAACACGCACCGCAAGAAGAGACCAAAAATAAAATAAAACATATTAATTAAAACAAATCAAAAATATAACAAAAATTAAATAAAACAAATAATTAATTAAAATTCGGAAAAATGCCTACAGATGCAAAAAGAAACATACGAAAAATAAAATAAACTGCCAAAACCTTGCAAAATAAGGTTTAGAAAAAACACAGGCAGAAGAGGCGACCAGAAAACAAAATATTGGGGTTTAAAAATAATATTTTAAGAAAATAATAATAAAAATAAAATCCAACAATAAAATATTAATATATCAAAAAAATAAAGAAAAATATATAAAAAATTACAAAAATATTTCGAATTAAATAAAATAATTAAAAAGCCCTAAAAATGGCGAAAAACCGCCCATTGGTCACACACAGGCACAAAAACACTATATATACGGCAGTCATTTTCATAATTTCTAACCGAATTTTAACAGACTTAGAAATTTTAGTCCGGCAGAAAATTTTTAGAAAATTTGTAGAAATTTTTAGACTAGCAGTGAATCATTCTTAGACAAAATTTTGTATGCCAATTCATGTCAATTTTTCCAATCTGGTTGTAAGTATTGTTTTCTTGTATAAATATATATTTCGAAGTCTTGTTACTTTGATTTTATTCTGGATGGTCGTGGAATCTTTTGGTGCCACTGACAAATCCCCCTAAAATCTTATTTATACTAAGTATTTAAATAGATGGTTCATGGGACGGACCGTGTGCCGGCTAGTGGGTGAAAACCCTTAGTTGAGCTCGTGGGTCGTGCCTCGTGAACCCCTCGGCAGTTCGCAGTCGGTTCTGGCTTTGTGCACAGGACCGCTACGCAGGGCGCTGTTGTATACTCGAGGCGGCTGCTGAAAATGTGGCCGGAGCGAGTAGGAAATAAAATTCGGGAAGTGCGACTTTAGTTAAGGGGAATAAAGTTTTGTAAGGAAAATTTAAAACTTTGTCAGAAAATAAATCAAAAAATCAAATAGGAAAGGATAGGATAGGCTAGGAATGTAAATTTGAAAGTAGTTTTCCAAAAGTTGAATGATCTAATCTGACAGAAGAGAGTAGCGTTTATTGAAGTGATCGCAGAGGGTTGTAATTACTTAAAATCATGGGAAACGTAGCGGGAATTAAGGAATTGTTGATCAAAATTTTAATATAGAGAAAGATAAAGGTAAATTAGGAAAAATGTAGTCGATACCGTGCTTAAACAAATGAAATAGGAAATTTATCAAAAAATAAGGGAGGAACGCTGCCCAAATTTTTGAAGGATATTTTTATAAATAACGCGTAAAGATGACAAATAAGTATGGAAATTGTAGGAATAGACGAGTAAGGACCATGATATAGAAAGAGAAAGACGTAAGACCTTCCATCGGCAGTCCAAAACCCGAAAGTGAAAATATCATGAGGAGTAGTTCTAGAAATGGAGCTCACCTGCTCGTGAATTTTCAACCTCTATGTACAGTACCAACATGGCAATCACCATGGGTACATAGGATGGGACAGAATAATAATCTTGCTGGCGTTTAGGAGTTAGATGCACAAAAAACCCTAGAAAAAAATGAATAAAAAACCAACCCAATTCGCCAACATTATTATTTATTCAAATTTGATCATTATTCAAGTAACTATAACATTTGGAATTATTTACTTGAAAATTATTAAAATTAATATTTTTATTACATTCTACACTATTATATATAATTATTTAGATTATTAGCATTACTATGAAAAACTGTAATTATTTTAATTGATAAATTTATTAGTATTTTCAACAACCGGTTTTAGTTAAATAATAAGGTTATTGAAAAAAATCAATATGGTTTGAACATTTTCAAATTATTTTCAAGAAAAATTTATATAAATATATCGATAAATCTATTCAAATTTTCATCTATCCTTAGTTTAATAATAGTTTTATTAAAAAATCGCTATAGTTTGTATGTTTTCAAATTAGTTTCAAGAAAACTGTAATAATTTTAATATATTGATAAATTTATTAGTATTTTGAACATGATTTTAGCAATTAAATTTATCAAAAAATAGTGTCATTGTCAATAGCAATATGCAAATAGTAACAGCCAATTAAAATCAAGTATTTGGTTTGTACTTTTTCAAAATTATTTTCAAGAAAAGTTATTGAAATATGATTTTTATGTTATTTCAAGAATAAGTTTCTATTGAAAAATAATTTCAGTCAATAATATTCCAATTATTATTTCTAATTATCAATTGCATTTAATCAATTCAATCAATAATTTTACGAGTTTATTTACATCGACGATTAACAAATTTATATACTTTTTAATCTAATTATTAATAGATATTTTCAATTTAATATGCTTAAATTAAAATATAATGAATTTATTCATATTTTCAAACCATTAAAATCTTTAACGGATACTTAAGAATTGTCAACGATTGAATTATTTTTAAATATATATGTTTTTACCAATTAAGCAACTACTCTTTATTAAAGGCATGTGCTATAATATACTTGGTATTTAGTAATTATTGTTATACATAAGGTTATAATAGTTCAAGTTTTTAGTCACATAGGGATAAAATTATTACCTCTTTCATCATTTAAGATTAAAATTGTTTCTTCTTTTATTATTTAGGGTTAAAATTATTACCTATTTCTTCACATAGGGTTAAAATTCTTAACCTTTTAGATAAGTTTATAACAAATCATGCAATAGTTTATTCATAAATTTATCGAAAAGTATTATAATATACCTAGTTTGAATTATAAATTATTGAAATATTTAATAGGTATCACATAAGATCTGGTGAATTTTTAATGGTTATCTAATCAATTTTTGGTTACATAAAGCTTTAATATCCGAAATTATCGGTTAATTAGCAAGTTGTTAATGAATGTAACTCTAATTTTACACGTTTTGGTATCAAAACTAAAAATGATGAGTTGTAATTAGTATTTAGATATTTTCAAAGCTCTTATTAAAAACAAAAGTTTGTTTAGATATCATTAGTATCCACTTGACTGATATTGATGATGTTTACCAAATATGTATTTGTAATAAATTTATGTTTGAAATATTTTTTTTGTCTTTTTTATTGTTGTGAAAGTTAAATTATTATTATCAATAGGATTATCATTAACATAATTGTGTGAATTTTGTTAGCATTAACTAATCCAGTATGCGCGAATTTTTAAAAAATATTGATTTAAAACTCATGGATCGATTATTATTTATCAATTTTTATAGTGAGTCCAGTGACTTTCATTTGTAAACCCAGTGACTTATTTCCATAAAAACACTAAATCTAAAATAGTTGTTACAACGAATTTAGTTGATGGTATCTAATAATTTATCTAATAATTTATAGAGACGGGTGAACTTGAATGAATTTGAAAATTAGTATTTTCAAATCCTAACTTGGTGAAATAGGTGGCCGGACAAAATGTCATGGACAAAATGTGCATTCAACAATTATTATTATTATTATTATTATTATTATTATTATTATTATTATTATTATTATTATTATTATTATTATTATTATTATTATTATTATTATTATTATTATTATTTTGTCCATGACATTTTGTCCGTGACGTTTTGTCCGCTGATATTTTGTCCACATGACATTTTGTCCTAACACCGGTGAAATATTATCGAAATATTTAATTTTTAATAGAATCAGTATATTTGCTATAAATTTATAGAATTTGGTCAAGTATTTACATGTAAATAATCCTTTGATGGGTTGTTTTCATTAAATTTATAAATCCAATGTTTAAATCCTATCTTAATGAGTTATTTTCAAAATTCTTACATCAGTGGTGTCGCTAATAATTCATTGAGTCAAGGGTTCAAATCCTAGCATGGGCGAATTATTTTTTATTTTTAAAATTAAATTTTTTAATAGAATATAAATCAGTATATTTTATTTGCTGTAAATTTCAAATTTTATAAAAATTGGTAAAGTATATCTTGTATAATTTAGTTTTTTACATTTAGTTAAGTTGAAATTTTAAACTTTGAATTATTTTCTTAAAATATTGAATTTTGTGTTCAAATTAAAGTTTTGATTGACTTATTTTTAATTAAATAAACTATCAATATACTTTAATTGTTGTAAACTTCAATTTTCATAAAAATTGTTAAAGTTTTATGATTATTTTGATAAAATTATTACTTAATACACTACTAAAAAAATAGCCAGTAGGCTAAATAATTTATGATTGAATATTTATTTTAAGACGAGTCTGATGTTGAATGATTATTTTATAAATTTAAATCTAATAAATGGGAAAATTAACGATAAAATTTTAATTAAATACCTTATTAATTTAAATTTATCAACATCCTTCATTCTTTTGGGTTTTACAATGTGCACTGCGATTCTTGACGATTGAACTGATTATTTGAATGAATATTTGAATTATAAGTGTCTTCAAAGTGCAAAAGTTGTATTTGCCATTTTTGCTCCACAAAGTCCAGTGAAACACTACTTGTAATTGATTATAATACAGATGAGCATTACTTTCTGGATCCAATAACCCTTGATGTCAGCCTATATGTTTACTTGTGAATTATTAGTAACTAAAATAAATGAAATAAAAACCTCACGTGGTCGTGCAACTAGAGCTGGTAAATGTTCACATGATGTTCGTGGTTCAGGTTTGCTCAGTAAAATTCTAACATATGCTTTTATCAACAACTTTTCACACGATGTGTCCCTTGAGAACATTAATTTGGAAGAAATAGCGAGTATTATCAACTCTCTACTTCCGATTGTTTCTGAGATCAACAACAAAGATAAAGAAAAAATTTTAACTAAAATCATAGCAAAAGAAAAAAAAACTAAACTTGGAACAGCGCAAAAATAAAGCCCTTACATTAATTTTTAGTTCTGAAAATGCTGATGTTAACAAAATCGTTGAAAGCATTATTCAGCAGTTTCCTCACTTAAATAATTTTACTAACCTTAAATCCCACGAACCATACTTTGGTAATAAACAAAAGTCGAATATTATGAGTAAATATAAAAGCAGATCAGAATTCTTAATTAATATGAAATTAATAAAATTATTAATGACATACCAGTGACTGTCAGGCCTGAAATTAAGGACAATTTGAAACAATTTAGTCATGACGACCCATTTTTGAATTCATGGAACAAAATTCTTAAAGATTGTCGAAGCACGACAAACGCTCTTAATCTTGTAGATATTTTACCGTTTGAAGTTATCTATGAATTAAAGAGGGCTGATAACACTTCAGCAGGTATTGATGGTATTCAATACAAAGATCTTGCTGTTCTTGACCCTGAAGGTATCTTGTTGAGTTTTCTGTTTAATAAAATCATCAATAGTAAAATCATCCAGATCGCTGGAAAACATTTAAGACTATATTAATTCCAAAACCTGATAAGTCAGATAATTATGATAAAGTTTCATCTTGGCGACCAATAGCTCTACTGTATGTAATTTATTAAGTGTTTGTGTCTATTTTAACTACGCGTCTAACATCATGGGTGATTTGTAACGATATTTTGCATATTGGGCAAAAAGGTGGCTCTGTCCAAGAAGGTTGTGTCGAGCATAATTCAATACTTTCTTCTGCACTTGGGCATTCGAAATACAGCAAGAATTCACCATTAGCGATTGCTTGGTTAGACATTAAGGACGCTTTTCATGACTACTTGTGGAATGTTTTGAAAACTATTGGCGTTAGCGGAGAGTTTATTACGATTATTAAATTGCTTTACACCGCCACCTTTTCCTTCTACAGTTTTAGCCCAATTGTAACACCTAATCTTCCAATCAAAAAAGGAGTTAAACAAGGATGTCCTCTTTCAATGATTCTTTTCTCGATTGCCATTAATCCTGTTCTAGAAGCAATAAGTAGATCATGTATTGAACCTTTTATGATTGGTAACTCACCCATTCAAGTTCTGACTTATGCAGATGACATTGCACTTGTTGCAAACAACGTCGATGACCTTCAAAAAATGGTTGATATTGCTGTTGAAGCTGCTACTTATATAGGATTTGAGTACCGACCGGATAAGTGTGGCTACATGCAGCTTCCTCGAGTTAACATTAATGGTGAGATCTTGATTAATGAAAATGAGATTAGAAAGTTGTTTTCAAAAGAATTTAACCAATATTTTGTTATTCCAGTAGGCGACGATAATGACCAAAGTCTTTATGAAGTTCTTGATAAGGTTGTTAGTGACACAAATAAAATTGCGAATATCGGTTTATTTGGATGGCAAAAACTCAAAGCCTACAAGATTTTCATTCATTCTCGACTGATATTTGCATTCCGAACACGCGAAATTAAAACTATCGTTCTATCAACTCCTCAAGAAAATAATAACGTCTGTTGCAATAACTCAAGGAAATTACGTGGCCATTTGAGACGAATTTTAAACTTACCATACAATTTTGAAACGGTTTATTTATACAACTCAACTGAAAATGGTAGAGCTTCATGTGTCGATTTGCTTGATGAATATCATACTCAAACAATCGTTCACTTTTTCAGACTCTTTACTTCCAATGGTGCTTACTCGAGAAAAGTTAATATTGACTCTCTAAAGTATGTAACTGGTTCTCGTTTTGGAATCAAAGAGCCTACATTACAACAAAGTTTTGATTGGATAAATGGTGCTGAAACTAAATTGAACCCCGGTGGAAAGAAAACCATATTTCAATGCGCTCGTACGTCTATAGTTTACCTTAAAAGAGAACACTCAATTTCCGTTTCTTTTCATGTTGTCAAAGGACAAGCATCGCTATATCTAATTACAAAGAGTCAAGGAACAGTTATACTTACGGCGAAGTTTTGAAAAGCAATTTCCAATATTTTTCACTCTGCATTGCACGATTCAAATATGCAAAAGTGGGAACAGAGCAATAAAAGCAACATGATTGCAGCGGCTATTAAATTATCTCCTCGAATTAATAAAGCCATTTTAAAACCAAACTTGGCGAATTTGCATGGAACTTTATACATCGAGCGCAAACTAATACTCTGAACATCAATGCAAAGCCTAATAGGAAAGGGGATTCCAGACTCTTTCGACGTTGTGAGAAAGAGGATGAAACTATGTCTCATGCCTTACAGTCATGTAAAATCCATCAAATTCTTAAATCAGAAAGACACAATGACTGCCTTAAAATAATAACGGGTTATTTAAAAAATCCTAACTTTATTGTCGTTGTTGACCATGATTGTTCTCTTGTCCTGAATTCTAAAGAGCGTGTTGACTTAATAATAACTGACGTTGAGAGAAAGAGAATATTTATGATTGATGTCAAGTGTCCAATGGATTGTCTTTCTTATTTTGACTTGACTGATAAGGCAAATATTGAAAAATATAGCTTGCTTCAGGGTGAACTACATGCTGCAAAATCTGATTACAAGGTAGAGCTTCACACTTGTATTATTGGAGAGTTAGGATCAATCCCTCCTTTAACTTATGAGCTGATTTGCAAACTTGGTATTGATCCACTACAAACAGAAAGTCTGCTTAAAGAATGAGAAATGAGCAATATACTGCACTCTGCAAAAATATGGTATTACCATGTGCATGGCATTCTACCAGACTTCTGCAATTAATCAAAATAATCACTATTGCAAATAAAATAAAATAAAATTCAACATCTAATTTAACATTGCATTAGAATTAGGATAATTATTTGTTATTTGATGTATATACTTAAATGTTTTTCGGACTTTTCAATGTTGTATATTTTATTTTATTGTAAATATGGTTCACTAGACTTTTACACTTTGTAAAAGTCATTTTTATAATATATAGATCGAAACATATTGCACTTAGATCAAGTGTTTTTGGTGAACAATAAGACAGGAATCGAAATCTGTTTTATTCTTATCAATCGACAATTTCTGCAAGTTAATTCTTGCAAAACCGGAAAGACGAATCTGACGAACTTACACATAAAAATCAGTTATCGCAAAAGAAAGTTCAAAAATCGTCAATTTCATCGAAGACTGATAGAACAAATAGGATTTATATTTCATTTGATTTTTTCCTTCTTCCTTGTAATTACAGTATAAACTGCTTGTTTCCTGTAAAGCATACTCTTTTTAATGTAAATCAGAATTGTTATATTTAATAAAATTTTAAATAGTACTATTGAGTAATTTTGTTAAGTCTACGACTTACTTGTAGACTTGTCAGGCGATGATGGGTGTAGATGGATGCGGATGGGCGTAGATGGGTGTGGATCTGTGTGGATCGGTGTGGATCGGTGTGGATAGTCTGTTGGTTGGTGTGTGGTAACGATTTAAGAACGGTAGGTTCCAGAAGGTAGGTTTGTGGAAAGCTCTAGAAGGTAGGTGTATGTAAATTGGTAGGTGTGTGGAATGTTCTAGAAGGTGTGTTGGTCCACAACTGCGAGACATAATAAGTGTGAATTAGGTAATCGGTATGTAATAAGTGTGTGTATCTGGGTAGTGACTGACCTTTGGGCACGTGACATAATCGTGCGGTCACCTGGTGACGGTGGACATAGGTAAATTAATAGGTAGCAAAATAGTGGATAGAGGTCAGTCTCCAGGTAGTAACATCGTGGACAGAGGTAAGATGTTATGTAATATTACGTAAGTCAATGGGGGTTTGTATCTGACAGGCTCACATTATACTACTATCATTGTGATGGGTTAACTTCTTTGCTTGCTCCGGCCACGTCCATGTCTCTTCCATTCTGCGGCATCGTCGGATCATTGCTTTGGCTCACTGACTTTGCTTTATTGTGGTAGTAAGTCACGTCTCATCGAAACCTTTCGACATCCAGAGTCCAAGCTTGAAAATAATAGCGAAAACTTAAGAGCCTAGCTGAGGGAAACGGATGCATCATCTTATTATTAATTATTTTCATTCTAATTCGTCGTATTATTAAGACATATATTGATTGATAGGTGTACAAAGTCCTCGGAAATCAGTTTAAAACAAAAAAACGGCTAAAATTTTTATTTTCGCTACTTAACCCCCTTAAAATCATAAAATGCGGTTAAACTTTTATTGGATAAAATATAAAAATTTATTTTGTTTTATTATTAGGTATCGGGAAGGAAAATTTATTTAATCTGGACACCACTACTTGAGTGAAAAATAAATTTATCGATTAGTATTCGATTTAATATTTGATTAGTATTTTTCTTTTCTCTTTACTAGTAGTCTCACATCGTGTCTAAAATGAAGCTGAATAGTAAAAATCTAAAATAATAAAAAAAAATTTTTTTTTATTTTTACTTTATATTATTAAGTAAGATTGTACTAAAATCAAGAAAAATTGCCTCAATCTGTTTGCAGGTTTGATCATTTATTCTTTGACTATATCTGAGATACGTTGATTATAATAGTTTCACTTTTCCATGTTTAAGATTTTCCAAAATACGATGTAGTAGAATCTTTTTGTCTTTTATCATTATAATTTCTTTCTGGATCGTTCTCAATACTTTTATACTTTTTATCCCCTTCTTTTCTCACCTTCTTTACTGCTGTCTATTTATTCTTCTGTCATTATATATACATCATTAGAACTTTCTCGTAACCAGTCTGGCTCTACGGAGAGTCTGACATTGAGATACTTGGAGTAGAGCACTGACCCGGCAAAATGACATTTGCTACGGGTGCCCCATAGGTGAAAACATCATAAGTGACGGATGCGATGTGGTTATCTTTTATTTATACGCTTATCTGATGGGGAATATCATTGGTGGGGGTATAGCAGGAAATCTTCTTCTCATCAGGTATTTTGCATAATTTTGGTTCAGTATATATTTCCATTGTGGTTGTTATTGAGAATAACTATTAAAAAAAGAAAAATGATTTTGTGTTAAAAGAAAAGGGTTGATTGAGGTTATAAGCAGTATAATTGATCTAACTGGTTCATCAACAGCACCAGCACCAATGAATGAATTTAAAACAGAACATCTTTACAATTAAAAAAAATACCAAAAAGGTCATTTACGTATTTCACAGAAATAAACAATTTTTCTCTCATTTCTTTGAGGAAACAAATTTCACAGTTGTGTCAAAATTTTCTATTTTACTTGAATTTTATTCAGTTTTTTATATTTAAAAGTATTTTGAAAACTTCACTTATTTTAATAATGCTAATTTTTTATAAAATGATATTTTATTTATTATTTAAAAAATATCTAAGTCATTTGTATTAAAAATGGTTCTTTTTGAAATAAAAATTCATTTTATTCACTAAGAAAAATATGAAATTATTTATTATAATGAATTTCAAGAATTTGTTTATAATATATTTTTTAATTTAAAATTATTATTCACTCAGATGCTCCATAAATTACTTAATATTTTTACTATGATTTTACAATTTTACCTTTTTATTATTGAGGGAAATAAATAATTTTCATCAATTATTTTTCTAGATAATGATAAATAATTTTCAATTTCAATCCAATTATTTAGAAAATAAATAATTTTAGAAAAATGGATGATCATTATCTGAATGAATCAGACGAATTTCTAACTGATGATGATGAATATAATAATGACGGTGTTGTTTTAGCACCAGAAGAAAAGGAAGATAACGAATCGACTCCTGTTATGTATGAATTGTATACAGTGGATAAATTGTTAGAGCATATGAACATTCTAATCAGTGAGGTTGAACAAATAATGAAAGTTCCCCGAACGTTTCTTCGGATTTTATTAACTAAGTTCAAATGGGACAAGCATAGGTTGATAGAATGTTACTTTGATGTCGGCGAAGAAAAGTTTTTGCAAAATGCCAATTTCATTTTACCAATGAAACAAGAAACCGATTCTTGGGAATCTTTGTTAAGTCGACCTTGTCGAGTGGGAAATTCGAGTAAGCAATTTCTATTAATAATTGAAATAAATTTTAAAATAATTTTTGTTAATTATTTTTTATTAATATATTGTTATTTTTAATTGATAAAGGTAATTTTATTTTAATTTTTGAGTAAAAAATTGATAATTAAATAGATTTTTGAAAGGATCTAATTAATTAGTTGTATAATTGAACCGGAGTTTATTCCGATAAACGGGGATTTCTTTTTATTATATGGAAATTGGAGGAATAATAAAAAAAATTAATCAATAAAATTATTATTATATATGATAATTTGGCTAATATATTGGATAATTGCAGGATTGATGTCCTTTTATAAGGGGGATTAGGGAATTAAATAAAATAGAATATAAAATAAAAAAAATGCTAGAAATATTTGGGAAATAAGTTAAAAAATTATTGAAATAAAGGAATTATATTTAATTTCGGAATAAAGCTATTAGCTATGTTACAAAACAGCATTTCTGACTGTAATTGATCCTCACCTGCCGCATCCAGAATCTATCATGTTTGTTGTCCTTTCCAGCACATACTATCACCTGTTTCCAGCACGTTTATCAGTTCCGGTAAATACTTTCTTATTAGATCTCATTGCGACAGGACTACTGATTTCATCTAGAAGGAACTTCAATACTTCTATTCAGCTTCTTGAAATAATACTCCCTTCCTTATTCGGTCGTTTAATGCATTCCGGCACATCTCCATTGAATTCCTGGCATTGACATTGTCAATAGATTCATTTTGTGCCCCTCTCCTATCACAATCTACGTTCGGATTAGCCAGTTCAAAGATGATTACCATTCAATGGTAGAGTATCGCCTTTGTGGACTTGCTGACAAAATAGAGGAATGTTTGCAAATCGTAACGTCGAATCACTATCAAGGATATCTCTCAGTGGTTTAATGTGAGTACAAGAGGTTTGCATGCCATCATGCATAAGAGAATCGACATCTAGATTCGTCCCATGTTTAACACGATGACCAATTCCTCAGAAATATCACTGCTGTTAACAAAACCACCTGTACCGCCCTATGTTTCTGAGACAAAGTGGGAGTTCGGGAGAAAAGAGTTCCGAGACGAAGACATTTGGAACATGTTGACGATTTTAAAGATCAAGGTGGCATAATTTGTACGGATCTCTCTGAAAAGGTCAGCAAATTAATCCCAGCTACTACAGCAACCCCGTGGATGCATGCAAGCGTAATCATCGAAAGCCACGTCTCCTCCGAATCTACAAAAGTGCTGAAACAATGGCAGCAATTGAGAAGATAAATTTACTCTTTTAAATCACCATCTCTACTGCCTTGATCTTGCACCAAGCGAGGTTTATCCATCCAGTCATATGAAGAAACATTTGAGAGGAGTAAACTACCAAAACACTGTAAGTTTGGAACAGATTGTGGAATTTCTCTTGAAATAATGTCTTTTGTCAACTGTTGCATTGTTGGAGCAAACGTGAGGGCCACAATTGATCTTATATTGAAATATAAATCCTACTCATCCTTGTTTTTATGTCAAAATATACCGTTACTATTGGTTTCCATTAGTACCTAGTCCGAGTACTGTTTGAATGCACCGCGTAGATGCAAATTCATTCTCGTTATAATAATATATCAAATTGTTGGTTTTGGGAAAATAAATATTTTTATTAAGATTATCAACTAAACCAACATTGAATAACTAATCTCCTCAATATTCAATTTGATCATTGCTTGCAAGTGAATCATTATTATTATTATGATTTCTATAACATTAAATAAACTATATAGGTTTTAAAATATATGACCTACTTATTTGACCCTAAAACGTTCTTGACCTACTTATTTGACCCTGAAACGTTCTTGACATACTTATTTGACCCTGAAACGTTCTTGACATACTTATTTGACCCTGAAACGTTCTTGGCCTACTTATTTGACCCTGAAACGTACTTGACTTACTTATTTGACCCTGAAACGTACTTGACTTACTTATTTGACCCTGAAACGTTCTTGACATACTTATTTGACCCTGAAACGTTCTTGACATACTTATTTGACCCTGAAACGTTCTTGGCCTACTTATTTGACCCTGAAACGTACTTGACTTACTTATTTGACCCTGAAACGTTCTTGACATACTTATTTGACCCTGAAACGTTCTTGACATACTTATTTGACCCTGAAACGTTCTTGACATACTTATTTGACCCTGAAACGTTCTTAACCTACTTATTTGACCCTGAAACGTTCTTAACCTACTTATTTGACCCTAAACGTTCTTGACCTACTTTCAAAAAAAATTTTAGCTTACTATATTTTTCTAGGGGCGTAAGTATATCTGACGGCCACACATTCTGATATGTCTCCTTTCATTTGAACGTTTCTCTATTTTCCCTATGAAATTGTGTTTATCTCGTTTACAACGCATTTTAAATATAAATTCAAGTAAATTGTCACTCAGAAACCTTTTCATAATAAATACACAAATTAACTGAGAATGAAAACAAAAAATTAAAGATATTAATAATAGTAATAAGAATTATCATTAATTATATTCATAAATTACAATTCTATAAGCTTACGCAAGATTTTCTATTAGATTTATTGATTTAAATGAGAGAACACCATTTTATAAAATTTATTTTTGCAATATATTTTGACAGCTCAGCTTTGATGATGTTGCTATGGGTTCTCGCTTAGCTCGTACACCAGTTAGGGTTAGGGATAATAGAGAACGTTATATCGATGTTTTGCCATTTCTGTTCTGCGTGAATAATTTACATAGCAATTACTTTCGAAGAGGAAATCGATTCTTTTGTTGATCTTCTTATTGAAAAAGAGAAATTTAAAGAAAAGCAACCGATATAGGTTTTCATATATCAGCAGATAGTTTCTGTGAGTCTAAATTCCGGAAAAATATGACAAAGGATTGGTCTGCCGTTAATGGACACTGTCATTCACTTATTGTCAATCTATTGGTAGCATAAGGGCCGTCCATTAAGGACGTCACGCACCTAGGGGAATCACACATTTTTAACGATGAGCGGTGTTTAAAAACTGTGACGTCACATCTTAAATTTCGTATTTTTTCAACAGAACTTTATACTAATTTCAGTTTTCCAGGGCCTCCTTTTTAATACATGTTTTCTCATTCGATATTAGAGTGCAGTATTACACTAAATGCCAATAAAGTGATTTGAAACTTGTTCATTTTCAAATATGAAATACAGCTTTTTTAAAGGAGGACCAAAGATTTGTGACGTCATATTTGAAGAGGTGTATAACGTTTTGTGACGATGAGGGGGTAAAAAATCGACCAAAATTGCGTGACCTCATTTATGGACAGCCCCATAGGTAAATTGATTGAGTTACTCCATAAGAATGGATATTCTAAGCATTTTACAACGATTGGTAAGTGAGTTAATAAGCTGAGTGAGATTGATGACGCAATTTTACATGGTATTGTTCCGTTTAATTCACATGAGATTGATCCTTTTATTAACACGGATAGAGATGTAATGAATATGTCTGATGGTGCTCAATTGAATGTCACTGTTAGCAAAATTGAATGTCTGCTGGTGTTGCTCTTGTTATTGTTTCAGTCGTTTTCTAAAGGTTTTAAAACCTATTGGAAGTGCTAATCCTAAAATTATTTCAAAGTCTTGCAAAGTTCGTGATAAATCTGTGACACCTTTTGGTGTATGTTCTAATCCCGCATATCATTTACTGGTAATGGATGTAATGCCACATTGATTGGAGAGACTGCCCGTCGTCATCTCTATGCAGCAGCTCGAGAGCACACTCAATTGAGACATGCAAGGTAGAAATTGACATTTCCAATTTCGAGGTGCTATCTAAGGGTTTGTAAACCTATTGGGAACGCATTACTTGTGAAGTCTTGGTGATAAATCATTTATCCCAGAAATCAACATACAAAATGCGTTTTGTGAGGTTTCAATTCGTTTGAATAAGGCTTTGCACATCTGATTACATAATCACTAACAGACCTATAAGCATGATTGTTTTATTGAAGTTGTTTAAGGGCCGGATAATCACAACTAAGATGTCGAAATATATTGCAAAAATTGAGTTCTCTTATTTATATGAATAAATTACAGCTTTTATTTAATAGTTTACTTATTGATTTGTTCATAAATATCCATAAAATACCCTCATAAAAATATCCATCGAATTTATTGATTTTTTAGGCTACGCTTAAAATATACTGTTTAGAACTCTTATGCATGAACTCTGAATTCACCAAAACATTTTGGTTTTTATTCTATCATAGGCTCTATTCTCTATGTTGCTGTATTAATCACTGGAGAATTTATTGATCCGACTTATAATCCCATTGTTTTTCTTGAATTACTTCTCTCCGACGCTCCTTATATTTACCATTGTCAGATTAAATCCAATCTAATATAATCCTAAAAGCTTGGGTGAAAATCAATTAAACAGTGTTATTATTAATCATATCAATAATTTCCTTTCTATGCTGCCCTTATATACTCCTCCTAATCGACATTTTGTAACTTTATCATGAATCGTAATAAACGATTCACAAACACAATACAACTTTGCTCGTTGGTTTGCCAGCTGGGTATTATTGATTGTAACCGCGTAATTGAACGGCCAAAGGTCGAATCATTGTAAATTAATAATGATTATTGCGTCGTCATAATAACTATAAATGATGTATTTGATTTCTAATCTCAATATTGTGAGAATCAACATAACCTTGTGAAATCCTTTCAATTAGTGTCGACATTAGAATGCATATTCGGCACCTGTGTCAATTGTGGCATGACCTTGACATTTACTTCCACCCCAGTTAGTAGTGATGTTTACAATATGTAGATCACGGCTCCAATTTCGTTACCGATTTGCTTTCCGTTAATATAATTTACTATTGAATCCTACATTTACAGATGAATTTAAAAACAAAATTCGGGGAGCTTCTCATCAGACTAATATGACCAAAACCAAACTCAATTCAACTCATTATTCGGCATTTGGTGGTAGCGGTGAGCCAATCTGTGAGATCTGTTACACTCCTACAGCATTTAGTAAGGCATATTATTTAGTGATATGATTATCTAAACTTTGTTTATTCTTTAATATTATTTATTATTATTTATTGTTATTATTTATTTTTTTAATTATTTATTATTATTATTTATTATAATAATTATTTTAATTATTATTATTTTTTTAATATTTATTATTGTTATTATTATTATTAATTTTATTATTATTTAAACATAATTTAAATAAATAACAACGTAAAAAACATTTTCAAAATTATCTAAATCAGTCCCAGCCAGGAAAAATCGAAAAATCAAAATGATTAAATTAATTCAAATTTTAATATTAAGAAGTTAATTTTAAAATATTTTAAAATGTGCTTAAATCTATATAAACATATTTTCTATTGAAATTTAAATCCTTGAAAATTAACTTTAAAATAGTTTAAAAAGTTTTTTATTTAAATCTTGACATTGAAAACATTTGTGTAAAGGAAAGGTCAATCAGAGGTGGAGCAGTAATTGAGAGACTCGTTAAATCTTGTGTTTTACTAGTATCCAGGACTTATTTTAGGTCGAAATATTTAATTTTATGAATAAGCATTGCAGAAAATGGTTTACATTGTTATTTATTTAAATTATCTTTATATAAATGATTTCGCTATCGACAAAAAATACATTTACAACTAATAATATTATAATCAATATTATTACTAATTATTTTTATTTATAGTATTACTATTTATATTATTTGTATTGCGTAGAGTTTTGAATAAAAAAATATTGAGCATTTACATTAAGAAACTTTGTATCCAATAAAAATAGAAACAAATTCCCATTTTAGAAATAAATAACAAGTTTAGTTATCGAAAAGATGTTCTTGAACTTCATCAAATAAATATCCTGCTTCTATTGCGAAAATTCCTTAATGTTTTCTATAAAGTCTTTTAAAATTAATAAACTATAAATTTACTTCAATTTACTGTTAAAGAATAATATTTTGTTATAAAAAACAAATTTTTAAGTAGCAAAATCGAAATAAATTGGGTGCAATGTAATGCTACAAATGGTCCCATCAATCGGGTAAATTTGGAATTAAATTCAATTTTGGTAAAACTTTCAATCTGTGCGCCTGTTTTGATGATATTTTTGCCGAAATAATTTTTTGTGAATTTTAAATTCCTGCTCTACAGCGCAAAAAAAGTAAAATTTCACTTATAAACCAATATTAGCACTTTTAATCAATAATTGTACATTTAAATCAATACTTGAATTTTTTAAAATAATTTACACTTAGAAATCAATAATTTCAGTTATGGGTTTTTGCTAGGGGGTTACAGTATGTTTCGAGATTCGGGATCACATTGATATCAAATATATATATATATGAATGAAATATTGAAAAAACGTGTAAAACTTCAGATTTTTTGTAATTGGCATTAATGTTCTTCTAGTAACAATGAGCTTTCTCTACGAGAATTATCAGTGATGTTATCAGTATATAAGCTAGCAGTGTTTTGAAAATCAAACTTGCTAGATTCACTGAACAATTACTATTTATATTCACGGTTCAAGGTCACATTCCATTCACTTTGTTACTTAAAAAACTCGCTCTTGTACTCTTTTATTTATTTTTGATTCACTAAATGAGTAATTTGATTGAGAATATTTTTAGTTCACTATAATACCAAATTTAACAAGTATTTTCTTAGCTAGTTTTTCTCTATAATTGAATGTTTCTTTTCACATTATATTTCAGAGGTTTTTAGAAAACTTTGATTGAACAGGACCTATTTTGTGTGAAATATTGTATTTAATGAATAATGGCTGATTTATTTATTTGAATTATATTTTTATAAATGATTCTGCTATCGACAAATTAATATTAATATAAACCTTATAATTTATCATCATTTATTTTCAGATAATAGATCAATAATAATATTAATTAAAAATAAATAAATATAAGATTTATGACAATTCTTATTCTGGAATATCATGGTTTTGCGATTGGTCTATTTCTAGTATTTGCGTATTTACATTTCTCCATATTTGATTTGCTTTATAACTTTGCGGTTTGAATGGAATTTAAAAGCCATTATCTCTTAGATGACATGACTGGGCTTGGATGCGGTCACATATTTTGCCTGGGATGCTGGGTGCGTTACCTCAACCAAAAGATTGTAAATGAAAACCAAGGCGACCAGATCCTTTGCCCAGCTCATCAATGTGATATCATTATCGACGATTCTATGGTCTACAATCTTATCCGAGACCATCCAGATATTAAACAACGGTTCCAAATCACAGTAGCCAACAGTTTTGTAAATTGTAACCCACTTCTTACTTGGTGCCCCGGAGTAGAATGTAATCACATCGTCCGCGTAGCCCGTCGAGAGCCGATACGAATCGACTGTTCCAGTTGTTCATCGGTTTGTTCTTTCTTTCCTTTTTTCTTCATTGTTCTGAGAGCGTTCATTCCAGGTGTTCTGTTTTGCATGTGGCGAATCCTGGCACGACCCGGTGCAATGCTCGTTCCTGGAGAAATGGCTGAAGAAAATGCGCGACGACAGCGAAACCTCAAACTGGATCATGGCCAATACGAAAGAGTGTCCCAAGTGCCGTGCGACAATCGAAAAGAACGGCGGCTGCAACCACATGGTTTGCAAGAATGTCGCTTGTAAATATGAGTTCTGTTGGGTTTGTCTCGACCAATGGGAGCCGCATGGGTCGGCTTGGTACAACTGTAACCGGTACAATGAGACAGACGCTCAGAAAGCCCGTGATGCTCAGGAGGCATCTCGAGCGGCACTCCAGCGCTATCTGTTCTATTTCAATCGATACGCGAATCACCTGCAGTCGCTGAAGTTCGAGTCGAAGTTGTACACAGGAGTGCAGAAGAAAATGGAGGAAATGCAGCAACACAACATGAGCTGGATCGAGGTGCAGTTCCTGAAGCAAGCAGTCGATGTGCTCTGTGACTGTCGGCGCACTCTCAATTACACCTATGTTTTCGCATATTATCTCAAGAAGAACAACCAGTCAATTATATTCGAAGGCAATCAGAGTGACCTGGAGCAGAGCACTGAACAACTATCAGAGTACCTGGAGAGGGACATCACAACCGACAGCTTGGTCGATATCAAGCAGCGAGTTCAGGACAAGACCCGATATTGTAAGCAGCGTCGCGCTGTTCTCCTCAAGCATGTTCATGAGGGCTACGAGAACGACTGGTGGGAGCATCTCGATTTGTGAATTTTCACACCATATAAATCTATTATCTCCTCTGGAAAAAATAAATTTTTTCTTTACTGTCTTATTCTGGATTTGTATGTATCGGTGTTTATGTGGGTGTATATGTGTTTAAATGTTTTTGTGCATTTGTATGTATGTGGGTTTGTGTGCATTCGATTGTATGTACCTGTGATTGTGTGCATTCGTGTTGAAATAATGTTTTGGTGTAAAGCTTTTTAAAGTTCGAAATGACTTGCTAACCCACTGGTTGAAATAGTGAGGTGATATTGGGAGGGCGGAACTTCACCTTAATGAACTCGAAATTCTCCAGTAAGTCATCCTCGAGACCTGGAGAATGAGCAGGGGCATGTCTATAATTAGCAAACCTTGAGTGGCAGATTATTTTCTAAAAGATATTTTTTCACTGTTGGACCGAACACCTAATTGATTCACTCAACGAACAAGATACAAGTGAGATAAGCTTTGTTGTTGGACCTCCACATAACGTTAAATTCTGTACCTTGTTTTTCTCGAAATGATACACCAGCAAAGGCTTCATTTTTAAATCACCGCTTAAGTTAGCAAAAAACAAGAAGGTGAAACGGTCTTTCATTGGCTTATGATCAGGCATCGCATTCTCTTCTATAGTAATGTAAGTCCTCTTTGGCATCATTTTCCAAAAAGTCCTGTTTCGTCGCAGTTAAAAACTTACTGTGGTAAGTAACCCTCGGAAATTATGAGTTTCGGACATTGGTGGCGAATGCCTCAGTGGCCTTCACTTTCGAACTCGCAGCTTCTCCGTGTATATGGATGCCACTTCTCTTAAAGCTATAAAGCCACCACTGCTCCTTTGAAGCCTTTTTCGTGTCTTATCAACGTATGTGGCAGTTTACTCATGAGTTTGACGCAGATAAAGTCACATGCTAGTTGTTTCTCGTTTATCCACACGAGAAGCAACTTTTCTACATCTTCCAAAACACGTGGCCGTTGCTTTGATAGTCGCGTGGCTTGTTTTGCTACATCTAGTACCCTTAATTCTTTTTCTTTAATATTCTGCAAATAGTCGATGTAAACTTATGATAAAATCTTGCGATGTCAACCACTCGCATACTTCGTGCATGCTACTCAATGATTTCCTTAACTTCCACTGTAATCATTTTCTTCTTATTACTACTTTGTTTTTCAACAGTTTTCTTTTGGGAACCATGGTTACAGTACAGTTATCAAAAAATACTCATTAACCACGTTATGAAAGAAAATAAACAATACTTCATACGTATGTTGAGTAAATATGTAAATAACACCGGCACCGACCGACTAAAACCGAAGGTGGCAGTTGGTAGACATGCGTATACATGTTACTCGTATTACAAGACTTAGCTCGCTTATCAAGTTAAAATTTATTTTAGAAATTTGCTCGTCATGCAAAATACTCGCATATTGAGTTACTGTAAACTGACTGTATATTGATTAAATATTCACATTTTGCTTCGTGAAAAAATTTCAAATACATTTGTTATTTTAAACACTATTAGGTCAAAACTTATTATATCTAATATATTATACACGCACAGGTATTCTCCTGATCAACATAATTGCCTCATATTTGGTATATAGTGCGATTCATAAAAAAGAGCACTACTATAATTTAATGGAAAAGATGTGTACTCAAGTAAAAATTGTTTGTTCGTGTAAAAATCAAAGTTTTCATCTAAGGCCATGTATTTTATTAATACGTAGCATTCGGGTAACATAAACTATATAATTTTCTATACAATGTTGGTGCTACGTTTAACGGTCAATTTTTATTCAAGTCCACCTAATACAAAATGTAGCGTACGATCTGTCGAAGTAGTGACCATAACTTTAAGGACCATGGAAAAAGCCAGATCAAAAATTTACAAAAATTCATTTTGTATAAGTAATAATATTAAGTTATCCTCAATTTATTGGTTAAATGAGATTTTCAAATGCTCCTTGGAGTTCAAAACTTTATTTATTGAAAAGTTGATCGATTTTCTGTAATATACTTTTGCAAAATCAATTTAACCCTTCTAATTTGTGCAATAATTAAATTAACTAAAGTTGACCCATAAATATTAACTCAATAGACTTCGTTGATTGCTATGATTCTTATTCAATACTGATTGAGTTATTTACTCTAGGTACAAGATAGGCTATGCATACAAATGGGTAAAAATTATCCCTTTAAGTAAATAATCTTCCACCCATTCTTTTTTTATTTAATTTACTTATTGTATATAATCACAAGTAATATTTGGCAAAAACTAAGATTATGTCAAATTTTTGTTAATAAGGCATGGTAATACAAAAACAATCGCAGCTGCAAAATGAATAAATGGAAAGTATGACTCATTGAAATAACTCGTGAGCATCAAGAAGATTACAAAAACATTACATATAAATAAAACCATAAAAACTGAGGAAAATCAGCAAAAATTACAAAATTGACTTCAAATATATAAGAAAATAATGTAAGAATCAAACTTCAGACTAATGGTGGGTTTCTGGGTTTTGATATTTTGAAACTATATGGTTGTTACCCAGGTACCCCATACAAATATTCTTTCGCTTACCACTCGGCACCCGTTGCTAAGCAACGTTGGAACTGTGTTCGAGTGGGTAGATCGTCCGCAAAAAGTGAGCGCTATTGCTAATGCTATAATTGACCGAACGATCCATGGGTTCAACGAGCTGCCGATAGAAGGCCTGTGCTCGATTTCGACTTTTTGGTCCCATTATTCTCCTATCTCTTTCAAATGTTAACCTATACTCTCATATCATCTATCTTTATGTCCATTCGCTTGGTCCTTCTAATTATTGTCCATGTTGATGATTTTTTTTGGTCTGTAAACCCTTGGTTATGTTAAGTAAACACAGTACATCTCTTACCCTTATCCCTATTATAACTACAATGTTCCCTATTATTATTACTAGCATCATCATTGTTACTATTATATATATTACCTTTCTTAATTGTTACTACTGTTGGGCCAGAACGTAAACGGCCTTGAAAAATGTTTAAATGGATCAGAAACACACACGCAAAAATAACACGCAATTTAAATAAACCCACTGAAACATCAATTAAACCATATAAAATCTGAGAAATAAAAGAATTAAATATAAATTAATAAACACAAAAATAAATTAAAATATTAACAAAATGCACCAAGATCCGCACGATACCTACACAAATACAACAAGAAAACACGACAAATTCGACGAAATTGAAAAAATCAATTAAAGTTCATTAAAGTGAAATTTAAATCGAAAAATTTGAATTAGCAATAATTCAATAAAAATTCTAAATAAAAAATTATAAAAATAAATCAAAAAATAATAAAAATAAATAATAGAATTTGCTAGAAAATAACAAGGTCGAATTTTGTTTTATTACATCAAATTTCACACACCAGAAAATTAGGTATATATACTGATCCATTTTCACATTAAATTTAACCGTTTTTCGAAACAAAACCATCTTTCAAACTGATTAAAAACCATTTCTGAAAATTGTGAACCATTTTTCAAACCATTTGAAATCGTTGTGAAGCTATTTTAAAACTGTTTTAGAACTTTAAATCTATTTGCAGATTATCTCGGAGAATCTTAATTTTTAGGTGAGAAATATTTTGGTTGGAACCCTCTTTCCACGTCACGTCCATAGCATCTCTGTAGAGCTCTGCTTGGCGGCGACGTGGGGAGAGAGGCATTTATGTTATGTTATGTTATTTTATGCTATGATGTTTTTTCAATTTATGGAATGGTTAAAAATGGGTAATTATGTTGTTTTATAATTAATAAATATTATTGATATATATATAACTTATTTTACATGTTTTTATAAATTAAAATGTCGAAATTTTTCCGGCCCACAGCCGACACATAACGCAAGATAGTAAAATCTACATAGTACAGATGCATGTAAGTGCGTGGAAAACCGCCAATGATATGTACCCGTGAAGACTCAGCGTGCGCAACGCAGCGGTCGTAACGTCAATATTCATCCCTATAGCTGAATCGAGGAATAAGGAAGAAGTCTCTGGCTGCTTCCTCGTTTCTCAGTTCTGTAAAATCGACCTAAAATCATATTACATACGGCTTAAAATCATCACACTGAGTAGTCCAGTGGGCACTCAATAAATATAATATGAACACAAAATGCGCCTAAGGCCTATTAAAGGGAAAAGGGTACGGGAATAAAGTAAATTAAATCGTTGATATAACTAACTAAAATCGATAAGGTGTAATAAGCGAATCATTAATATTATAGATAAATAACTCATTTACTCAGCTAAATTAGATTTTTAATTGTTGACTAAATATACATAACTAGTTGATCAAACTGAATTTGTTTCATTTTCATTAAACTTAAGAAATTTTACGTAGAAATACCTACTTTATTTTGTTAAATTTACTCAATTAAGACGACTAAATCCAACGTAAATTATGGATTAAAAATAAAGTTTCATTGAAATATATGGTTGATTAACCAATATAAAATCACTTGTATCATAATAACTAAACTAAATAACGATGTAGATTTTAGTGATTATAACTAGAATAATTAGAACGAAGATAAAATAGTTTCATTAGTAGAGATTAAATAAATCGTGAATAAGAATAAAGTAGAATTAGATTCATAGATTTAATAACATGAAGTTAATATTACGGTAGTTTTATAGCGTCTAAATAAAGGGTCAATTAAAATAATTGAAGAGAACATATGAGAAAACCGAGTAGTGTAAATTAACAACCAAAAATATTACTAAAATCCAAACTAGTATAACTTATAGGTTTAAAACAAATTCTCCTTAAGAATGTAACAAATTCAGAGATTAAATTAAAACGACAGTTAAAATCAAATTAATAAAACGTTTGGAACAAGGAAAATTTTTATTTTAATATTACAAAATAATAGCTCACGAGAAAATGTCGAATACATAAATTCCATAAACCGAAAACATTGCGACGGCATAAAAATTCCATCTACTTGAGAGCTCCAATTAAGATACCTAGTTTTCCCTAAAGAATTGATGATAAAATATGTTCATATCAATCTGCATAATAGCTTACCCAAATAAGTCCAGACTAATCCGTAAATCGATAAACCTGAAAATGAAATGTTATAAATCAGCGGATGTCACGAAATAGTCTCACTTCCTGTCAACCGTTTAAGCCACCAGATCCGCCGGAAGTTACGTGAAAACGCCAAACATACGTCGACGCTTCAGTGAATCGACATCCGCTCTCGCCTTCCAACGATCATAGCATTTGCTAAATGAAATTAACGTCAATATTGGATTTAGAAAATCCGTAAACTTGTATTATAAGATATGATGATAAGAGTTGTTCGGTTTAACGACAAATTTTATATTGGAAAGCCTAAAAATGAAAAATTAAGTAAACGAACAAAATAAGATATAATACCGGTACAAAATCCTTAAAATCCCCACTTGCATTCGACGCTACCTCCATCAATATAGCCGCTACCCTTAAAATCAACTCGGCAATTTCTTAACATCATCCTGCCTAATTAAATAAAATGAGTTGATCAATAGTCTTACCACCTGTGTAAATGTAATCTCACCAACATAGTACGCCCGTTTCGAAAGAAGTCCAACCAGCTAGAAAGCCACTAGAACTCAATAAGATTAAATCAGATGACACACTCAACAGTGACATAGGCTCTATTTGTTTAACAATTTAACATGGTAAAGTTAATGGAGATAATAATAAAGCGTTTTAGACATGTCACACGAACGAAGCATCAATCGAAGTGTAGGAAAGCAGAGTCAGTCAATAGTTCAATCGACCACGAGGTCATCAGATCCGATACATCAACAATGGCCGTATCCGACTGCCTGGAAGATATTAGGCGTAGAGAAGGAGCCCTGCGATATCTCAGAACAGCAATACCCAGCGGCAGAAACCTATACAAACGCACAGAACCTCCTCACCCAATGGGAAAGGGTGCAGGAGCAGGTAGACTTGCAGGTGGAAGGCGAGGATGTACCTTGCAAACGTGGTGGAAGACGTCCTCGCCGGGCGGATTGCCGTCGCCTATCCACCTCGCCCAGTCCGAGATACCCGAAGACCCTACACAGTGGAGGCTCTCAAACGAAGCCTGAAGCGATATTGTCCCGAAGAATGACTTAATAATGATAGTTTTATGTAGTGGTTGATTCAAAATATTAGCAATTTGTGTGTTATTTTCTTCTTATAATTAGAGTTATGCATGATTTATTTTAATGGGATGAGTGACTATTTAACTTAATCAAGAATAAATTAAAATAACCTACTTAATTACAGCGATGTCGTCCTTACGAATCTTACAGACGGAATTGGACCACGCGAGACAAGCAAACACGGAATTACTCGCCCAGATTATCCAATTAACGCGAGAAATGCAACATATGAAAGCGACATGGACGGATCCCGCAAAGACGAAAACGATCTACCACCGACTCACAGCGGCCCAGAAAGGCTGGGGAGAAGAGCGGCAGCTCAACCAGAGCCTGCGCACGCAGATTCGGGGACTCGAAGTCGCCCTAGCGGTATGCCGAGAAGGTGAAGCGGTAACTTATCCGCTCATCTTCGCCCCAACCCAGTTGCCGCAGACAACCACCAAGCCAGCAGAACAACCCATCACTCCAACCAACAATCGTCGACCGGGACGCAAGGAACGTGCCCGACGTCGCGCAACACAACTCCAAAACGTCCAGTAGTAAATGTTGTACAGGTGTTTGAATCGAATAGAATAGTTTTAGCCTTAGTTGAGTTGTTACTTAACATAATCGTATGCCAACATTGTCATGAACATTTTCATTACCCCGCCAGTTCGTTCCACAGTCTAATAAGAACCTAATCCTGAATAGCTACGAGGGACAGAACAAAGCGAGCATAGGTCTTCTATCGACAGCTCGTGAACCCGAGGGTTGTCCGAGCAACTATAGTACTAGCCAATGGTACTCAATTTTTGCGGGCAATCCACCACTTGAACACATTACCAACGTTGCTTAGCAACGGGTGCCAAGTGGCGATCAGCATCATTTTGTATGGCGTTACCAGGGTCACCAGGAGGATAAGCAAGATATGAAACCCTGTAACCTACCATACAAATTTGGGGGCTCAGCCGGGATAGAATGATTGTTTCGTGCAAAAACCCAAAGAAATACAAACAAATGTTTAATGATCAAACAAAAATGTCGGGACGAGAAAACAACGGAACCAAATAGAGGAAGCCAACGGTAATAGAATAAAGCACAACAGGTAATGAGTAAAATAGTAGTTGATAAAATGAATCAAAATATATTAAAGAAGTGAATGAATTTAGTTAATTAGTATTTAGATAAATTTAAAGGGTAATTTAATAATTTTAGATGGAACCAACAAAAATTATAGAAAAACTAAAGGGTATCCTAAACATCGAAAACGATAACCTAGAGGAACTAATCAACAAACAAAAATTAATTAAACGAGCTAAAGAGGATATATCAACGATTTCAAACCTGTACTCCGACGAACATTGCATATTAATAAAATTGAGCGATATTGACAAAGATGTAACAACTGAAAGAATATACGAAATTCTGTCCATGAGATTGGAAATAACCAAATTTTGGAAAAAGCTGGAACAAGTTAATGGAAAAAGTCAGAAATATTGAAGACGAGATTACAACAACAATGAGAGAACAAATCAAGGCTTATTTGGAATGTTATGCGTGTAAAACAGAGGAAGCACGAGTAATGGTAATACCTTGCGGACACCTGAGTTATTGTCATGGATGCGCACAAGAGTCGCACTGTATGTTATGTCAACGAAAGATAAAGGAAAGACTAACGGTTTACTTTCCATGAATTGTTATGATATGAAATAAATGTGCATTGTTCATTACTCGGATTATTATCAGACGGTGAAATAAAATGATTATGTGTAAAATAACGTAAAGGTAAATATGCAGTGTTCGTAGATAAAATAACCTGATAACGATAAATAAAGGTAATAGACCAAATACATGAAAGCCGAATTAAGGAAATAACTAAAACACATGCACAGAGACACAAAATATTGGAAGGAAAAATTTCGACAACCGAGTTTTCCTAGTGTATAATTTTTTTGTTTTATTGATATTATTGTTTTATCGATATTATATTGAGATAGCACGAGGAAAAATGGTTAACCTGAGCTATCTAATGATAGTACGCTCACCCAAGGGAAACCCTGATCAACCCTACTGAGAAAGGAACTGGTAGGCCAAGTCGCGTATGTCAGCAAGTAAACGGCGAGAGATTGATCACCTCTTTTGGGGAGCTTGCTGATGCGATTACCACAAATTTTGAAGGGGGGAGTGAAGAGATAGACCGAAAGGTGAAAGAAAGAGTGCACGGAACAGAATTAATAGTTTGATTAAAGGTACCTAGAGATGACTTCTTTTTCCCTAGCTGGTGGTGAGGCACCAGAGGACAGCTACGGACTGTCGTGTTCAGGTTGTTATCAGCCAAGGGACTGATGGCGCTGAGCCGTTCGATACAAAAACCCGGATCACACACCGAGTATCGAACGATTCTTTTTTTTTCGCTGGGAGGAACTCGATACAACAACCCGGATCCCACACCGAGTATCGGGGACCAAACGGTAGGTGAGATGTGAACTAACCGGTAAATGGTTCATACTCAAAATTTCCTACTAAAGCCAGATAAGGGCGGCCAAATTGAGCCGGGAAATCTGATGGAAGGAGCGGGCAGAGATTTGATAGTTTATTTTCCGCTCCCACTTTTAATCGCTTCCTTTTCTTTTCACTATTCGGGAAATCAAGTAAACCGCTTTTGGAACTTGATTGAACGTCTAGGCACTTCCATACTTTTATATTCTCCGAGGTACACAACCCGGATCCCACACCGAGTACCGAGGGAATGTTTTTTATTGCCCAGCGAGGAGTTTGGTACAATAACCCGGATCCCACACCGAGTACCAAATATCCGAATGGCGGTGAGTAAAGCGTAACCGGAAGAATGCGCGGCCAAAAGACGCCATGGATTGAGAGTCAGTGTGAGGCCTCAAACATACCCAAAAGTCACTGATGAGCTCAAGTCCGGTGAAACAATGAGAGATAATATGAATAAGACGAATACGAATATGAGTAAAGATGAAATTGATAGAATATGATTATGACTAGAGTAAACAATAAAGATGAGGAACAGTAAGATATGATTATGATTAGATATTAGAGGCCATAGAGTGCCGGATAAGATATGATTATGATTAGATATTAGAGGCCATAGAGTGCCAGATAAGATATGATATGAGTAAGGATGAAATATGATTATGGATAGATATTAAGGTCACAGATGACCAGTAAAGGAGTTAAAAGCCGAAGGCCGAAGAGCCAACGGAAATTATAGAGGGCATAGAGCGCCAGCGACCGAGGATTAAGTAACGAATTTTTCGGGAGACACAGGAAAAATAATTAATAGATTGAATGAGAGTATGAATATGATGATTTTATATTATTGATATCATGATATAGATAATTGATACGACTATATAGATAACTGATAAGACTATATAGATAATTGATACGAGATTAATAGATAATTATTACGAGGTATAGATAATTAAAAATAGACTTAAAATGAGGGGGGTGAGTCAGATAAAGAAGACCACCATGGTAAATGCGAACAAGGGATGCTAACGTATATAATATGGTAAATGGAGGAGAAATTAGTATAGAGTATAGAATATTGGAGTGTCATTTATTTTTAGGAATCAATAGCCAAACAAAGCAATCCAAGTCAAGTGCAAAGCAAAGCAAAGGAGAAAATATTTCAGAGCAAACGACAAAGCAAAGTGATAACAAAGAAACTTGAACAAACGAGCAGAAAAGAATTTGGAATAAACGTCAAAGTAGTTACGAGCAATAAGCAACCAGAATTTTAAAGCAGCCAAAACAAGAAAAGGGAAACGAGAAAACCAGTCAAGCTGACAAATAACCGTAAACATTGATAGCATCAGCAACCATACGAGAAGCAAAAGCAAAGAGAATAGCGAAAAGAGTTTATTAAAAGCGGAAGAAAAGAAAAAAGTTCGCAACAGTAGAAGTGTTAATACCAAAGTATCAACTGCAACCGGAACCGGCACAGATAGCGGATTGACCGATTTTGAATTTAATAGCAGCGAAGAGAACGAATTACGTACTATCGAAAACCAGTTGGCAACAATAGAATCAGTAAACGAAGAAGATCTAGACAACAATCCAAACATGACAACTTCTATAAATTCTTCAATTCCAGATGCAAATACCCCTTTAAATAACAACAACGTGATGATAGGAGAATTCAGAGAGAAGTTCAGAGGAGAACCGTTTGACGGCAGCCTCAATAAATTAGATACATTTATAAAGGAATTTGAAGTGTATAAAAATATCTGTCACTGGACAGATCAAAAGGTAAAAGAGCGACTACCCCTATATTTGAAAGGGAGTGCACAAGATGTATTTGTAGAAGAAGCGAGAGATGTAACGAAACTGACAACATGGACAGAAATTAAAGAGTTCTTAATAAAGATATTCGGAATAGAAAAAAAGGGAAATAGGAAGATATTGGACTTCCTACACCGAAAACAAAGACGAGACGAATCAAATGCAGTGTACGCATGCGAATTAAAGAAATTGTGTAAAGAAGCCTTCGGAGAAGCAGATTTACCCGAAGATAAAATGGTAGACGTCTTCATAAGAGGAATCAAAAGAGAAGACATACGAGCCAACCTTGGATGTTTGGCACCAGAAACATTAGATAAAGCAGTAGCAATCGCAAATAGATGTGAAGCCCATCTAGGACTGGGATATCAAGTGGCAGTCTTGGCCACGGAACCAACAACATCAACAGTCAATGCCAACAATCAAAACAACAATATCAATCCAGCTATGAATCAATTTATTCCAAGAGCACAGCAGATGTTCAAGCCACCAGCAACGAGAAACCCGGAAGATAGAGGTAATAACCAAGTAAGTTATAATAATAATTTCAGGAACAATCCAAATGCAAACGAAAAAATGCTCCACATGTCAAAGAATGGGACATCGGTCAGAAAATTGTTTCCGAAATTACAACTGCCAGATATGTGGTAAACGAGGGCATACTGAGAAAATATGTAGACAACTTAATAGCAAAGCATGTTACAATTGTGGTCAACAAGGACACCTCGCAAGGCAATGTAACATAAGAAGAGAGTCAAACCAACCAAGACCAAATAATAATCTTATGAGAAAACCACAAATTAAAGTGATGCAAGAAATAGACATGCTACGGGAAACACTACAACGAATGCCCATGGAATTAAAGGAAATGATGCAACAGATGCCCACCAACATACAACAACAACGAATCAACGTAATGAGAAACAATGAAGAGATTCAAGAGCTGAGAACTAGAGAATACCAAGAGCAACAACAAGCTGAATGGCAAAGACTACAAACAGAGGAAGCCCAGGAAATCCAGCAAAGATGGGAAAATCGAAAACAAACCCCGAAAAGAATTAATATGATGAGAATGGAAATTCCAGATGAAATTCACACTGCGGAGCAGTGTGTTGAGAACGAAGGGGGAGGAAATATGATAACCGATAACGAGAAAACAGTTGAATTGAATACGATGGAGAAAATAGAGGCCATCAAAGAATTTACAGAGGAGGAAAAAACAGAGACGTCGACAATTAAAAGAAATAACAACTGAGAAACCGAATGAACCAGAAACTCAAGAGAGTAATCGAGCAGAGATGATGATAACGGAAGATCAAAACGAGAAAACATTAGTGTACGAGATAGATGAACTCGAAAATGAAATTATGACACAAAAGATAGAAAGTACACTCGAAAAAATAAAGCAGGAGGAAGCTCTAGAACAAGAGGAGGATCAATTGAAAGAAAAAGAAGCAATCCTGAAACAAGAGAAAGCAGAACTAAGAAAGAAGGCACTAATATTAAAAATAGATGGAGCGTTGAAACATCTAGAGCAAGAACAAGCACTAGACCAAAAAATAGAAGTGTTATCAAAGAGAGCCCTATCACAAGAAAGAGAAGAGCCAAAATTAGAACTGCAAAGAGATGAGCAGGAAGCATCAACGTCGCAAGAAAGAGAAAAGATATCAGAACCAATAATAACAAAAAATCGAATCCAGAGGATACTGCTACAAAAAATAGAGACAAGAGTCAGAAAAGAAAAGCCCACGTGGAGTGAAGCTCAAATTGAGAATAGAATAAAAGAGATATGGTTCCAAACAAAAGGGCCAACAAAGATAATGAAAGAGGAGGAACAACCACATATTAATATGTTGAGACAAATACCAGACGATTAAACAGATGAAGATGAAAGTGAGATAAGCAGTCTGGGCGGAGAAATATTTCAATCATGCGAGGAAAATAAACCGAATAAAGATGAATCAAAATCCGAATTAGAGGAAATGGAAACGAGTGTACCAAGAGAAGATGAAACGGAGATATTAAAAGAAATTAACGAGATTGTAGAAGAAGTAGATCGAAATCAAATGTTCCTAAACCTCAGAGATACAACCGCATACAGCAGAATAATGAAACTGATTGCGAAAGGATATCAACAAGATAACGGTACATTTACGGCATCATGGAAAGATATGATAAGAAAGTACCAAGAGAATCTGAAAGAATATGATAGAGAAGAGTATCAGGTAATTATTGATTTTCCAGAGATACCGAGACAGATAATAGCCACAAGAGGCGAAAGCACAAACGAGTTGTACGATTGGGTAGTGAAAAAGCTAGGACCCAGCTACAAAAATAAACCTTTATATTACCAAGGAAGGAAAATAAAGCGAGATATACACCTCGCGGATGCACTAATATGGCCAAATGGGATAAATGTGATAACATTAAACAAAAGTGAAACCGAAGAAACAACAGCGGAAATATGGCAGAAAATCCAAATATTGTATAACAAAGAAATAAAACCCGGATTAGAAAAGGAGAGACAAAAGATAATGAGGCAAAACCAGATTAAAATGACGGAACAAGCAATAGACCAAGCTAGAAAATATATTAATCGATTATCATTAACTAGACCGATCTCAATGAAAATGTTTGTAGAAGCTGTACGGGATACAGACATAATGAGATTCGATAACGAGAGAACAGATGAGTTGATAGCCAAATATGGAGAGCATCAAAGAGATATGAGAGGAGATGAACCAATAAAGATAAAAATAAAGCTACCGAATGATGAAATAAAAGAAATACTAGTAGATCCCGATTGTCAAATGCACGAATTATACCGACGGATAAACCGAGAAATTATACAACCGATAATCGAAAATAGTGACGATGGTATGGTAGAGGATGTGGCAATAATGTATCACAAACGACAAATAAGTCCACGAGAACGAACCCCGATATACGAATTAGGTATATGGGAAGACGGACAAACCATTAATATCATAGCGATGGATGAACCAGAGAGGAAAAATACAACGAAAAGGGAACAACAGATCCAAGAATTTCAAGAGGAAATGAAAAGAAAGATGGACCAAATATTAACCATCTACCAGTTATGGAGACAAGATATGAAGTTAAGCACACCATGGAAAAGAGTGTACGATGAAAAGACAAAAGAGTGGAAATGGAAAACGGAAAGAACCGAACCAAAATGGAGAAAATACATACCAGGAGAAGCGCCAGAAGATGCAGCTTACATGACAACAACCTGTGGAACTATATGAAGATGAACCATACGAAAATTTACCAGAGGAAATGATAAACGAAATGGAATGGCAACCAGAAGAAGACGAGGAAATAAACGATAGAGCTCGATTAGCCCCATACACATGGAAAATAGGTGGATGGGCTGAAAAAGTAAAATCGGCTGAAGAAGAGAAAATCATCGGTATTACAAGTCATCAATTCTATACAGAAATCGGAGGATACCGAATGAAATTGAGAGTGTACCCAAACGGAGATGGGGTAGGAAAAGGAAAATATCTATCCGTGTATTTTCTGTTAGCAAGAGGCAGATATGACGGCAAGTTAGAATGGCCATTTAATCGAAAAGTCACAATTTCAATCTCTAAAACCCGGAAAAATGGAAGAGCGACACAGCCGAAAAATTGGCGGAGTAGGACCCAAGATCGATGATAAGTCAGAAGCCAAATCAACTGAAAATGTTGCGGAGGAGAGTACCACAATTTCTTGTTGAAAAAATATGTAACACCCCGATTTTTAAAAAGACGGATACGATTATACATTACAATCGAGTAGAACAGACGAGAAATGAATTGCGAATCCAACAGGAACAAACGAGACGCGAATCAGTGTACTCGAGAAAGAATCCAGAATAAATATTTGCCCACAGATTATAGACGTTCTGTGGAGGAAGGATTAACAGAATTAACGGAAACGCAAAAAATGCAGATAGTGCACTATATTTAGAACCGGAGCAAAGAATCAAAGACGAACTGTATAACAGATTAGCAAAATGGATAATCATTCATGTAGAGAGTAGAGAATTTTTTGCGAAATATTGTAAAAAGAAATAGAGGAATATTCGAGAGAATGTATGCGTGGTACCCAGAGCAATTTCGAAGAAATTATCCGAAAATGGAAACACACCGAATGGGCAGCCGAAGCAATAGAAAAAGTATAGTCTAAAATTATGACGCCAGACTTCGAACCCAATTGAAAGAGAATATATCCCACTGCCCCCCCCAAAAGTAAGTTGAAGTTGGAAAAGGAATACCGTACGTAACCGCCATTTCATTTACAAGTACGAAGGACGTCAATTGGATGACGATCTCGAAATCGGAGTTACGCAAATGCAACTGGATTGATAAATATATTAACAGTAGCAAGATCGCGGGGTTAGAGAACTCAACAAAAGAGAAATCAAAAACGAAAAACGCCAATAGGGCGACAGGAAAGTCTAAATACACCAGAAGTTCCTACCTGCAGCAGATGAAGAATCGTCATCACAACAGGAAGATGAAGAGATCTAATTGATCTAAATGATATCGTGGGATGAAGAAACAACCAGGAGAATACCGATTCAAGAGATTTCTGTTCATTGACAGAAAACGAAGATGATATGATAACAGTGACCAGCGAGCTGCTTATGGGTCAAGAACAACCAGTCGGATGATAGCCAGATACCGAGGAGGAAAAGAAAGAGAGAGACGCCGAAAACTCAACAGGAGACGAATGACAATTGATAAATGAAAGGGAGCTACAAACATCCAGAGAAAACGGCAGATGAAACAACCTAAACGAAGGGAAAACAGGTACAGCAATGGAAGAAATCAGAGGACGACCAAAAGATTGATAAACCAGCTCCAAAAGGAAAAACTAAAGAGCAAATGCAGATGGATCAATTAACAACGAAATTAAACAAGCTCAGCCAAGTAACAAAACAGTACAAGGAAAACTGAAAGGTCAAGAAACAGGAGCAAAGGGGATCAACAGATTAATAACTGATATGCTGGATTAGCAAATCAGAAATAAGAGAAATTTAAACTCAATAATAATCAGGCGGAAGCGAAGCAGGCTTTGGGCAGCAATAAACCAATAATAAATAAATCATGGACAACAAAGTACGAAACACAACCAAAGATCCAGAGGAATTATTGTTGATAATAAATCACTTAACGGAAACGATCCGATGACCCAAATAGATATTTGGTAGGAATGGCCTATCTGAATGTATAATACGATAGTTGATATACAGAAAGCGAACTCCAGATTACAACCAAACTTGATATGAATTGCAATAACAGACATTATCAGGAAAGTAATCGAAACCATTCATCCTGACTCAAGGAGGATGCAAGCTTTTTATAAAATTTGGTAAGAAGATGACCAAACCGATGATGATGCAGAAAAAGTTGAAAGAGTTATTAACAGAATTTGAGGGACGACGATTAATGCAAGCGATCCAAAAACAAGCAGAAAAGGGACATGAATGCGATAATCACTTACAATAACTTCATTATGGATGAATGTGCGTAAAAGGAGTTAGACCGTTGTATATGATTTGTGATAATATAAGATTGGTGAACAAATTACTCATAAAACAAAACGGAAGAGTGTAAAGCCGCAAATCCCGGTAAATTACAGACCACGGCCACAGCAGTATCATATAACGTATATCAAGAAGTAGACTTCATAAAAACGGAAATCAAAGGAATGCTCAGTAACGCGGAAAATTGTAGCATTTCACTGCGGACATTCATCACATTTCCAACATTAAGAAGCCTGGAACGGAAAACAACAGTGGGTTTCAGTAACGCGGAGCGATGTGAAGAAGGTTCACGACAGGAGCATTTCTCAATAGCTGGACAATGTAATGATAGCAGCCGGGAAGGAAAAAATAAAAACGACCCGAGTATACGCTGGGAGGATAAACGGTGGAGACGAAAGTGTCAAGGAGGAGAGTTACACTTACTTAATCAATTAGTCAAAGGAGTAAGTAGTGATTGAAAGCTATTCAAGTAAAGTTGGAGAAATATCAAGGATATTTTGGATCCAGACACACAAGCGATGAAGAGTATCCTCAATTTCTAGCAACCGATAGATCGGAATACGGGAATGTCAACGATCGTATATCACGCGATACCAGACTTGTGACTCACCTTATTGAAAAAGCGCAATTATTTTGACGAAGTGCAAGGACGAGTGCACAAGTGAAACAGAAACTAACACGCAAAGAGCGCGTTGGACAGAATTACAGAGAACTCGAGAAAGAATCGGAAAACCAACAAATTACACACTATCGGAACATCAGAGGTCACTACCAACAGTAGTAATATCAACTGATACTACAATCGGAATGAGATCATACAAAGGACGAAATGGTGACAAAGTGACGGAAAATGGTAGCCAGTACAATTATAAAGGAATATCTTATCGCGAACAGCAATACAACGCAAAAGCGCAAATAGACCCCAAAGATGTTAAATTATATCTGATTATAAATAACAAGATGATTCCTATATCACAAAGGATTGGCGTCACAGAGAAAATATATTACGACTTAGTTAAAAATGACTGTATCTTGAACAGAGAATATTAAAACCAAATTGCAATGGCAATCCGAATCCAGGCATAACGCAATTCCATTATTACCACTCCAAGAGGATTATTTCGGAAGAATCCGTGAGAAGTTATGTACACATACAAATGTGAAAAGACAATTGCGAAACTGCCAGAGAATTCAACACCCAAGAGATAATGCTTAAAACGAATTAGAGATAATGCATAAAGGAAAATCAGATTCGCCTCAACCAGTAAACAGGATGATAAATCCAGAGAAATTTCGTACTAACATGTTCAGTTGCAGTAACGTATTATGGACCATTATTCGAAATAAGAGATGAAGTTGGTTACAATTTCCAACTCGAGTAATAGTAGCACGCCAAAAATATTCGGACTTAACAGAATGGAACCAGCGAAGCAGGAATTCAAACCAGTAGATATATCACAGAGTGGGATATACCAAACAAAAGATCTGGAAACGAGCAGAAACATCTATTATCTCCAGCACAAAGGCAAGCTATATTATCCAACATTGTAACTATAACGGAGGTAACAACTATGGAGATAAACCCAAACTACGAATTGTTCTATCACCAGATCATTTAACAACGCTACAGCAACAATGTGAAAGCCATAGTGGGGAAGATTCTATCTTCTTACGGAACAATGATGGCAAGGAATACTTAGGATTCTTTCATTCAAATTGTGAGTAATCATAACACAAATGCTAGCATGTTTCAAGATATTACAAAGAGGAAGAAAAATCTCACTGGGGAAAATGGCAATTGATTTTTACCGTTTAGCTAAGACAATTATTACATGGACACCAAAAATATCGCACAAAGCAATAAAAAGGTTAGTAGGAATTCACTAAATGAACGGTACTGCTGAAGAAGTTGGACGAAAATTTTAAAGCAATAATGAGGTTTAGAAGCCGAGAAAACCAGAGATGAAGAGCGACAGAAAAACGAGGTAACTGGAAACGATGGATAACTTCAAGATCGATAGTAGCAGCGACAATGAATGAAAACCAAGAGAAACGCAGTATGACTAACTCAAGACAACTCAAAACCAATGGAAAATCGATAGACAAGACAATATGGACATTATAATCATTCCAACCACCAGTAATATGAATGTTTAAAGAAAGCAAACACTCAAGATAGAGAGAAACATACAGATAGAGACA
Source organism: Schmidtea mediterranea (assembly GCA_022537955.1). NCBI lineage: Eukaryota > Metazoa > Platyhelminthes > Tricladida > Dugesiidae > Schmidtea > Schmidtea mediterranea. The sequence continues at coordinate 107,615,988 of CM039679.1, forward strand.
CCAGTACCGACACAGATCAAACAAACATTACGAAATATTTATCCAGTACATACGAACCAAATTGGGCAACTTAGTACCGAGAACCAGCACAGATCAAGAAGTGTGGATCAGGACCCAGAAACTCGAACCTATAGCCTATGATTGCAAACGTTAGCATAGGACCAACATTACGGTCCCATAGAATAATGAGGTAGAAATAAAAGCATGAATCGATCCGCGGGCAAAACATCTCAGCAATAAAAATGAATAAACCCGAGATGAATTGTGGCCATCGTAAGAAGAAGCTTAAACATGGACGTAATTAACTTGTGTTAAATGAATCAGGTAGCGAGTCATTTGGAGAAAAATCTGGTCGATAAATCGAATATCAAAAATGTAAAAAATCAATACGTACTAGCAGTCATCAGTAGAGATGAGCGCAGATTGATAATTGGAACAGAATTCTCATGCCAATTACTAAAAGAGATATAATCGACCTAAAGGATCGATTGGAGCTGAAGATAAACCGGGACGAATATGTATGTTGAAAATTAGAAGTGAGAATGCTCAGAGAAAAGTAGTGCCAGGGCGCAACCACAGAATTGATCCATA